>JAZKJV010005364.1:0-430357 GCA_037367405.1 Ottelia alismoides
TCTGACTGTTGAGGCTACCTGAATAAGAGACTTGTGGAACTTAAAGACTGTTAGGTCTTAGATCCTATTCACAATAAGGTTCGTCAAAGTAATAATCCAAAGGTCGAGTCAAGCTCCATTTTCACCTTTTGTTCATGACCTTGGTATGGAACCCAAAATCGTTTCACTTTTACATTTCATTTTAGTTACTCGGGGATGATCAAGGTTAAGTATAGGGGATTGATGAATCTGTGATTCATCACTCTAAAAGTTGAAAATAGAGCTTCCTTCCTGAGTATTTAGTTGCATTTCTCCATTTATTCTACATTTTTACCATTCATGCATTCGTAGATGATATATGCATTTTAGCATGCATATTTGCATTTAAATAAGAAGCTAATTTCCCTTATAAATATTATGTGTATATTACCATATTTTCCCCTATTTTATCTATTTTCACTAACTCAAAATTGAATAAAATCAACTCTATAGTGCATATATTATTAATACTAATAAATAAACAATATCAAAAAATATTAACTTGTAAAATTACCTAATAAACCCCAAACCCTAGTTCAAGACTAAAAGCCTTAAAACATGAATATATCTCTCATACAGTCTCCTATGGACTCCTACTCACTTTTAAATTAATGTACATTCAATTACCTTCACAATAAAATGAAAATAAAAAGAATTGGAGTTCATATGTGAAACTTGGGGTTTGGGCCCATACTGTATGTTGTGCATATTAACCTATTTTGACCTCATTATTTCATGTACAAAAATAATCAATTTTGATCTATTTCTTTTGCATTTATTTTCTGTGATTATTATTTCAATAAATTGTGCAAAAATCCAAATAAAAATTGAAGCAAAAATAAAAAAATAAATCAACCCGAGTATGCATATATAACATGTACATATGTTCCCTTAATTTTATTTATTTATTTTCTTAATTATTACAAATCTAAAAATTTAGTTGTAAATATTTATTTTATATTTTCTATGATTTTATTTTGATTTTTATCTTATTCAAAAATGACAAAAAGTTGCAAATATGAAAGTACAATATTTTATATCTTTAGGATACCACTAAAATACTTTTTATATAAATGATTTATTTTGATTTTGGATTCTTCACAAAATTGTAGATCTCATCGAGACGAGTAACTTTCATGTTGATTCCTTTTTTATTTGACCTCTTTTCTTATTTCTTTTTGGTTTTTATTTAGATTTAATTTTCATTTTTTTGGAGCAACTCATGGCAGCTCTTGGAGTGCCATGTTTTACCCCCATTTTCTTCTTTTTTAATTTAATTTAATTTAATTTAATAATTATTTTTCTTTTCTTTTTATTTTCTGTTTTTTATTATAACTTATTTATGTATTTTATTTATTTTATTATTTTTTATTGATATTTATTTATTATTTCTATTTCATTTTTAATTATAATTAATTATTTTATTATTATTACCATTATTTTAAATTTAATTTTATCTTTTAATTTTATTTCATCTCGATACGTGGTTGCCTCCTTCATGCGCCATGTGGCGCCCCTCTTCCCCCTCTCCTTCCTCCTACGTGCCCGTCTTCCTCGGGTGGTGGTGCCCAACCGCCACAACTACCATCTCATGTTCTCTCTATCCTTGCCCTTTCACTCTCTTCCCCGCAAGACCTGCTCCTTTGCCCGACCTCCACAATCCCGCACCTCTCTCTCCTATCACACATCTCTCACCATTCCCCCCTCCTTCCGCAGTAACCACCCACCACCTACAGAATCGTGCACGCTGGACACCTCTTATGCACCTCCTGCTTTCCCAACCACCCATAAAGGCTCTCCACAGTGCCATCGTTCACTCCATCCGCCATACTTGCGAGAGGAGAGATAGAGAGAGTTCCCAACAATGTCGGTGGTAGCGATCGCGAACCTCCGATCGATCGACGACCCTCTTCAGCTCCGGCGATATCCGTTGGATCCTCGAGCACCGATTAGCAACCTCCTCTTTTAAGTTGTTCAACTTCTTGGCTCATGTCGCCGGAGCCAATTGAGGTGAGCATTGGAGCTGCGCCATCACGCTCCAATTCCAGCGAACTCCAGGTAAAACCCACCTTCTTCCCTTCCTCTTCTCTTCTTCTCCTTCCCCATCATTTTTCCTCCTCGAGTCGTCTTCATCTCTTCCGCTACCACTCCACTCTCTACAACCATTGGCCATACCACCCCCGCATCGCCTCCGCATACTCGTCCACTACCTCACCTCACAACAGCTCTAACCCACTACTTTTTAGACAAACACACAACCATCTCCTCCCTCCACATTTCTACATCTACCTCATGCAACCTTCTTCCGCTTACGCCCCGTCCACCACCTCAACAAAGCACTCTGCTCACCGCTTCACCCGAGCTGCATGCCACCGACGTTCCCCTGACCATGGGTCGGCCAAGCGGAAGGAGCGAGGACCACCTGAACATCACCTTCGCTTGAGGACCTTCACTGAATCCGCCCTCCATTGTCGCCTGCCCCGGGCTGCGTGCCTCCATGTCCACACCACCATCTGTGGTCGAGGATCCCTGCCTTGTCCCGTGCACCAATGTCGCTCCTCCTCATCGATTGCGCTACACTTCGCCTCACATGTCATCCGCCACCCCGAGCGGCTAAGCCCCTCGTTGCCTCGCAGCAGTCGTCAACCTTATCCTTATCCCCCCTACACATGCCCAACACCTGGGGGGGGATTTACAGGCAGCCCCCTGAAGCTCCAGGAATTAACGCTCATAGTCTCCCCACCCCCACCCCCCACGTGCGATGCACGTAGATCACGAAAGTGAATTGCATCAGGCCCCCGCTCATCCAACATATTATGCAGAGGCCTAACTGCAGCCCCCGCACGTGAGGCGGACATCCCCACGAGGAGAAATTGCATAAATAACCCTTGATTCTGGGTAATTGCATTTGCATATCTCCTTTACTTAATTTCTTTTCTGTAATTGCATTTAGAACCTTGTGTTCTAGTTTAAATTTGGACCATTATTTTGCATCATTTTATTATTCTTAAAATTGTGCATTACAAAATGACTTATGCTCTACTATCGGGTATGATGATTATATTTTTGTGAGTCAGATTGATTTAATATAATTATTCATGCGGAAAATTACATAGTTTACCCACTAAGTGATCTGGAAATATTATTAAATTAATTATAGCTCTGAAAATTCCAAAAATAGGTAGTTTTAGTGTAATTTACAATGTGACCAAATTTCATTGTATTTGCATGGATATTGAGGTCACAATAAAATAATTGGTGTTTTGAGTAATTGATTTTGAATAGACCGTAGATCAATTATTTTTGAGATCTTTTAATTTTCCTAGATCCCTCTTTCTTGAAAAATAAAATGGTTTTTAATAGATCTTAGATCAAGTAAGATAATTTATTTTTTGAAAAATAAAATGGTTTTCTATTTATGAAAATTATTTTGCAGAAAATCACTTGCATATATCATTAAATTATAATTAATTCATATTGCATCATAAAAGTTTTTAAAAAATATAAAGCACTAATTCCATTAATCTTCACTTTTTGGCTAAGCTTGAAGATTTTTAGACTTGATTTGACTGGAATTTGCATTATAACCCTTAAACTTGCCCGAATTTGCATGCCATTTTTATTTGTAAAAAATTATAAAAAATACCTCTCTAAAAACCTAAATTCTAGATCGCCTATTAATCAACCTAAGGAGATAGCTACCTCCCTGAGTTCGACTTTAGGCTTGCCCAAGTAAAATATAAATTGACCGCTCGCGTTAATTGCTAAAATTAATTAATTGGTTGTTTTCATAATCCTGATTTGCCCGAATACAACAACAAAATACCATTTTTAAAATAGGGTGTTTAGGCTTCGTGAGTGGGCACCGAGGAGCCTCCAAGACAGGACACTTTCCTTTCTCTTCTAATATTTAGCATTTGGTTCTTTCCATTAATAACAATTCCTGTTTAGGATGATTTCTTCTTGTGCATATTGTCATATAGATTATATTTAAAAATTCATTGTCTTGCATCTCGCATGGAGAGGGCTGGGAAGCATTGTATGTCTTCTAACTGAGCATTCATCATTTAGATACTAAGGTGATGTTTCCATCTTAGTGTCGCTTTACATTTTTTTGTCGTTCTCTCCCTCTAATTTTGAGCACCTACTGCAAAAAAAATCCAAAAAATATTAAGCATTTTGAAATTAAAAATACTCGAAAAAAAGTGAAAACAAAAATTAAAAAAAGGGGAGTGTTAATTGCACTCTAACATAAATAAAATTCGTAACAAACATCATTGTTTGGGGTTCACAAAGCTCGCATTGTATTCGTGTACATTCCAAACTGAGTGAGGCAGGACCCTTAAGGAATAGAACGAAAAACCCGATCTATGGCTGCCTCAACTACCACATAGGACCGATGAAGTATTGGCGCTTCTATTATATGTGACCGAGTAGGGCCACATTGAAGATAGTGTTCCCACCTTGTGTAGAGCATTTGAATTGGTTTGAAGTACCGATCCTGCCCTCACGAGTGTGTCTGTCTCATCGGTTTACGTTCGAGTACCTCACTTGCAAGGGAAGCAGTGGTTTTGCCTGTCGGCTTCCTCTCTCTTTTCTTTGGTTGAGTAGACACCCAGGACCGGTGTTGAGGACCTCAAAAAGTACAGATCACATGATACAAAGGAGGTGAAACATGTACGTAGATACTTTCCTAGCAGTACACGCTCTCCTCTAGGGCTAGCCGTTAAGGACTCGTGACAACTTTTGCCTGAAGCAACAACTCTAAAATTGAAAAGATAAAAATAGTTGAACTCTTAACGACTTCACATTGAGTTGAGTTGGTGAATACTTCTTTGATCTCAACTCATCGTGAGCCTTCTACTATTTTACACTCCATTTGTTTCTCGTTCATCACCGTATCCTTCTTCTAACTCGATCTTCTCTTTTCTCTCGCGATGACGACTCCAGGACGACTTAGTCGGGACTCCGCGAACAACCACATCGACTCCTCAAGCTCAGCATCTCCAATAATGTGGGGTGATTCCCTGGTGTATGGTTCATACTCTGTGAACCACCCTCAGGACTTCCCGCTTCTTCTCCTCACCCAGACCAGGAAAACTCTCTTCCAAGTTTTGTCCTTTTTGGATGGAGATTGATTTCACTCCATACACCTCTCCATCCCTAATAAGATTCAGAATTGACCATAATTCTGAATTAATTCTCCCCATTTGGTGCTTGCATGTAGACTAATCGGGTTGTATTTCCCATTGCAGATCTTGATCCCAATCTTGAGCTAGTACATTCATAGTAAGCATCAAAGACGGCTCCAACAAAAAGAGGAAAGAGACCTCAGCAACAGAACATAGAGCCATATACAGAGAAGGGTACTAGCAATAGTCAGAATGAAGTCAACAGTCAGCTATTGCCCTCTATCTAGGCCATTCAGCAGTAGCTTACTGACCAAGCTCTAGCTCAGGCTGCCTTTCAAGATATGCTAAACGACATGGGGAGGAGGTCGGAAGAAAGGGAAACACCTTGAGGAGGTGGTGATTATGATGATTGACAATCACTCTGTAGATGGAACTCACGGAGGTGAAGAAGAGCAGGGAGAGGCCGACCCAAGCCAACCCTCAAGCAGTCATACAACCCTAGGGCATGCCACATCAATGAGTGGATCCAGATTCCACCGGTCCACGAACATTTCGAGTTAAAGACACAACTCCTTTTTCTCCTCCCTAGCTTCCATGGGAATTCAAATGAGGATCTGCATATCCATATACAACAGTTCGGCTGCATCTGTAGCATGGTGCACTACCCCAACATCCCGTTGGGCGTAGATGTCCGCCTTCCTATTCAGCCTTTAGGGCAAAGCATTATACTGGATCAACCATATGGGGAAGGTGGTGATGACCTGGGAGGACTTGAAGTCAACTTTTCTGCACAAGTACCATCCTCTCGGCCGTCTCAATCTCGTGCAGTCGAAAATCGCTAGCATCTCTCAGGGACCCCAAGAGTTCATTTATAAGAACTGGGAGAGGTTCAACAATTTGATCAAGAAGTGCCCCCACCATGACATTCCAAGGACCAGCTTGGTCCAACACTTCTTTGGGGGTTTGACAGAAGATAGTCAACGTCTGGTTGACGCCACCTACGGAGGATCCCACTTCAACAAGGACGAGGATATAGTTTGGCAAATCTTTGAGGAGATGGTAGAAGGAGAGGTCGTGTTATCCTCATCTCGTTCCTTTCATATCCAGCCGCCATCACATGTCCTTAGCAAGAATGTGAACATGGCGGATATGCATGAAATCAACAAGTGTGACAACTCTGACTTGACCATCATTGGGAACCACCTATTGAAGGTCGGTAACATTGAGAAGAGGTCGCATAACCTAAAGAAGCTTGCTGGGATCGAGCAGAGAATGAAGGCTCAGAAAAGATCGATATCAACACTAAGAAGCTGGAGCTGCTAGTGAACACCATCAACACCTGCAACACAGTGTACCGTCGCCACTAAGCCTCCGACTGAGAAGGAGCAGAAACATACTCAACCACCTCAACCGATCCCCAATCAACCTCATGTCCAACACATATTCTATATGCAGACCCTGGAGCAGCCACCACCATAGATGCAGACCTGGATGGTTGTTTACTAGCCATCTGAAATCCAGCATCAGTACCTCGAGTCTGTTCTCCACCTCCCACACTCATTCAAGAGTTGAATGGAGTTTGAAGCAATGACCAGCAATTGACCTGTCCTCAGGGAAAACCCCAGGGACAGTCCAATGCCAACCGACCATTTCATCAGCAATAAGGAGGGAAAAATTTTCATCCCAACCCGACCCATCACCAGCATCCTCCGCAGTAAAGTTATAACTGGAGGCAGAACAATTATCAACAACAGTCTGGATACCGCAACCAGTAGTACCAGTAGTCGGCTGATCAGTACCATCACTAGTACTCCTTGCCACAGTACCATCAATACCCTTATCTTGCTCCTCCTCCTCACCATTCTCAGGGTTACCACCAACAACCTCCCTCCTACCAGCAGAATCAGTGGTCTCATCAGGTCGAACCTTCTGATGTTAACTTTGTTAACCCAACCCTTGATTGTCTAGCCCAGCTAGTGAAGAATATCGCTGAGATAAGCCGGAAGATAGACGATATGATGGTCACTAAAACTGTCATCCTGGCTCAAGTCGAAGAGAATCCGAACAACTTCTGTCTCAAGGAGCAGGTAGCTTGGAGTGCCCTACCAAATTCAGGTGAAAATAATGTCTTTTTATCTAATGGTGTACATCTCAGGAGTGGTAGGATACTCCAACCATCTACGACGGTGAAAGGGAAGAACAAAGTGTCTGACGATGAATCGTCAACCAGACCGACATCAGGGCCATCACAATTTTTGTACGAAGAAGCACCACTCACACCAAAAAGATAAAAAAATGCAGAAAATACGAAAATACATAAAGAAAGAAGCAGTCCTGGTGAAGCTATGCTGGCTTTGGAGATGCCAACAACCGTAGCAGTGTAGATCCAGCCAATGGAGCCGAGCCTGTCATTTTTGGTCCACCAGTTGTAGATGATTGTATTCCTTTTGACAGCTACCTGGTCAAAAAGATATGGATAGAAATCTGAATGAAAATGTTTTTGATGGTGTACATATGTCTTTTCTTTTAGAACAATACAAAAATTGAAAAATGCTTTGTCTGATCTCGAAATAGTTTAAATATTACAGAATTTTATTATGGAAATGCCGTTGTTGAAAGTCATGGAGTACAAATCTATAGAGAAACGGGGACTTAAAGAGGCATTCACAACAAAGCATCCAAGATGCAAGAAAAAGAAACCAGAGACGCACGTCGTGGCCATGGCTATAGTGAACGTCATCGACAATCTCCTACACAAACAGAAAGACAAGGGAACACCACTCATCAGATGCACCAATTTTAATCAGGAGTTCGAACATACTTTGCTTGATAGTAGGTCTTCTATCAACCTTCCGCCATCGTCATTACTTACAAATTTTGGGTTAGGACCTCTCAAGCCAACCAATATGATTATGTAATTCACGGATCGATCAGTCAAGCAACCTAAGAGCATCTTGGAGGATGTGATGGTCACTATTCAAGCAATGCAGTTCCCTGTTGATTACATTGTCCTGGACATGGACACCTCTTCACCTCTTTTCCATACCTCCATCATCCTTGGCCGGTCATTCCTTCAAAGAGCAGAGGCAATAGTTTACTATGGCACTAGAGAGATCACATTCCGCTCCAGCACTGACAAGATTCAGATAGAGACCATGCCTGAGCCAAAGCCGACAGAGGATGTATCTGATATGAGAGTGCTTGAATCTCAATGTTCCGAGGATTGTGATCTTTTAGCAGAGATTAGAGATACAGATCTATTCTTGTATAAAAAAGAAGCCCTATAATTCCTCTCCTTGGCGGAAGGAAGGGAAAGCACATTGCAATTAATCGAAATCTTTAAGGATGAGTTTTTCATTGGTGTACCAATAGAGGAATTTGAACAATTCCCCCCGTCTGAGCAAGAAGATTTATTGCAGATATGTGTTATGTACTAAATGATGAAGTTGAATTGCCAGAGGTGGACAAACAACAAGTGAAAGAACTAACACCTGCGGTTGTTGCAGAAGTCGTCACTGAAGTAGATTCCACATAACCAGATCTCAAACCATTGCCATCCCATATGAAGTATGCCTTCCTTGATGGTATTTGATCATTATCAATGCTCATCTGACCGAAGACCAAGAATCTCGTCAGATGGAGGTTCTTGAACGAAATCACAAGACTATAGGCTGGAAGATATCGGATCTCCATGGGATTAATCCATCTTTGTGCTCGCATCACATTTACATTGAAGAAGACAACAAGCCTTCCCATGAATTCCAATGCAGACTGAATTCGAACCTTCGAGAGGTTGTAATGAAAGAATTTCAGAAATGGTGTGGGGATTCATATATCCCATCTCCGACTCCAAATGGGAGAGTCCCCTGTACATAATGCCAAAGAAGTCTGGGATCACCATTGTGACGAATGACAAGGGAGAGGGGATTCTGACCATAATACCTACATCCTGGCGAGTCTATGTGGATTACAGATGTCTCAACGTCGCCACCAAGAAGGATCATTTCCCATCGCCCTTCAGCTATCATATTCTCGAGAGAATGGTTGAGAAAGGAATATTTCTGCTTCTTGTACGATTACTCTGGATATAACCAAGTTGCGATCACATATGAAGATCAAGAGAATACAATGTTCACATATCCTTTTGGGTAGTACACTTCCCGACGAATGTCGTTCGGGATGTGTAATGCCCCCTCTACATTTCAAAGATGTATGCTGATCGTATTTGCAAACATGGTGGACAATTTTCTTGAGGTTTTCATGGATGATTTTACAGTCTACGGGGATTCATTTGATTAATGCTTGGACTATCGAGATCGAGTTCTGAGGAGGTGTTATAAAGTGAACCTCATGCTCTCGTGGGAAAAGAGCAATTTCATGGCAACCGAAGGGATTGTACTGGATCACGTAGTATCAAAACGTGGCATGGAAGTGGATCCATCAAAGGTGGAAGTAATTTCAAAACTTGAGACCCCTACCAATTTGAAACAGGTTCGGTCGTTTTTGGGACACATCGGTTTCTACCAACGGTTTATCAAGGACTTCAACAAGCTCGCCCGACCATTAATAGAATTGCTAGGCAAGGAAACTGATTTCATCATGGATGATCGTGTTCTCCAAAACTTTAATCGGTTGAAAGACCTGATCACACATGCTCATGTCCTGCGATCACCCGATTGGTCTCTACCCTTTGAGATCATGATGGACGTGTCTGATTTCACAATGAGTGTTCTTCTAGGACAAATATGAGATGGGATTCCATTTGTTATTCATTACACTAATCAAACAGTAATGAAGCTCGTAAAAATTATATAGTAACGGAGAAAGAGATGCTAGCCATAATGTTTGCCTTGGAAAAATTTAGATCATACTCAGATCTAGGGTGATTATTTACACTAACTACTCTGCCATCAAGTATCTTCAGAGTAAGATAGATGCTAAGCCTTGTCTAATTCATTGAATCCTTCTACTCCAAGAATTCGACCTGGAAATTCGTGACAAATCAAGCATAAAAATGTGGTGGCAAACCATCTTTCCAGAATCGTCAATGCAGAGCCTTCTGAGCAAAATTCAATTCCTATCATAGAACCAGATGAGGCAATATTGTGTATATCCTCTCTTCCCTGGTATGCAGATATTGTGAATTATCTCATCTCTAAGAAGACTCCGCCAGACTGGTCGAAGATCAAACAAGACAAATTCTTAGCTAATAGTCATTTCTACTAATGGGACGAACCACATATATTCCGAGAGGGCGCATAGTGCATCTGGAGGAGGTATATACGTCAGAAGGAGATTATGGGTGTCCTAGACTACTGGTACAAGCTCAAGGCCGGTGGACACCATTATGGAAAGAGGATGGCAGAAAAAGTGCTTCAATGTGGCCTTTGGTGGCCAACTCTATTCAAGGATGCAGTTGATTATGTGAAAAAGTGTACTAACTGTCAACGAATGACCAGAAATATCAGCATGCGCGCTACAATGCTGTTGAAGTGAAGGATATGGAAGAATCCTTAAATGCATCGCGGAAGCATGAGGATCGTATCGTATACGATCAAGAACGACTAGTCGCACTAGTTGTTCGATGCAACAGAATTTAAAATTTTTCATGCGATGAAACCACATGATCCAAGAACACTTCTTGGATCGTTTCATCTAAACCATATAATGGATAAAGGAATACCTCTCGTAGTGTTGTTGTGATAAAGCCTCTAAGAGAAGAGACCTCCTATCTCAAGTCCGATTTTCATAGGAGATGATTGCGAGCACAGGGATGAACCGCGTGCTTCTCGCAATGCAAGATGTTGATCCAAGCAAGGGAACTCGTGATCTCGTCACACGAGATCAAGCGTCTTCTTTACGAGTAAAGTGCAACAAAGAAGATGGAGAATCAAGAGCGATCGGGGCGACAACACAACGGTGATGCGATGACGACGGGGTCTCCCTCAAGGATATGGGTGGACGGTCACCCAAAGAGAGAGAGGGAGAGGGCGTGAGAATGAGAGGAGGGAGAGAGTTCGATATCCCAAGGGTTATTGTAACCTAGAAGAGCAAGGGGTGCCTCTTCTTATATAGGGTTTTGGGAATCCATGGATCACAATCCATGGACTACACACAATCAGTGGATGAGACTGATTTGTACTTATTTCAGTGGCCAAGATCTTCTTGTAAAAACACATCAACAATTGATTTAATTTATTTAGATATATATACATATTGATAAATCAATATAAATTAATCCTAAAATTAGATCAATCAAAACAAGGAGTTAAAGGAATGGAAATCACACTCTTCCATTTAATAAAGTGGACGACCACCCTTTCCTAATAGGATTGGGTGGCCGTCCACCGAGATTTCCATGCAATCTTGTGAGATCGCATTATTCCTTGGAAATCTCCAAGATTTACAACAACACTTGTTGTAAATTATTCAACAAATATAATTCATAATTATTTTGTGAATATTGCAATCTTGCCATTGGAAATTTGTGAATCATATTCACAACCCAAAATAAAATGTGATTTACATTTTCAATTAATTATCCAATGTGAATCAAATTCACATCAATATTAATCAACAAATATAAATTATAATAATCTGTCTCTAATACATTATAAATCACATTCATAATATATTATGAATAATTTGGATATTGTTATCCACATTATTCTTATCCATAATAATTAAATCACATTTAATTACATTGGATCATCATTCTCATAATATGAATCAAATTCACATTATTCATGATAATTAAATCACATTTAATTATCTATTTCACAATGCTTGGATATAATTCAACAATGGAATTATTCTTGAACTCCTTCAAGAATAATGCACTTTCTTCGCAGATACTTGGAGATAAGGACAGGGCGATTGTACGTTCCACATATAATGATTGGATATTGAGATCATATCTCAAATCTAGATCTCATGGACCTCTCACAGATGCTTCATTAAATCAAGACTGTAAGTCTAACCTTCTCATTGCATCTGAATCTCATTCAGATCAATGACAACACTTGGACCAAGATCAGATTACTTCTATACTAAAAGGAGTCACTAAAATCCAGACATGTTTCATCACTCCCTCGGAATGGAAGCGTTATGGTTATACAATCGTTAATGATCACATCACCCTAAGGTATTCCCAATACCTGTACATTGTGCATACTGGAAGACCTATGATAAACTTGAAGATATAGATAATTTTACACTGTCATCTTTATGGTTTCATCATCAAGTTTCTCAATCTTGGTCATTGGGAATTGATATCAATCATATGATTTCCCAAAGCATATATTATACCTATAAATTCTTGTCATGCTTCCAAAGCATGACGATCATGCATGGAATTTGATCGGTCCCGGTACCTCATGAGTGAGCTCATGTCTTCCGGTTCACAAGTGAACCTGTATGATCCCTTTGAGAGATCGTATTACTCATATGCCCTCATATGCACACTAGCTCGCCGGTATATAGACCTTAATTAGGTCATCAACCAATTGGTCTGCCAAATGTACACACCCATACATATAGCAACACATCTGTCTCTGGTCAGAGGATGCGTGCCTATATCGAGACAGTATACGATATAGGACTTTGGTTATCTCGATCACGTTAAATCAACTCCTTGACTTAACTAATCCGACACCTTCGAATCTCTATTCCTTTGCAAAGGACATGCATCAAGAGGTCGGTCAGATATTAGCCTAATGAGAAAGGATTGCCATCTCCTACTCAGACTGGAGATCATAACAATCATTTGTCGGTGCTTGATGAGTCCTCAATCTAACTCCTTAGATATTCATCCAAGCACCAGCCTCTATGACTCAATTATTGAATCAATAACTGTATGATCATTAAGGTGGCCATGGTACATAACTCTAATTATAAAGAAGGATCTTATAGTGCATTCATTCATTTAATCTCAGAAAGGGAGTGAAAAGAATCAATAACTTTTACTTATAAATCAAACATCACAATAACAATTATTGTAGGAATGGTTCACCTTGGGCTCACGTGGCTAACATGAAGTACATTCAGATATCCAGTGTCTTCGACACTTGGGGCATTGACGTCATGGGGACATTCCCTAACAGCTAGGGATTTGAATACATCCTACTTGTTGTCGATTATGTCAGTAGATGGTGGAGGCAATCCCTGCACGAATCACAGACAACCGTACAATTTGTCGCTTCTTGAAAGATAACATCATCTCGCGGTTTGGAATCCCCAAATCTTCATTTCTGAGGAGGGGAGCCACTTTATCAACAAGGAGGTCAAGAAGTTGACCAAAGAATACGATATTGAACATCGTGTTGCTGTGTCGTACCACCCACAATCCAATGTCTTGGGTAAATGTTCTAATAGGGAAATTAAGACAATACTGCAGAAGCTTGTACGACCGGATCGTAAGAATTGGTCACAACTGCTTGATTTAGTTCTTTGGGCTTACCGCACGACATACAAGTCTCCACTCGACGTGTCTCCCTACCGCCTTGTCTATGGCAAGCCTTGCCACCTGCCCGTGGAATTACTTCAAAAATCCTTGTAGGCATTTGATGAATCCATGATTCTCACCCTTTATTCTTTTAATTTAGCTCTTCTTTTTGTCAAAACACCCTGTAAATACCTGTAAATACAATAAATTAGCTTTCTGCATGACTTTGTTAATGTTGCATCTTAAGCATTTATTTTTTGCAAAAAAAGGAATAAAGGAAAAATAAAAAAGAATTATATGTTTAGAATAAATAGAGAGTGACCCAAACCCCAAGAGAAGGTCAAGACTTGACCTGATCGCAAAATAAAATAAGTAGAGAGAGATAGGGTTCACTATGTATTGTATATATCCTCTATACTTGTACATATTGTTTATTTACTATAAACTCAAATTATTTTATTCTTTTATACCTTTGTATATAGCTTTAATAATATTATAAAAATAAAATAAAAAATCAGCAAAATAAAAGAAAAATAAAAATAAAATCATCAAACCTTTGTATAATTGACACATATACATATCACATCTACTATTTACTTTATACCATTAAACAATTTATAAAAATAAAATAAAAATTATTTTATACTCCTAAAATTATGTTGTAAATAAATAAATTATAAAATAACGAAATTTGTGTAAAAATAATAAAATAAAAATACTTGTACATACTACATAGTTATAATATACTTATATATAATACTATATATTATATATATATATGTCATTTTATTTTTCATGAAAATAATTAAAAATCATAGAAAAATACATTATAAAATAATAAATATTTTTTATTTTATACACTTTTTATTTTAAATTCACTTGCTATGTTTTATTGAATTTCTTTTTATTTTATAAATCTGGATTTTCCCATTGGTCCACATCAGACCGTTGACTCCAATCAACAGTCTCTTCCAGATTGGGTCGGGTCACTTTCCTCTCACCGGAGCTTTTTCTCCAACTTCCATGCCTGAACCTAACCTCCTCTTCTCCCGGGTCCTACGACCGATTGAATCCCGAACTCCCATGATCCTCGCAGATCCGTAGGCACAACCGGATCTGCCTAGGGTTCCGCGTACGCATCCTATCATCTTGGACCCTTGGTTTGTTTATAAAAAGCATCTTCTCCTCCATATCCCTCCATCTCATCCCTCAGGCCTCCATTCTTTGCTAGCCCCCTTCAGTGGAGTAACAACCACTCGAGGAGCCGCTTAGGATCCTTAGGAGACGCCTGGAGGCTTTAGCTCGCTTCGTGGCCGGAGCTCCGCCGCGAGTAACCTCCCAGCCAGCTGCAGCTCGGTTTAGGCCAAGACCCATCCATCCACCTTCATCTGAGGCTCAGGAACACTTCCCAACCTTCAGGTATCTATCTTTCTTTTCGCATTACCTAGTTTGATCGCATCTTCACCTTTCACGTCGTCGCCATCACCTCTGCTCCGACCAGCTTGTCGGAGCCTCGATACCCACTCCCCTCCATTCTGATCGATGCTACGCCTCGCCCTCCATCTTCTCACGTTGTCTTTCCCCCTGAGGCTCGACCATCGGGTCGAGATTAGGACCTAGATTTCCTTCCTCCGCCCTTGCCGGAGATCGATCACCATTCCCCGTCACTTCTTTCCTTTCCAGCTATCATAACTAGGACCGGAGCATAGCCCAGAGTCCCTTCTACTCTTTGTAGGTCATTACACATGAGAGGAGACCACTTAGAGTCTTCAGCTGCTTCGGCGGAGCTGCTCCTGGTCCCCCTTCATCGTCACACACATCCAACCGTCACCACCTCCATCTGAGCACCCCACCTGATGCAGAACACCTCCATGACGCAGCCGGAACTCTCCGATCTTTCATCAGAGCATCAGGTCCCTCTGATGCTCGTTTGAAGTTTGACGGGGTCTGGTTCTTGCTGACCCTTCGCCCACCGTCGGATGGCCCCCCCCCCTCTCCTGCCAGATTGCATCTAAACCGCCAGAAAAGACTAGCTTTTTGGCCGTTGGATTAGAGCCCTGACGCATCTGCCCCACACGTTCGTGACATCCTCTGTAGCCTTCAGATCCGTAGCAGGAGTCGATCAGCACCGTACAATAGAGACAGCCTCCATGCATGCCATGTGTCTCTCCAGGTGTATATTTCTCTTTTCCCCCTGCATGTTTCGATATTTCTCTTTAGTCGACTAAATTTATGATGTAGTTAAGAACTTTTACAGTTTGGACCTCGTAGTTTTCTATATTTGCATTTTAGTCCTCCTAAATCTGTAGCATGTGTCGACCCATGTGAGTTTTGGGTTATTTGCATGTTCTATCCTGAACTCTGTTGCTTTTAGTTAATGAATGTTAAGTTTTGGAAATTGCATCTATGCCCATGTGAGCCCGGATCACGTGTTGCACGTGTTTTAATTGGACAAATTGCTTGATTAGCCCCTATACTTTATTTGAGTGTTACTGTTTGGCCCCAAAACTTGAAATATTCACAAAAAGGTCCCTGTAAACTGTGATTAATTTCATGCTTTTGATTGGCCTTAATAAATATTAAATTAATTTGAAAAATTGCATAAAAATTACCATTTGCTACTGTAATTTTATTGGGTTAATTTAGTTGCATTTTCTATTTTTAAAAATTGAAAAACTCTAAAAAATATCCATGTTTGGCTTATAAAAATCATAAAAATTCGAAAAATGCTTTAACAATTCTCTAAAAATTCATGTGGGTACCTTTTTAGCTGTTATACTTCTAATGTTAATTTTGTTTGAAAAAAACCCTACAAAAACCCCAAAAATTACAAAATATTCAAAATCTTATAAAAATTATATAAAATTATAGAAAAATCCAAAAATATATTTCTAGTTCCTGTTTATAGGTTTTTATTTAATTTTATCATAAAATTATCATCTAGGACTTTAAGTCATTTTGAATATTTTTAATTTACAATTTAATCCTGGTTGTGCATTGTTTTTATTTTTGAGCCTTATTTGACTTTTTTATAAATTTATAAAAACCTCTAAAAAATCTAGAAAAATTACCAAAAACAATTTAAAAATAAAAAACCCAAAAATATTTTTACTTTAATTTTCTTACTATTTTTAGTCATTTAGAAAAATACAAAAAGATCATTGTGCTTGTTTCTTTTTTTGTACTTGTGTGCTTTATTCAAAAATTAAAAATCTAAAAATTAAAAACCACTAAAAATATTTCTTTTATTTGGAAATTTGACTACTTCGTATTCCTTTCGTGCTCCTTATGTTCGACCCTGGTGGCTATACCAGGTAAATAAAATAACGAACCGCTTATATGTGTTGATTGCTTGATATTTCTGAGTGGTTTTATTTTTCTTATTGATCACGCTTGGTTATTCAGGTTACAACGATCCTTGACTACTTGCTTACTTAACCATAGTGGCCAGGCTTGTCACAGAATGGCGCGTTGCCGGGGAGCACGTCTTAGTAGTCTTATTTCACTTTGCTTATTTTTCTTATCTATTTGATATAATTGTTTTTGACACCGTTTCTGTTTTGCTTATTGTGTGAGGAGCTGCTCGAGGGATGCCTCGGCTTTCTGGTGGAGGAACCCGTACCTGAGGAGGAGCAGGAGAGCAGGAGGATTTAGTTATAGCATAATAGATAGTTTTATTTATGCAGATATTTTAATTATTGCAATAATTGTGGACTTGGACACTTGTTTGGACACTTAGACACTTTGGGGTCTGTTTCGCCAAGTATCGGTGTACTCAGGGGACCTCACAGTGTTTATTCGTGGTTTGTTTTTATCGCTTTTATTTCTTTTTGATTCTTGAGGATTTAGCCCTTAGACTTGGGATTTTCTGTTGATTGTGATGTAATTAGCTAAGGCCCCACACCTAATTGCTTATTTGTTCCTATAGATCGTAATTGGACCTAACTAAAATAAACTTAAAAAGTTAACTTATTGGGATTAGAGACCATGTGTCGAGAGAGGCCATATACAACGCTGACAGGACCTATTGTGATGAGCATCGAGTGGTATCAGAGACCGGACTCCGAACTCTCTTCCCGATAGTTAGCTATTTGTGCTTCACGATTAATATAAAATTGCTCCCCAAGGTCGATTTCCTCGTGCATCATATATGTAGTTTATTTCTTGTCTTTACTTTTATGCGTGGATCACCCTGCATGTAGAGTGATGGAGTCAGGTGCGCATTTCTGTCTCTGCATGCATCATAATGTTTGATCGTGCATCGGCTTCTTTGACTTCCTCCCCATGTTTTATTGGATTCAAAATAACCAAGGAAATCAAAAAATACGTTAGGCGTTTTCTTCTTTCAGAAAAACACCCAAAAAGAGATAACTAAATAAAATTGAGACTGCTAATGCAAACTTCACCCTGAAAAATACACTTCACCAAAAAAAATCTTGTTTCAGGGAGAGTCACCCTCTCATTGATTGATTATCTACAACGACAGAGTGACCTGCACACTAGGTTAGAACCACGTCCTCCGATCTCTCTTCAGACTACTGGTCTTGCGGTTGGTTGTTCTCCAGTGATGATTCCACTAGGTAGAGGGTAATCGGTCTGGGACTTCCTTAGCAGATTGGGCAGATCGGGTAGCTGGTAAACGGTCTACACCCATACTGGATGGGAAAAACTAGCTGTGAGATTGGGCCAGTCTCCTGGGAGTATCGGGCTCCTAACAACGCTTAATCGCTCTAATAGATTGATTTGTCACCTTAATGAAAATTGACAATATTAATGACCAATCTTTTACGGTCATCGGCTCGAGTGTTGAGTAGGTGAAAAGGGGTTTGTCTTCTCATCTTGTTTGCATCCAGATCCCATCTTCATAAATTCCCAGATCACGATGATGGGCAGGAGGTCCCTTAGGCTGCCTTTGACAACACTACTTTTGAGCACTCCTCTCCATTCATATAGGGTAGCTTCAGAGAGCCCAGACCAGCTCTCTGAACTTGAGTTCGCTACCACCTTGTTCCTCCTTGAACACCCTTCTACCAGTCTTGAGGTGCCAGAGCAGAGGCCAGCTTAGTTATATGTTCACTTGACGACACCTGAGTTAGGGTCTTTTGCCTTTGCAGAGACCCAAGAGATGTCCAGCAGTGAGGACAGAATGATGAGCAGCCGCAGGGATCCGCATATGTACTTGACCAGGCCACCATCAACAACACCCTCTTAGCTTCCTTAGAGACCATGCAGCATCAAATCAGAGACCAAGGAGCATTTATGGCAGAGGTGTGCCGAGAGCTGACGTAGATGCGAGCCGATCGAGCAGAGCTATAGAGACCAGCCGGTGGAGAGATACCAGCAGCTGGAGGAGGAGACGGGCGCCCGGATGACCAACCAGAGCAGAGGCCAGCACAGATGATGAGGCAATTGAACAACCTTGGTAAAACCCCTCACCCACTGTTGGATTCAGCTTTCGGAGATCCTGGGCAACTTCGAGCTTCACCCCTAGTTGCCCAAGTTCCATGGGCTAGCCACCAAGGAGCCACACCTCAATCTGCAGGAGTTCGAGATGATCTGCAGCACTCACTGTCCACAACAGATTTGTGGACGAGGACACGATTAAGATGATTGCCTTCCCATTCTCCTTAGTTGACCGAGTAGCCTATTTGCTGAAGCACTTGGAAAGGTATGTCACTACCTGGGAGCAGCTCCGGACCGAGTACTTGAACAAGTACTATCCACTCGGTCGGACCAACACAACATAAGCCATGATCAACAACTTCATCATGATCCCAAACAAGCATTTTTACGAGATTTGGGATCGATTCCGAGAGCTCATCGACTGGTATCCACATCACGAGATATCCAAGCCCAACCTTGTTTAGAGATTCTTTTATGGGCTGACACAGGAGCTGCAGGGGCTAGTAAATGCCTCGTGTGGAGGGTTCTATTTTGCCAAGGATGAGGACCAAGTCTGGGCCATCTATGAGGAGATGGCGGAAAAATACGGTAATGTCCCAGACTAGGGTTTACACTTAGGGGAAGCCCATCCCACAAGAGATCTCATATCAGAGGATTGCACGAGTCGATGTGGTCCTTCTACTTCGTCAGCAGCAGCACAGGCCGATTCCTCAGCCACTGACATGGGGATCATCAACGAGAAGCTAGATCGCATCGATATCATTGAGAAGAAGCAGTTCCAGGGCCTTACCCAGATCGATTAGTTGGCACAGACACTGAGTGACCTGCAGACTCAGATCATGTGTCTCCAGAAGGCACAGACGGTTCCACACTCCTATCTCAGGTCACTGGCTGATTCCAGCAGTAGTAGCTCCATCCAGCCATCTGCCACGTACTGACAGGTCTACCACATTCAGGAAGAGCCAGTCCAGTAGCTGCAACACTACTCCTAGCCACCACCATCTCAGGACACCCAGATGGTGGTCTACCATCTGGATCAACCCTTGACAGTTCTTCTCCCACCACACTATGATTATCCGGAGCCATTGATGGAAGTCAATGGGATTTGGTATGACCGGTACCAGCAGAAGCTTGGGATCCACCATGATCTCCAGGGTTTCCAATGGTCTACCGGAGGCACCTCATCCCACTAGCAACCTCTACTTCAGAGTAGATAGAGCAGCCAGCAACATCAGTAGCCCCATCACTCCCAACAGTACCAACAACAACACCAGCAGGGTCCTCTTCCCTTATACCAGGGACAACAGTGGAGGCAGCGGCAACAACCTCAGCAGTATTCCCAGCCCCCCCCCTCACTACCAACAACAGTAGTGGCCTCATTTCCAGCAAGGCAACCCGTCTGGTTCTCATGGACCTGTCTATGAGAACCCAACCCTTGACGACCTCGCCCACCTACTTTCTGATCAACAGGCATCCTTCTAGTGAGAGTTCTGATGCAAGAGCTCCATATGTCAGATGCCATATCCATGAGCAGTGGTTTGATCGTACCTTATTAGACAGTGGGTCTTCTATTAACCTTCTCCTGGCAGCCTTACTTGACTGATTCGATTTCGACCCTCTTTGATAGAGCATGACAATCCTTCAGTTTGTTTATAGATCTGTCAAGAGGCCAAAGGGGTTATTGAAGGATGCGATCGTCACAATTCAAGGTCTGAAATTCCCCATGGACTTTGTTGTATTGGACACAGAGATCCTTGAGTCTGCGACAGATAACCCCAACATACTACAATGCCCATTCTTGGCCACAATCAAGGCAGTGTCCGATCATGATAGTGGGAAGGTGTACTTTCGCGTTAAGGGTGAAAGTGTACAAACAGAGACGATCGATGAGACCAGAGAGAGAGATTTAGCCTGCTCCGAGCAATCGAGTGATTCAGAGCAGATGACAAATGCAGAGCGAGACGTCCACCAGGAGTGCCATTTTGTGATCACATACGATGAGGCAGTTTGGTCAGACCCTATATCACGAGCTCTTATCTCGCCTTCGGATACTACATATTTACAGATTGTAGCAGATGAGAGTTCGGAGAGCACACTCTTGGCACTGGACATATTTTAGGTTGATGATCATAATCAGAATAGCCAAGCCGAATATATATCATGTTCTTCTGATTCAGAACCTCGGATTCAGGCATTTATCGGGACGCCTTTGATGATTATTTACCTGGTATGATTCCCACAGAGCTGACAATTAGGATAGAGAGTGAGCCAGTACATATAACAGATACACTAGCAGGACCACTTTCATCAGATTTTCACATGCATCGAGAGTTCTCCCATGCATATCTGGTAGCCTTCACTTAGACATTCCAGAAGCCAGATTTGCCAACTCCTAGTTGTCCAGAACTGAAGGCCTTTCCGCAGTCGATGAAATACAGATTCCATGCAAGTGAGCCAGAGATGTTCCCAGTCATTATCTTAGCGAATTTGACTGGAGATCAAGAATCTTTTTTGATGGAGGTTCTTGAAACAAATCGCAAGGCGATTGGATGGAGCATAGCTGATCTCTAGGGGATAAGTCCGGTCCTGTGCTCTCAGCACATTTATCTCGAAGAGGACACCAAGCCCTCGCGTGAGTTCCATCGATGACTGAACCCATATCTTTGAGATGTGGTCATGAAGGAAATATCGAAGTGGTGGTTCGTGGATTTTATCTACCACATCTCCAACTCCAAGTGGGTTAGTCCATTACATGTGGTACCCAAGAAGACGGGTATCACTACAATTGTGAGTGAGCCTGGAGAGGAGATAGCTACCTAGGTACCCACTTCTTGGAGGGTCTGTGTGGACTACAGACGATTGAATCATGACACCAAGAAGGATTATTTCCTGCTGCCATTTATTGATCAGATTATCGAGAGGCTAGTTGGGAAGAGTCATTATTGTTTCCTTGACGGGTACTCCGGATATAACTAGGTGGCCATAGAGCCCGAAGACCAGGAGAAAACAACATTCACCTGTCCGTTTGGGACGTATGCTTTTAGACAGATTCCCTTTGGTTTATGTAATGCTCTGGCTACATTCCAAATGTGCATGCTTTCCATATTCTCGGACATGGTGGGTGACTGTTTGGAGGTCTTCATGGATGACTTTTCAGTCTACGGTGCTGGGTTTGATGCTTGTCTTGACTTCCTAGACCGCGTACTTCTGCACTATACAGAGGTCCATCTTGTATTATCTTGGGAGAAGAGTCACTTCATGGTGACTCAGGGGACGGTGCTTGGCCATGTCATCTCCAATAGGGCCATGGAGGTCGATCCGCGAAGGTAGGTATCATCAAGAAACTCAATCCACCATCCAACTTGCGACAGTTGCGGTCTTCTCTGGGGCATGTCGGTTCCCAGATGATTCATTCAGGATTTCAGTCGTATTGCCCGACCGCTTATTGATCTGTTGACTAAAGACACCAAGTTCATTGTAGATGATAAATGTCTAGCATCATTTGAGACTCTCAAGGGATTAGTTGTTGAGGCTCTTGTCCTTCAGTCACCCGATTGGTCTCTCCCTTCAAGATCATGACAGATGCTTTTGATTTTGTCATAGGGGCTGTGTTAGGATAGAAGAGGGATGGATTACCTTATGCCATACACTATGTTAGCCGGACTTTGGATGTCGCTCAGTGGAACTACACTGTTACTGAGAAGGATATGCTAGTCATAGTCTTTGCATTGGACAAATTCAGATCTTATATTCTTGGATCCAGGAGTTTGTAAAAGAGATTATGGATAATCTTGGATTCAAGAATGTGGTGGTGGATCACCTCTCCCATTTAGAGAACCTTAAGGATTCCTATCATATTGCACCTATTACAAAGATCTTCCCAGATGAGGTGATCCTTGCTATCGCCTCGTTCCTATGGTATGTTGACATTGTGAACTATCTTGTCACCAAGAAAGTTCCACAAGGTTGGCCCAGACAACGACTTGAGACTTTCCTTGCGAATGCCAAGTCGTACCATTGGGAGGATCCCATCCTTTATCATGTAGGAGGGGATAGTGTCTGGCGTCAGTGCATTCCTCAGGAAGAGTGTCGCAGCGTCCTCACCTACCGCCACAAGCTTGAGGTAGGAGGACATCATTCTGGGAGGAGGACATCATAGAAAGTGCTCCAATCCGACCTATGGTGGCCTACTCTCTTAAAGAATTCTAATGAATTCGTGAAGAGGTGTACTTACTGTCAGAGGATGGGCACTTGTGGACAACGTGATATGATGCTGATACAGCCCATTCACTTCTGTGAGGTTTTTGACGTATGGGGCATCGATTTCATGGGTCCATTCCCTAAGAGTCAGGGATTCGAGTACATTCTTCTTGTTGTGGACTATGTGAGTCGTTGGGTTGAGGCCATCCCCGTTTGAACCGCAGATGTTAAAATCGTTTGTAGATTCTTGAGGAAAAACATCATTTCACGGTTTGGGATACCTAGAGTTTTGATATCTGATGGGGGGACTCATTTTATCAACGACAAGGTAAGGGCCCTTGATAACGAGTTCAACATCGACCATCATGTTGCCACTCCATATCACCCTCAGGACCAGTGGTCTTGCTGAAGTATTTAACAGGGAGATCAAGACTATATTGCAGAAGGATGTCCGCCTAGACCAAAAGGATTGGTCATAGCTTTTGGACTCGGTCTTGTGGGCCTATCAGACTTCCTTCAATGCACCTTTGGGTACATCTCCCTTTTATCTCGTTTATGGCAAGCCATGCCATTTACTTGTGGAGATCAAGAACAAGTCACTTTGGGCAGTCACTGAGTTATTATTAGATCCCAAGAGTATATGAGATTAGAGGAAAGCAGAGTTGGTAGCCCTGGAGGAGTTGAGAGATATAGCCTTTTCGAGTAGCCTACAGTACAAGGAGAGAGTGAAGATATGTCATGATTCTCATATCAGCCATAAACAGTTTGAGCCGAATCAGAGAGTATGGTTATTTGATGCTAGGTTGAGATTATTTCTAGGGAAGTTACAAAGAAAATGTAAGGGACCATACTTGGTCTGAAAGGTGCACGACAACGGAAACATCACCATTTCTGAGTTGTCATCTGATTCCACCTTTCGAGTTAACAATCAGCGCCTGAACTCATATCTTGATCATGATCCATTGATCGTTGATGTTGCCGCTATTATCACTTCTCTTCTGCAGCTATATAGATCCGCTTGTCATTGATTATCACTGATTGCATCCCATGCTTGATTATCACTTCTCTTCTGCAGCTGTATAGATCCAGTTGTCCATATCATTCATTCTTTCTGTCTAACACCCCATCTCCATCTCATGATTATGCTATACTTAGGGTGTGATTTACCCTAAGTACAGGGGGGTATCAGACTTGTGATTATTCATTTTATTTTTTTACCTCTGTTTTGCTGCCCATACTTAGAGATATTTTACACTTAGTATAGGGGAGGTAAACCATGTACATCCTAACCTTCGGTCTTCCCCTTGTGTATAGACTTCTATACATAGGATTAATTGATCCTAAGTATAGGGGGATCACCGACCTCTACATTACATTCTTGTATTCATCGTTATAGTATAGCATTCTTTTCACTTCCCATTACTCAGCACGAGTTATGTCTTCCTTTCATCGCTCTTTGATCACTCTGAGGACATCGTTCGAGCTAAGTATAGGGGGTACCGTATATATTGTATATATACTTTAGCCATAACTCTTACTTTGTGTGAGTGTGTCAATAAAAAATGACATAAAACCAAGAACCACAAAATTTTTAAAATTTTTCTTGTACATAAATGTTTGTAAATAGCTTTTGTAAAAATTATTTCTGTACAAATGTTTTTAAAAATGTCTTGATTGTAAAATGTTTGTAAATATTTTTGTATCAAAATTTTATATACAATAAAATTTTTTTGAAAAACGTTTGAAAATAAAAGTTTGCAAAATTTTGTTTGTAAATGTTTGTAAATATTTTGCAAAACTGTCCCTTCCTTGCATTAAAAAATTTTTCATAAAAAATGCATATTTTGAAAATTGCACAAAAATAGTTTTGTATGTATTTGCTTGTACACTCTTCGGAATCATATTTGACATTTAAACTAGTTGGAATTAAATTGGAAAATGGAGCTTAGTTAAGACCTTAATCCACCTAACTTCAGAGGAATCTTATAGGATTTAGGATTAAGACTTTTCAGGTCCATTAGCGACTTAATTGTTTGAGTCCACTAGGCTATGTTCACATGTCATCTTGATGAGCCTAAGTAGAACACTTAGCAATGCACACATGACTCTCAAAGACAATGGTTTGACTTGGACATACACCTTACACGTAGCTCAACACGGATGAGGTGGTGAGGAGGCAGAATTCTTTGGCTTGGGGTAGCATACGAGGGTAATACTTCTAGGCGGAACCTCTCGTCTTCCTCTAGGGAGGGATGTGCACCTCAACATGGTCTAGTAGCACTGAGGTTTAAAGATAGGTGTCTGTGGGTTGCAATAATGCTTCAAAAGAGGGATAGTCTACTGGCTCAAGAAGAAAAACTCCTTATGTACATGTTGCACCATGTAAATATGTTGTATATATGCACATAAAAAATGTGATAAAATATTAAAAACTCCAAAAAAGGGACATGCATGATTGAAAATAAAATGCTTGCCAGAGTGTATATAGTGAATAAGCAAAGTTTATGTATTCCACCTTCTCATCTCATGGAAGCTTGCAAGTGGAGACTTAGCTACACTGGCTTTGCTCCAAGGGATACCGGCTACACTGGTCATGGTCCATTCTTTTCTTTCCCCTCTTCTTGAGCTAGTTGAACTTAAACTTAGAAGGGAATACCCTGCCCCTCGAAGAAAGAGCTGCTAGACTGGGGAATTAGAGTTACCTTATTGAGGGAGGTTGTTTCTTTGTCATTTCTGAGGTGGGGAGCTACATATCACTTACACAGTATAAGGAAAGATGCATAGTCATTAGAGTTTGCGTATGTAGACTTGTTTTGACCTGGTTTATTGAGGAGTCTTGACCATAGAATTGTGGACCTTAAAGGATGTTGAGTTTTAAACCTATTTCCCAATAAGGTTTTGACAAACTAATAATCCAAAGATCTGACTAAGCTCCATACTTCAATTTGATGAAGATAAGTTTAATAATCAACCTTTTTTATTTTTCTTTGTTGTTCTTTTTGTTCTCACTTCTTTTTCAAATAAGTTTGCTAAGGGACTAGCAAAGGTAAAGTATAGGGGGTGATGAATCCATTATTCTCACCCTTTATTATTTTATTTTATCTCTTCTTTTAAGAAAAACACCCTGTAAATACCTGTAAATACAATAAATTAGCTTTCTGCATGACTTTATTAATATTGCATAATTAGCATGTATTTTTGCAAAAATAAAAGAATAAAGAAAAGGAAAAAAAGAACGATGTATTTAGAATAAACACAGAGTGACCCAAATCTCAAGAGAAGGTCAAGATTTGACCTGATTGCAAAATAAAATAAGTAGAGAGAGATAGGGTTCACTATGTATTGTATATATCCTCTATACTTATATAGATTATTATTTTTACTATATTATTTTTTTACATCTTTGTATATATCTTTAATAATATTATAAAAATAAAATAAAAATCATCAAAATAAAATAAAAATAAAAATAAAATCATTAAACCTTTGTATAAGAGACACGTATACATATCACATCCACTATTTATTTTATACCCTTAAACAATCTATAAAATAACATAAAAATTATTTTATACTCCTAAAATTATGTTGTATATAAATAAAATATAAAATAAAGGTATTTGTGTAAAAAATAAAATAAAAATACCTGTACATAATACATAGGTATAATATACTTGTATATAATACTATATATTACATATAGGTTATTTTGGTTTTCGTAAAAAAAATTAAAATCATAGAAAAATACATTATAAAATAATAATTTTTTATTTTATACAATTTTTTATTAAATTCATTTGCTATTTTTTATTGAGTTTCCTTTTATTTTGTAAATCATGATTTTCCCATTGGTCCACCCGGGTCGGGTCACTTTCCTCTCACCGGAGCTTTTTCTCCGACTTTCCACGCCCGAACCCGACTACCTCTTCTCTCAGTTCCTATGCCCGATTGAAGCCCGAACTCCCATGATCCTCGCGGATCCCTTGGCGTAGACGGATCTGCTTAGGGTTCCGTGTACACATCCGATCTTCGTGGACCCTTGGTTTGTCTATAAAAAGCCTCTTCTGCCTCCATATCCCTCCAGCTCATCCTTCGCACCCCCATTCTTCCCTAGCCACCTTCAGTGGAGTGACAACCACTCAAGGAGCTGCTTAGGATCCTTAGGAGATGCCTAGAGGCTTGTAGCTCACTTTGTGGCCGGAGCTCAGCCGCGAGTAGCCTCCTAGCTACCCGCAGCTCGGTCTAGGCCAAGACCCGTCCACCCACCTTCGCTTGAAGCACACGAACACATCCCGACCTTCAGATATCTATATTTCTTTTCGCATTACCCAGTTCGATCACATATTCACCTTTCGCCCCGCTGCCATCACCTCTACTCCGACCAACTGGTTGAAGCCCCGATACCCACTCCCCTCTATTCCGATCGACATTAGGCCTCACCCTTCATCTTCTCACGCAGTCTTTTCCCCCCGAGGCTCGACCATCAGGTCGAGATTGGGACCAAGATCTTCTTCCTTCGCCCTCACCGGAGATCGATCCCCATTCCCCATCGCTTCTTTCCTTTCCAGCTGTAATAACCAGGACCGGAGCATAGCCCCGGGTCCCTTCTACTCTTTGCAGGTCATTAAGCGTGTGAGGAGACCACTTAGAGTCTTCGGCTACTCCGACGGAGCTGCTCCAGGTCCCCCTTTACCGTCATGCACATCCAGCCGTCGCCACCTCCATCCGAGCACACATCTAACGCGGAACACCTCAACGATGCAGAAGGACCTCTCTGATCTTTCGTCAGAGCGTCGGAGTCCCTCCGATGCTCGATTGAAGTTCGCCGGGGTTCGGTGTTGCTGACCCTTTGCCCACAGTCGGATGGCCCCCACTCTCCTGCTAGATTGCATCTGAGCCACCATACATGATCAGCTTTTTGGAAGTTGGATCAGAGCCCTGACGCATCTGCCCCGCACGTCTACGACATCCTCTACAGCCATCAGATCCGTAGCAGGAGTCGATCAGCATCGTACGATAGAGACATCCTCCACGCGCACCACGTGTCCTCGCCAAGGGTATATTTCCCTTTTGCCCCCACATGTTTCGATATTTCACTTTAGTCCATTAACTAAATGATGTAGTTAAGAAATTTTACAATTTGGACCTTATAGTTCTCTATATTTACATTTTAGTCCCCCTAAATCTGTAGCACGTGTCGGTCCATATGAGTTTTGGTTATTTGCATGTTCTGTCCTGAACTCTGTTGCTTTTAGTTAATGAATGTTAAGATTTGGAAATTGAATCTATGCCCCTGTGAGCTTAGATCGCGTGTTGCATGTGTTTTAATTGGACAAATTTCTTGATTGGTCCATGTACTTTATTTGAGTGTTACTGTTTGGCCTCGAAACTTGAAATATTCACAAAGAGGTCCATGTAAACTGTGATTAATTGCATGCTTTTGATTGGACTTAATAAATATTAAATTAATTTGAAAAATTACATAAAACTACCATTGGCTCTTGTTAGTATGTAATATTTATTGTAATTTTATTGGGTTAATTTAGTTACATTTTATATTTTTAAAAATTCCAAAGCCCTAAAAAATATCCCTGTTTGGCGTATAAAAATCATAAAAATTCGAAATATGCTTTAAAAATTCAATAAAAATTCTTGTGGGTGCTTTTTTGTGTGTTTACTTCCAATGTTAATTTTGTTTGAAAAATCTCTATAAAAACCCTAAAAATTATAAAATATTCAAAATATTATAAAAATAATATACAATCGTAGAAAAATACAAAAATTACATTTCCAATTGCTGTTTGTAGGTTTTTGTTTATATTTCATTATAAAATTGTCATCTAGAACTTTAGGCATTTTGAATATTTTTAATTTGCAATTTAGTCCTGATTGTGCATTATTTTTATTTTTGAGCCTTATTTGATTTTTATAAAATTATAAAAACCTCTGAAAAATCTAGAAAAAATTATCAAAAACACTTTAAAAATAAAAAACCCAAAAATATTTTTACTTTAATTTTCTGACTATTTTTGGTCATTTAGAAAAATCCAAAAAAATCATTGTGCTTGTTTTCTTTTATTTTTGTACTTGTCCGGTTTATTCAAAAAATTAAAATATAAAAATTAAAAACCACTTAAAATATTAATTTTATTTGGAAATTTGACTACTTCGTATTCCTTTCTTGCTCCTTGTGTTCAACCCTGGTGGCTATACCAGGTAAATAAAATAGTGAACCGCTTATATGTGTTGATTGCTTGATATTCTGAGTGGTTTTATTTTTCTTATTGATCACGCTTGGTGATTCGGGTCATAATGACCCCTGATTACTTACTTAACCTGAGTGGCCAGGATTGTCACCAGCATTAAAGTTGTGCAACCATGTTTCCGAGCGAGGAGGAAAGGACAGAAAAGTTGACCTGAACAGATTGCTTGAGTTTGAGACCACGCATATGATAATAACCTGATGTACAAAGAGGAAGTCAAGAGATGACACAATAAACACATCCGAAGGAAGACTTTTGAACTTGGATAGAAGGCATGGTTATTTGATGCGAAGTTAAAGATTTTTCCATGCATGTTGAAGAACAAGTCGATTGGACCATTTATTGTAAAAAATATGCGTGACAACGGAAGTCTACTCAGATCTGAATTGTCACCTGACGCACATTCATTTATAGTCAACAGACAGTTGCTGAAGCCATATCTCAAGCACGATACATTCCTGTCCGTTATTGATTCAATCAAAGTTGTATTTAAAGATGATTTCTCAAAGACTAATGGATTAGACACAAAAAGCTGAAAATCATAAATTTCATTCTTTTCTTCTTTTCGTTTTCATTTTTCTAATTCTTCTGAAAAGGTGTTCACCCCCTTCACCATTGTTATACTTAGGACGTACTTTGTCCTAAGTATGGGAGGGGGGTGAACACCCTTAGTTGTTCATTCTTAGTCCCTCACCTATCCCATCAACTCTTGATATTTTGTCTATACTTAGGGATATTTTACCCTAAATATGGGGACAGGTCGAGCTGATGATTTTGTATATTCCCACCCTTGACCCTCCTTGCCATGTGTACAGTTTGATATACTTAGGATTATTTCATCCTATGTATGGGGAGGGTCAACTTCATATTCGTTCATTCTTTAGTCATTGTAGTATAGACTTTTCTATACTTAGTACGTGTTACGACATAACTCAAGCTAGTATAGGGGGGTTATATATGCATTGTCTAACTTATACTTTCGTATTTTCAATAATATGACTAATTAATAAAACATAAACTAATTCTTTGAACATACTTGTAATAATCGATTTCAAAATATTTTGTAAAATGTTTGAAAATGATTGGAAAATCTCTTTAGAAAATCTTTTGAAAACTGTTTAGAAAATATTTTGTAAATATTTTCAAACCTTTGTAAAAATGTTTTCTTTGTAAAAATTTCTTCTATTTGTTTGAATAAAATATTTTGAAAATCTATTTACAAATGGTTTGAAAATAATTACAAAATTATTTGAAAATTCTACATATACTACTTGGAAAATATTTGCAAAATGATTTTCAAAGTGTGTAAATGTTTGTAAAAATATTTGTCAAATTAATTTTTTTCCAAAATAAGTTTTCAAAAATGTTTGTGAAAATCTCTTCAAATTATTTTAAGACCATGTACATAATACAAACAAATAAACTTCTCTACAAACTCTGTATATGACATTATAAATAATTAACTTGTGTAAATTCTTCACCGAAACTCTTGTAAATAACAAGATGCACTCCCGTGTAAATATTTATACATATGTCGAACTCTTTTTTTTCAAAATCCCTAAAAATTTGTAATAAAAAATCAAAAAATATTTGAAAAAACTTTTCAAAAATCTGCATAAAAATTTGTAAAACTTTTCCAAAAATTCACAAAAAGTTAAAAAAAGAATTGCGTCACAAAAATATTTTATGCATTGTGCATAGCATTTGCATTTTTCAGATTGATGTTGTTAATTGAACTAGTCTAAGTAAAGTCTGAAGATTGGAGCTTGGTTGGACAATAATCCACTTAATCACAGGAACCTTATAGGAACTGGAATTGAGACGTTTTAGGTTTGCTAGACTTAATTCTTTGAGATCATACGACTTAGTTCAGTGTCATCTTCACTGCCTAAACAGAATATTTCGAAACACGTGCATGACTCTTGTCGACAGTGGCCTAACTTGCACAACTACACCTTGCACTTTGCTCACATCAGTTGAAGTGGTAGAGGGTTGGATTTGGCAGCATGAGACACAAGTCAATGGAAAAATTATAAGTCACACATTTGTGCCCATTGTACCCTAACCCGATCCAATAGCGAAGAGGTCTAAACACAGAAGTCTGTTGTTTAGAATAATGCTTCAAAAGAGGGAAAGTCTAGTGGCTCAAGAGGAAAAGTCCTTATGTAAATGTTGTTGTATATTGTACTTAGAAAATTGCATATTTAAAAGCTCCAAAAAGAATAGACGTAAAAATTCCAAGAAAAAACAATTCCTATCGGAGTATGGATGTATAGTCAATAAGCAAGATTGAGCTTCAAAGTCAAATCCATACGAGTCTGCAGCCGGATAACTTGGCTACATTGTCCAAGCATCCTAGGTCGTACTGTCCATTCTCGTCTCCACCTCCTCTTCTTGAGCCGATAGTACTTAAACTTAGAAGGAATACCCTGCTTCTCGAGAAAAGAGTTGCTGGATTGTGGAGTTAAGGTCATCATGTTGGAGAAGACTGACTTTTACCGCTTCAGTTGAGAGGAGCTACATATAACTCATATTGTACAAGGTAGACTCATAGTCATAAGGGACTGCGTATGACATTGACTTGTTCTAACCTAGCTTTTGAGGAGACATGTGTAGAGTTGATGAATCCACATTTCATCATATTTATTCTATCATTTTGGCCTCAAAACCCCTAGTAAATACATATAAATACCCTTAATTCATGCATTTTAGCATTCATGCATGCATGTGTCAATATTGTATAAAATACTGGTTTTAATACCAAAATTATAGAATAAAGAAAAGAAAAGAAAAAGAATAAAATATTGTAAATATTTTATGACCCGAAACCCCGAGACCTAGGCATCTAGTTGAATAGGTCGATAAGAAATAAAGTAGGGGGAGATAAGGGTCGGAAACCTATAAAAATCCCTTTTATTTTATTCATTTTTGGTACCTATTTTTGGTTCTACTTTTTATACTTCAAATAAAGAAACTTTGTACATGAAAGTTGTAGATAATTAAATATAGAAAAATAAAAATTGATTTCATACAAAAATAATGTACAGATAAAAAGTTATGATGTGAATAAGATTCCAGAATCCAAACTCCAGAATCCTAACTTCCCAGACTTGTATCTCTCAAATAAAAACTTAAAATCCATCAAAATCACTCTATTTGTATATATTTTTAATAAGCTATTTAATGAAGGTGGTTTCATATTTTTCTGAGTTACGGTTTGAAAGTTAGGTTTTGGACCCCTGTTGTATACTTATACCGATTAAAATATTCATTTTATTTATTATTCATTATTTTTATAATTTCATATTTTTATAATTTGTAAATATTATTTATAATATATGTATACATTAAAACTGAAATAAAAACATCATTAAAACATAAAAATAAAATACTTGTATACAATACATAGATATAATACCTGTAAACATACCTACATAGATAATATAACTATTTATTTAATTGTATAAAATACATCAAAAAAATAAAATAACAATAAATTTAAGTGTATAAAAACAAGTTATAAATATATAAAATAATAAACAAAATAAATAAAAAAATAAAAATATTAAAATATATAGATATAAATACATATATAGCTCATAAAAGCTTACTTGTAATTCCAAACATCAAAAAATAAATAAAAATCACCATAAAATAATTTATAAAGTAATAAACATTTTTTATTTAATAAGTTAAAATTAATAAAATCAATTATTATTTTGAAATGATTTTTGAAATCTTTTTCAGGAGGATTTTCCTAGTTGGTCCACATGGACCAACCAGGTGGGTCGGACCGTTGACCGCGGGTCAACTGTCTGACCCCGCCCCCTGTATGTTGTCAGACCTGCATTTCCTCCTGTTTTCTCGATTTTTTCGAGGCCTAATCTCGCATCTTCTCATGTCGATTCCTTCGCAACTTTTGTGCCTCGTTCCTTGATCTTAAACGCCAAAGCCTCTCCTTGGGCTGTGGACCATCGATTTGCTCGATCCACCTCGATCTTCCCAGCCGCTCATCAGCCTATTAAAAAACCACCCTTGACCTCTTTTGAAAATCGAACCCCTTTTGACCTTGCCTAACTTCTCCCTCCAAGCGCCCTTGATAGAGGAAGGTGACAGCTACTCTCCAGCCCTGCTGCGATGGAGTTTGGCTAGGTGAAGGGTGGATTCCATCCCCATCTCCGGCCATCTTGGTCGTGAGGTCTATCTCGGGCATATCAGCCCTTGAGGTCCATTTTATTTACATTTTCTTGCTCTTTTTAGTTTCACCATATCCCTAGGAATCGATTAATCCCCTCCGTTTTGCCTCACGTCCAATCGACCACCCGCTACACCACCTCGCCGGAGCTTGCTCCGACGAGCTCGATTTTCACCATTCCCACACCATTCCACCTACTGGTGGGTCATGATAGTTTACCTGTGACCCCCTTGACTTCTCTTGCAGGTCTACACGCAACTTGAAGATGCCTGGAGGCGATTCTGGGATGCGCTGGAGCCATCTGGAGCTCTTCCTCAACCTCGACGTCGTGGGCCAGCTCCGGTGGACGCCAGCCAATTTTGTTGCCGCCAGCAGCTAAAAGACCTCCGCAGGAGCTCCGGGAGCCATTTTGTAGCACCGAAGGTCGCTGGAGAGATGCGATAAAGCCAGAGGAACTTTTCTCGGCGGAGTTCTTCCCGGTTCTTCATCGAGTCCTCTCCGTCGTTGGATCGTGAGGGCTCCCCGGATCTCTCCTGCGTCGTCGGATCATCCATGTTGCCAGCCGTCAGACCATCCAAGCAGCATCTAATCACGACCGTTGGCAACCGAACCGTCATCGGCGCCCCTCGTGCGGACACGTGTTAAGTGAAAGATTTCTAGTCGTCCGATTCACTTCGCCTGGGTATTTTGCAAATCCTACCCCGGCCATTTTGTAATTAATAATTAGTATTTAAACTTTCCTCTATCATTTTATTTATTTAGTAAAAATTACAGAACCACCCCCAAACTTTTCTATATTGCGTTTAGGTCCTAGCCACGTCACCTCACGTGACTAGTACACGTGAGGCATGACATTTTGCAGCCAGGTCCTTGGTAGTTCTGTTATTTCATTTTAGTCCACAAACTTTTAAACACAGTTATAAAATTTTGGTGATTTTACAAATTAGCCCTCAGGATTTGGAAAATTACAGAAAGGTCCCTACCAAGTCACGTGTTGCGTGCACGTGACTTTGGTAATTTTGCATTGTTTACCCTGGCCTTTTGATTATTTGTGATTGGTCCCGAAAAATATATTTTTCTGGGAAAATTGCACTTTGGACCTCGAATTTCTGGATAATTACAAAACTACCCCTACTAGTAGTGTAATTTCTTTTTATTTCGAGTTTTTATTTCATGCATCTCTAAAACTCGAAAAAATCCCCAAAAATTAGCATAAGTTCCTATTGCATTGCTCTATCACGCTATATTTTTATTTGCATTTTTGCTACATTTTAGTATTTATAAAAATAAAAACAAGCATTTTCATCTCTGTCTGCATTATAAAATCCATAAAAAATTATAAAAACTTCTCTAAAAATTCCCCAAAAAATATATTTTGTGTGTTTTTGCATCTTTTAACTTCAGACCAAAAATCACTAAAAAATATAAAAGAAAACCCTTAAAAATTGTAAAACCCCTAAAATCTTTATAAAAACATATAAAATCCATAAAAAATCCTAAAACATAATTTCTATTTCGAAATTTTCTTTATTTTATTTTCTTTAAAGTAAAACTGATTTGTGGAATTTTTAACTCTGGTTGATATTTTTCATCCCCATTTTAATTTCGGATTTTTATTTTATTCACTATTTTAAGTATTTTTATTTTAAAAATACCAAAAAAATTAGCAAAAATATAGAAAAATAAAAAAATTAGAAAATTAAAAAAACACAAAAATATTTTATTTATTGAATTTTCTTATTTTACCTATTTTTATAGATTCGTTACCTCTCTCCTTCCCTCATTATATATATATATATCTTATTTTATAGAAAAAAGAAAATATAAAATATAAAATAGAAAAAGAAAATAAAAAATTAGAAAACCTAAAATCAAAATATAAAAAATAGAAAAATAAAATAAAATAAAATAATTATAAAATTTAAAACCCACAAAAAATAACATAGATAGACAAATACATCACATTAACATTTTGAGCATTTTTTCCTCGATCTACATGCTTGCTCCCTGTGTTTGACCTCTACACTACTTGCACTATACACATCTTTTGTAGAGTTATAATAAATTTTAACTCCACACCGCTTTTCATTGTTTGATCTCTGTTGTGGGTTAATTGTTGTTTGAATCAGGGTTTCTTGCGGTTCACCACAACGACTGCGTCTCCGCCTTGTGTGAGACGTATTTAGACCCGTGAAAAATTTTATTCAACAAATGGCGTCGTTGCCAGGGAGCAACAACGTATAGATCAGATTTCTTTGTGATTGATTGTGATTACTTGTCTATATTTTTTGTCTCATTCATTCTCTCATTTATTGATATATCTTTTTGAGTTGTCTAACCTCCTCTTTGTCAACTTTGTGTGAGGTACATGGATCGAGGGAGGAGCTTCTCTTTAGAGCACCTGCGTACCCACGTGAGGCAGTTTTGACCTAGCACAAAGGATGACTTGGAGAACTTGAGAAGACAGTCACATTCTGAGCATTTTTGTGTAGTTATTTATTTGTGTAATTTTAGTGAGAGAGAGACTCTATTATTGTAATAACTTAAACATAACTCTTAGGACTTTTCGACACTTCACGAGGTCCATTTCCCAAGGGATTGTTCCCTTAGGGGTCTCATCGGTTTTTGTGTGGTTTTTCGCCATTTTCCTGATTTTGCTATCTTTTTTATTCACGTGGATTTAGCCCCTACATTTAGGAGTTTTTGTTGATTATGACGTAATTAGATAAGGTCCCACACCTAATATCTTGCATGCACCTATAGATCATAATTGGACTTAGCTAATAGTTCATTGAAAAAGCTAATTGACTTGGATTAGAGGCCACGTGCCGAGAGAGGTCATATACAACACGTGCAAGATCCACTGTGGTGGACACCGATCGACATCGAAGACCGGACTCCGGTCACTCTTACTAGTTGATATCTACTTGTGCTTCACGATCAGTAGAAATCGCTCATTTAGGGACGGTTTTCTCGTGCATCATATAGGTGGTTTATTTCTTGCCTTTAAATTTATACACGGATCACCCTGCATGTAGAGTGCTGGAGCAAGGTACGTATGTCTAACTTTGCATGCATCATTGTGTTTGATCATGCATCAGCTTTTCCGACTTCCTCCCCTGTTTTATTGGACTTAAAATAATCAAGGAAATCGAAAAATTCATTAGGCATTACTTTTATTCAGAAAAATACTAAAAAGAGATAACCAAATAAAATTAGGATTGCTAATCACCTCACTCAAAAATTTTGTCTTGGGGAGAGTAACCCCCTCATTGGTAGATTTATCTGCAGCGAGAGAGTGACCCGCACAGTAGGATGGAGCCATACCTGAACTCCTCTCAGACTACTGCTTTAGGGTTAGTCGTTTTCCAGTGAGGATCTCTCCGGTAACTGGTAAAGTGGACCGTGACTTCCTTAGCAGAGTGAATTGATCAGGTAGCTGGTAAACGGTCCACAATTTATACTGGCTGGGAAAGATCTAGCCTTATATTAGGACAGTCTCTTAGGAGCATTGGGTTCCTACCAGCTCGCTTAATCGCTCTGATAGATTGATTGATCACCTAAATAAAATTGATAAGATAAAAGAACGAGCCTTCACGGTTATCAGCTCCAGCATTGCGTAGGTGAATCGGGGGGTTGATTTCTCATCTTGCTTGCATTCCAGATCTCATCTGCCCTTATCTCCACATCACGATGATGGGAAGGAGATCTCTTAGTCCACATCTGGTGGCACCGCTATCGAGCACTCCTCCCTATTCATCTAGGTCGGCTTCGGGGAGTTTAGACCCACTCTCCGAGCATGAGTTTACGTCCACCTTGTTCCCCCTTGACCACCCTTCTTCTTCTGTCAGTCCTGTGGTGTCAGAGCATAGTGCAACACAGATTCCTGTACATTTGACGGCACCTGAGATGGGTACTTTTGCCTTTGCAGAGACCCAAGATATGGCCAGCAGTGAGGGACGCCTAGATAAGCAGGGACAACCTTCATATGTGTATGATCAGACTGATGGTCTGCCATCAACAATTCATTATTAGCTTCCCTAGAGACCATGCAGAGAAAAATCAGAAATCAGGGAGCCTTCATGGGTGACATCATGAGAGAGTTGGCGCAGATGCAAGAGGGCAGAGGAGACAGGCCTAAGGGGTGATGGAGAGATACCACAAGCAGGTTGCGGAGCAGGAGGAGAACATCACCCGGAGGGCCCGCCACCGAGGACCATGAGACAGTTGCACAACCCTGGTGCAACTCTCACTCACCGATGGATCCAGCTTCCTCCCATTGACAGGAACTTTGAGCTGTGCCCCCAGAACATCCAGTTATTGCCCAAGTTTCATGGGTTGGCCATCAAGGAGCCTCACCTCCATCTGCAGGAGTTCGAGATGATTTGTAGCAATGTCCACGATAGACTGGTGGACGAGGACACGACAAAAATGATTGCCTTCTCGTTCTCATTGGTTGACAGAGCACCTATTGGCTGAAGCATCTAGGAAGGTACGTCACATCATGGGAGCAGCTCCAGATCGAGTACTTGAACAAGTACTATCCACTCGGTCGGACCAACGCAACGCAAGCTATGATCAGTAACTTCACTATGATCCTGAATGAGAAGTTCCATGAGGCTTGGGATCAATTTAGAGAGCTCATTGACCGGTGTTCACATCACGAGATATCAAAGCCCAACCTAGTTCAGAGTTTCTTTTGTGGGCTAACACCAGAGCTGCAGGGGCTTGTGAATGCCTCTTGTGATGGGTCCTACTTTTCCAAGGGTGAAGACCAGGTATGGGCCATCTATGAGGAGATGGTAGAGAACTCGACAGTGATGTCCCAAGCTAGGGTCTACACACCGCCAAAGGCCCCCCAACAGGCAGTTTCATACCAGAGAATTGCACAAATCGATGACGGCTCTCACACTCTGTCAACAGCAGCAGCTTAGGCTGAATATGCCACTACCGACATGGGGATCATTAGCAAGAAGCTGGACCGCATCGAGATCCTTGAGAAGAAGCAGAGCCAAGGGCTTGCGCAGATGGACCAGTTGACAAATATCATGAGTGACTTGAAGACCCAGATCCTGTGCATTCCGAAGGCACAGATGTCCACACAGCAGCCACCTAGGAGACATGCTGATTCTAGCAGTAGCAGCTCCACTCAGTCCTCTGCCGCACACCGCCAGGTTCATCATATCCAGGCAGAGCCGGTCCAACAACTACAACACTACCCATCGCCGCCACTATCTTAGGACACTCAGATGGTTGTCTACCAACCGGATCAGCCACTAGCAGTTCTTCCTCCACCACCCTTCGAGCAGGAGACATTGATGGAAGTCAATGGGATAGGGTATGATCGGTACTCACAACAGGTCGGGATTCGTCATGATCACCCCAGATTCTGTTGGACCATCGGAGGCACCTCATCCCAACAGCAACCTCCCGCTCAGGGCACTCAGAACGGCCAGCAGCAGCAATCCCATCACTTCCACCAGCAGTACCAGCAGGGTCCTCATCCCTCTTATCAGGGACAACAGTGGAGGCAGCGTCAGCAGCCTCACCAGCCATACTCCCAGCCTCCCCTTCACTATTCACAGCAGCAACAGCCTCATTTCCAACAAGGGAACACTTCCGGTTCTTCGGCACCTACCTTCGAGAACCCAGCTCTTGACGACCTCGTCCGCTTGCTCTCCGAATAGCAAGCATCCTTCCGGCGAGAAATGGATGAGTTCCGATAGGAGATGAGGGAGATTATCAAGGGCAAAGCTGCCATACAAGCTCATATCGAACCCAATCTGAATAGTTTGAAGAGAAAATCTGAGTAGGTGCAGTCTACAGAGGATACCACTCCTAGTGACTCTTTGAATGAACTTCTATGTTTGATGCTAATTTTGTGACACTTAGGAGCAGTAGGATGCCAGCCGGCGACACCTCGTCTGAGCGACAACCACATGAGGAACCAGGAGCGCCAGACGAGGAGAATAGCGGTGCTGATGCTGCTGACGTTGCTGACGTTGATGACGGTGGTGCTGCTGCCATCAAGGACATAGATCCCATTGATGGTACTGAGGCCGTCGTGACTCCAGATGCAGGCGGTGGTACTAATGCCACCATTTTACTTGATGCTGAGCCAGAGCTTGGTGCTGATGCCATGAAGACAGATGCCGTGGTTGGTATCGATGCCACCACTTCTACTCCAGTTGTGCTTCCATATGTTGTGTTGTCACCTTTTGTGTCTCGGGACTGTAGCAACAAGAAAAAGACCAAAAATATGAATGAAGGAAATGTTTCTTTATCTACTCCGAGACCATATGTGTTGCATGATGATCTTGGCTTGGATTCCATTCCTTCATAGGCACAGGAACCTCTTCCTAACCCTCCATCTGAGGAGGGCACATCCATCCCCTTCCCTCAAGCACTTTGCTTGGCGAAGGGGAATAAAAAAGAAAATCTAAAAAAGACGCATTAGTTAGAGTTCAGCCAGCAGATGATTGATAGATTTCAGATTCAACTGACTCTACAGGAGGCACTAGAGCACATCCCCTCTTCCAGAAGAATTTGAGAGAGAAGACTACTATGCACATGAAGAGGAGGAACCACAGAGGAGAGATCCATGTGCTCACACGTGCCACATGCTTTGCTATTCAGAACCGACTGCCAGCCAAGAGACCTGATGCAGGAGCTCCCTATGTCAGATGCAAGATTCAAGAGAAGCAGTTCGATCGTACTCTATTAGACAACGGCTCTTCAATCAACCTCCTTCCGGCAGTCTTACTTGACTGATTCGAGTTTGGCCCTCTCCATCGGAGTAGGACAATCCTTCAGTTTGCTGATAGGTCTATTAAGAGGCCGGGGGGGGTTGTTGAGAGACGTGGTTGTTACCATTCAGGGCCTGAAATTCCCCGTGGACTTTATTGTATTGGACATGGAGATCCCTGAGTCGGTGACAGATACCCCCATCATACTAGGACGCCCATTCTTGGCCACAGCTAAGGCAGTATCCGATCATGATAGTAGGAAGGTGTACTTCCGTGTAGAAGGTGAAAGTATACAAATAGAGATGATCAACGATACCCGAGCACGAGATTCAGCCTGCTCAGAGCAGTTCAGTAACACAAAGCAGATGACAGAGGCTGAGCGAGACATCCACCAGGAGTGTGACTTTGTGATGACCGATGATGAAGCAATTTGGGTAGATCCAGTAGCACGATCCCTCGCCTTGCCAACAGATTCAGTGTACGTACAACTTATGGCAGTCGAGAGTTTGGAGAGCACACCTCTGGCAGAGGACACATTAGAGGCCTATAGTTGTGGGCTGAGTGGTGAAGCAGATTTCTATTCGTGTTCTTCCGATTCAGATCCCTCGGATTCAGACGTTGATTGGGATGACTTTGATGAGTATTTGTCATGTATGATTCCTTCTGAGCCGACAGCTAGGACGGAGAGCGAGCCAGCACACTTTACAGATGTTCCATCAGGGATCCCTCCATCAGATCTTCACGTACAGCGAGAGTTCTCACATGCAGACCTGGTAGCCTTCACTCAGACTTATCAAAAGCCAGATTTGCTAGCTCCCAGTGGCCCGGAATTGAAGCCCTTGCTACAGTCGCTGAAGTATAGATTCCTTGCATGTGAGCCAGATATGTACCCAATCATTATCTCAGCAGATTTGACTAGAGAGTAAGAATCTCATTTGATGGAGGTGTTGAACCCAAAAATTGGTGATCTTAAGTTCCACACAAGACGGGAACTCAGTCGCTGAATCGACCACACGAAATCTGGAATTCAAACAACAATTAACCCACAACAAGAATCAAACAATGAAAAGCGGTGCAGAGTTAAAATTTATTATAACTCTACAACAAAGATGTGTATAGGTGCAAGTATGTGTAGAGGTCGAACACAGGGAGCAGACAGGTAGAACGGGGCAAAATTGCTCAAAATTTGTGACTGTGATGAATTTGCCTACTTATGCCTTTTTTATGGGTTTTTAATTTTATAATTTTTATTTGATTTTTATATTTCTATATTTTGATTTTTAATTTGATGATTTTATATTTTCTTTTTATATTTTATATATTTTTATTTTCTTTTTCTATAAATAGAATATATACACAATATAGGAAAAGAGAGGAATAAGGATTTATAAAAATAAGGCAAAATACTCAAAAATCAGGAAATAAAATGTTTTCAGGCTTTTTAAAATTTTATGATATTTTTGTGATTTTTAGAGATTTTTTTGAATTTGTTTTTGGTATTTTTAAAAGCAAGAATACTGAAAATAGTGTAGAAAATAAAAGGCTGGGACAAAAATGGAGAAATAAAATAGCAAACAGTAGAGAAAATTTTCCAAATTAATTTTAAACTAAAGATAATACAACAAAGAAAATTTAGAAACAAAGATTGTATTTTTAGGATTTTTGTAGAATTTTTAATATATTTTTTTGAAGATTTTAAGGGTTCTCACTTTTTAGGGTTTTTCTTTTGAAATTTTTAATGATTTTCTAACAGAAGTCAAAACACACGAAAATACACAAAGGGTAATTTTTTTGGAACTTTTAAAGGAGTTTTTATAATTTTTAGGTATTTTCTAATGCAAATAGTAGCAAAAATGCAATTTTTTGATATTCTATAAATATGAAAATGCAATAAAAATGTAAAACAAAAATATGGCGAGAAGGAGCAATCAAACAGGAGCTTAACTTGATTTTTTGGTGATTTTTAGAAACTTATGGATGCATGAAATAAATAGAATCAACAAAAAGAAAATACACTGCTGGTAGGGGTATAAATGCAAATATCCAGAAGTCCAGGGGCCAAAGTGTAATTTTTCACAAAATTTATAATTGATAAATATATTTCTAAGACCAAATAAAATATCAAAACCCTCTAGGGCATGCCTGCAATTTTCCCAACCCCGCACGTGACTGGCACATGCCTGGCAAGGACCTAAATATAATATACAAAAATCCTAGGGGCTGACATGAAAAATATCCAAAAATAATACACATTACAAAATATTTCCTAGACTGATACGAAATAGCTAAACTCGCAGGGGGTTCTGTGCAAAAACACCACCACCCCACGCGCACAGGTCACATGAGGTGACGTGGATTGGACTTAGATGCAAATAATAAAAGTTCGGGGCCTAGATGCAAATATTACAAAAAATTTTAAACTAAAGACGAAAGTTTATGGACTAAATAATAAATACAAAAACGCTAAGGGTAAAAGATGCAAAATACCCAAAGCTAAGCGCTCCAACGGCGGGGGAGATGCCACTTGACACGTGGCGCGTGAAGGACGGTCGATGACGCTTCGGCGATGGACGGCTGCGATTAGATCTTCCCTGAAGATCTGACGGTTGAGGCGTGGAAGAATCCAACGGTCCACTTGCACCTGGATCTTCAGCCCCGATCTGACGGCGCAGGAGGGTGGAGCAAGAACAGGGAAGCGTCGCCAGCTAAGCGAGCTTCCCCGCCCTCGATAGGCATCCTTCGGCGATCTTCTGGCTCCAAAAGTAGGCTGCAAGCTCCTGGGGGTCTGCTCTATCTCCTGGTGGCTCCAAAAAGCTCCGGGGATGGCCGGCGCTCGCTGGGGAGGGCGGCGGAGCTGGGATGCTCCACGGACCTCCGGCGAACATCAAAACGAGCTCCAGGCTCTCTTCTACGTGCAAAGACCTGCAAAAAGATGTGAGAGGGTCCAGGGAAAAATGCCTGGACCCCGCGGGGGTGGAATGGAGGCGAAGAACGACGACGCGAAGTGGTGGTCGGAGGGGCACTCCGACAAGGTGACCGTGAAGGTGAACTGATGGGCAAAACGTGATGTTTCTTGGGGGAAAATGATCCTACGAATATGGTGAACATAAAATGCGAAGAAAATAAAAGGAACGAGAAGACCTTGAAGGTGTTGACATGAGGTAGAAGGTACCTCGATGCGGAGGTGATTGGAGCTGCCTCGGGCTTCGCTCGACCAGCCTGAAGCTATGGAGAGGAAGCTATCACCTTCCTCGAGCTCGGGGGCATGAAAACGGGAGCTGAGCCTGTGTAGGAGGGGTTCAAAGGTGGCTCGAAAGTCAGAGGTTGGATATGTAGGCTTGACACTGTGGCTCTGATGCTTCAAAGATCGAGGGAGATGGCACGAATCGCCGCTCCTCGGCACTAGGAAAGCCTAGGGCGTGAAAGAGGGATGATCGAGGAGAAAAAGTGCTTCAGGTCGCGAGATGAAAGGGTGCAAGGGGCGCCCTCAAAAATTTGTCGAAATCGAGGTCAAACACAACACTGACACAATGGTAGAGGGGAGGGACAGCTAGTTGACCTGCCGGTCAACGTGGACTATCACCTGGTTGGTCCATGTGAACCAACCAGGAAAAATCCCGAAAAATCTATTGTAAATTCAATAAAAATAGAAAATGAATTAATTAATTTTTGATTATTAAATGAAAAATATTTTTTATTTTATAAACTATTTTATTATGATTTTTAATTGTTTTATGAGTTATAAAAATATGAGTTACCTTTTATGACCTATGTAGGTACATATATCTTTGTATTTTAATATTTTATTTTTATTTTGTATTTTTAATTTATTTATTTTTCTTTATTATTTTATAAATTTATAAAATATTTTTTACACTTAAAAATATTTTTATTTTATTTTTCTGAAGTATTTTATACACTTAATAAAATATAAGTATTAATTATATAGGTATATATACAGGTCTTATACCTATGTATTATATATACAAGTATTTTATTTTTGTATTTTCTTTAGGTTTTTATTCTAATTTTTATGTATATATATTATAAATAATATTTACAAAAATTATAAAAATAAGAAATTATGAAAATAAAGAATAATAGATAAAATGATTATTTTAATCTGTACAAGTATACATTAGGGGTCCAAAACTCAACTTTCAAATCGTAGCTCCGCCAAATACGAAACCGCTGTCATTAAATAGCTTATTTTAAATTATATACAATTAAAGGTGAGTTTGACGCATTTCAAGTTTTTATTTGTGAGATACAGATCTGGGAAGTTGGGATTCTAGAATTTTATTCAGATCACAACTTTTTATCTGTACATTATTTTTGAGTGAAATCAATTTGGTATATTTATTTATTTAATTATCTATAACTTTTATGTACAAAGTTTCTTTATTTGAAGTACAAAAAGTGGATCCAAAAATGGGTCCCAAAATGAATAAAGAATGAAGGAAATCTTTATTGGTATCTGGCCCTTATCTCCCCCTACTTTATTCCTTGTCGACCTATTCATCGAGATGCCTAGGTCTTGGGGTTTTGGGTCATAAAATATTAACAATATTTTATTCTTTTTCTTTTATTTTATTTATTCTATAATTTTAGCTTTAAAAACTATATTTTATACACTATTTACATGCATGTGCATGAATGCTAAGATGCGGGAATTAAGGGTATTTACATGCATTTGCCAGGGTTTTTGAGGCCAAAATGATAGAATAAAGATGATGAAATGTGGATTCATCCGGAGGTTCTTGAAAGAAACCGCAAGGCGATAGGATGGTATATAGCTGATCTCCAAGGGATTAGTCTGGCTCTGTGATCCCACCATATCTACCTCGAAGAGGACGCCAAGCCCTCTTGTGCGTTCCAACGACGGCTAAACCTGAACCTTCGAGATGAGGTCATGAAGGAAATATTAAAATGGTAGAGCGCCGATTTTATCTACCCCATCTCCGACTCCAAGTGGATTAGTCCATTACATGTGGTACCCAAGAAGACGGGTATCACTACAGTTTTGAGTGAGTCTGGAGAGGAGATAGCTACCCGGGTACCCACTTCTTGGAGTCTCTACGTGGACTACAGACGATTGAATCAGACCACCAAGAAGGATCATTTCCCACTGCAATTTATTGATCAGATTATCGAGAGGCTAGCTAGGAAGAGTCACTACTGCTTTCTTGACGGGTACTCCGGCTATAATCAAGTGGCCATTGCGCTCGAAGACTAGGACAAAAAGACTTTCACATGTCCATTTGGGACATATGCTTTTAGACGGATGCCTTTTGGTTTGTGTAACGCCCCGGCGACATTCCAAAGGTGCATGTTGTCCATCTTCTCGGACATAGTAGGTGACTGTTTAGAGGTCTTCATGGATGATTTCTCGGTCTACGACGATAGGTTTGATGCTTGTCTTGACTGCCTAGACCGTGTATTCCAGCGCTGCATAGAGGTCAATCTTGTCTTGTCATGGGAGAAGAGTCACTTCATGGTGACTCAAGGGACGGTCCTTGGCCATATCATCTCCAACAGGGGCATGGAAGTTGATCCGGCTAAGGTGGATATCATCAGAAAACTCAATCCACCGGCCAATCTGTGATAATTGTAGTCTTTTTTAGGGCATGTCGGTTTCTACCGACTGTTCATTCAGGACTTCAATCGTATTGCCCGACCGGTCAGTGATTTGCTGATAAAAGAAATCGAGTCTATTATAGATGATGAGTGTCTTGCATCATTCGAGACTCTCAAGAATCTGGTTGTTGAGGCTCTTGTCCTTCAGCCACCCGATTGGTCTCTCCCATTTGAGATCATGACGGATGCTTCTGATTTTGCCGTAGGGGCTGTGCTTGGACAGAGGAGGGATGGATTGTCGTATGCCATTCACTACGCTAGCCGAACTTTGGATGCTACTCAGCGGAATTACATTGTAACTGAGAAGGAGATGCTAGCTGTAGTCTTTGCTTTGGACAAATACAGATCATATATTCTAGGATCAAAAGTGACTATCTTTACATACCACACCGCCATCCGATACCTCATGGCAAAGAAGGATTCCAAAGCTCGACTTACCAGATGGATCCTTCTGCTCCATGAGTTTGATATTGAGATTAAGGATAAATATGAAGTTAAGAATGTGGTGGCATATCACCTCTCCCGATTAGAGAACCTTGTGGAATCTGAGCCCATTGCACCTATTACTGAGACATTTCCACATGAGGCGATCCTTGCTATCGCCTCGCTTCCATAGTATGCTGACATTGTGAACTATCTTGCTGCCAAGACGGTTCCACAAGGTTGGCCTAGGCAGCGACTTGAGACCTTCCTTGCGAAGGCCAAGTCATACCATTGGGAGGATCCCATCCTTTATCATGAAGTAGGGGATAGTATCTGGAGGAGGTGTATTACTCAAGAAGAGCAGCATAGCGTCCTCACCTACTGCCACAAGCTTGAGGCATGAGGACATCATTCTGGGAGACGGACAGCGCATAAGTTGCTCCAATCCGGCCTTTGGTGGCCTACTCTCTTCAAGGATTCTGACGAATTCATAAAGAGGTGTATAGACTGTCAGAAGATGGGTACTCGCGGATAGAGAGATATGATGTCCATGCAGCCCATTCACTTTTGTGAGGTTTTTGACGCATGGGGCATTGATTTCATGGGCCCATTTCCTAAGATTCAAGGATTTGAGTACATTATGCCTGTTGTGTATTATGTGAGTCGTTGGGTTGAGGCCATCCCCGCCTGAACTGTCGATGCTAAGACTGTGTGTCAATTTTTGAGGAAAAATATCATTTCACGGTTCGGGGTACCTAGAGTTCTGATTTCAGACGGGGGGACTCACTTTATCAACGACAAGGTAAGGGCCCTTGCGGATGAGTTCAGCATTGACCATCGTGTTGCCACTCCATATCACCCTCAGACTAATGGTCTTGCTGAAGTATCGAACAGGGAGATCAAGACTATTTTATAGAAGGTAGTCCGCCAGACCGAAAGGATGGGTCACAACTTTTGGACTCGGTCTTGTGGGCCTATCGGACTTCCTTCAAGACACCATTGGGACATCTCCCTTTCGTCTCGTCTATGGCAAGTCGTGCCACTTGCCAGTAGAAATCAAGCACAAGTCACTATGGACAATTACAGAGTTATTATTGGATCTCGAGAGTATAGGAGAACAGAGGAAAGTAGAGTTGGCAGCCCTGGAGGAACTGAGAGATACAGCCTTTTCGAGTATCCTACAGTACAAGGTAAAAGTGAAGATATGGCATGATTCTCATATCAGCCATAAATAGTTTGAGCCAGATCAGCATGTATGGTTGTTTGATTCTCGGTTGAAATTATTTCCAGGGAAATTACATAGTAAATGGAAAGGTCCTTATGTGGTCAGAAAGGTACATGACAATGGCAGTATTGATATATCCCAGTTGTCATCTTCTCTAAGAGTTAACGGTCAGCGCCTGAAACTATATTTAGATCATGATTCAACGACAGTTGACGTTGACCCTATTCATCTGGTATGAGATGTGCTCTTTGACTCACATCACCTGCATCTCATACATGGTTATCACTTCCATCTTCCACTGTATAGATCCATATGTCCATATCATTCATTCTTTCTTTCTTTATGTCTTCCACCCCGTCGTCATCTTATGATTTTGCTATACTTAGGATACACCTGGTCCTAAGTATAGGGGGGTGCACACACTGATTCATTCTATTCTATGATCCCCTGTTCTATCTCTTCTTCTTGTCTATACTCAGGGTATTTTACCCTCAGTATAGGGGGAGACGGACTGAGTTGTGATCTGTTTATTCTCTTTTCTCTTTTCTTCTTTTCTTTATCTTCTTACTAATTCTTCCGACAGGTGTCGCCCTTTTTGTCAGTCTTCTATACTTACTACGTACTTTATCCTAAGTATAGGGGGCGTGCACCTTCGATCTGTTCATTCCCACCCTTGACCCTCCCTGCCTTGTGTACAGTCTGTTATACTTAGGATTATTTGATCCTAAGTATAGGGGGACGGTCAACTTCGTATTTGTTCATTCATTTCTTCGTTCATTTATTATTTAGACTTTTCTATACTCAGTACGAGTTCTGTCTTCTCTTTTCTCTCTGATCTATGAGGACCTAGCTCAAGCTAAGTATAGGGGGGTCGTATATACTGCGTATATACTTTAGCCATAACTCGTACTTTCGTATTTTAGTTAATAATTATGGCTTATTATACTATTAAATTCATTAAAAATACTTAATAAAAAGATGTTGATTATGCCTTAAATTCTTTTTCTATTTACTGATTAATAAATCATGTGAAAATGTTTTTTGCAAAAAGTTTGAAAAATAGTTTGAAAATCTCTTTGACAAATATTTTGAAAACGATTTGGAAAACATTTTTTTTCAATATTTTCACCCTTTGTAAAAATATTTTGTTTGTAAAATTTTCTTTGTGTGAAATAAAATGTTTGAAAAATGATTTGCAAATGGCTTGAAAATGGTTGCAAAAATATTTGAAAAATCTATATATACTGTTTGGAAAACTTTGCAAAATGATTTTCAAATGTGTGAAAATATTTGTAAAAAATTGTTTACAAAAATTGTTTTGGACTATAGTTTTCAAAAGTTATTTGAAAAACCTTTTTCAAAAAAATTTCAGGAATATATACATCACACCTAAAATCCTTTATTATATAAAATCGACCACTTACCCCTTGTAAATTCTTAAAATCCACTTCTTGTAAATACAATATGCATCCCTGTGTAAATATTTTAACCTAGCTTTTAGCCAAATCTTTTATTTTAAAAAATCCCAAAAACATTTGTAAAATTAAAATACCAAAAACTTTTGAAAAACCTTTTGAAAAATACAAAAAATGCATATGCATCATCATATTTTCAAAAAAAAATCCATAAAAAGTTCAAAATCTTTGAAAAATTGCATCACAAAAATATTTTCTACATAGCATGTGCATAGCATTCGCATTTTTCGGATTGAGTTTGATAGTTGAACGAGTCTAAGTAAAATCCAAAGATTGGAGCTTGGTTGGACCCTAAAATCATCCTAATAACAGGAACCTTATAGGAACTGGAATTGAGGTACTTCAAGTCTAGTTGACTTAATTCTTTGAGGACCAAGAGACTTGGTTCAATGGATTCTTGACTGCCTAAGTAGAGTATTTTAGAGCACACGTACAACTCTTGTTGATAATGACCTAACTTGGACACCTGCACCTTTCACATGGCTCAACTCAGTTGGAGTGGTGAGGGGGTTGGATTTGCTGGTATAAGACACACACAAGTGGAAACATTTGTCCTCCTCTAGGGAGGGAAGTGTACCCCAACCCGTCCAGTGATGAGGAATTTTAAAGACAGGAGAGTGTGGGTTGCAATAAAGCTTCAAAAGAGGGATAGTCTACTGGCTCAAGAGGAAAAACTCCCTATGTAAATGTTGTTGTAAATAGTATTTCAAAAAAAAACTCTAAAAGTGGACAGGCCTGTACAAAAATAAAATGCCTACCAGAATGTATATATGTTGTATAGCCAATAAGCAAGCTTGAGCTTCAAAGTCAAATCATGTGAGCCTACAACTGGATGACTTGACTACACTGGTCTTGTATCCCAGCATAGGTAGCTACACTAGCTACCGTCCATTCTTCTCTTCACCCCTCCTCTTGAGTCGGTTGCCACTTGAACTTAGAAGGGAATACCCCACTCCTCGAGAAAGGAGTTATTGGATTGGGGAATCATTGGGTTGTCATGCTGGAGAAGTCAGTCTCTTTGTCATTTCAGTTGGGGAGAGCTACTATCACTTACATTGTACGAGTCAGATTCATAGTCGTAAGGGTTTGCGTATGAGTTGAAATAGTTCTGACCTGGCTATTGAGGAGACTTGAGCAGAGTTTTTGGGATTCTCAAGGGTTGTTGGACTTCAAATCCAGTTCTCATTAAGGTTCCGCCCACAATAAAATTCCAAAGGTCCGACTTAAGCTCTAAACTTTGATTTTGTGAAGACAAGTTTGATAATTAAATGCAATCCAAATTTCTTCTTTTTCTTTTCTTTGTTTTTCTTTTTCTGTACTTATTGCATAAGTGTTTGCTAGGGACTAGCAAAGGCAAGTATAGGGGGATGATGAATCCACATTTCATCATCTTTATTCTATCATTTGGCCTCAAAAACCCCAGTAAATACATGTAAATATCCTTAATTCATGTATTTTAGCATTCATGCATGTATGTGTAAATATTGTATAAAATACTATTTTTAATACCAAAATTATAGAATAAAGAAAAGAAAAGAAAAGAAAAAGAATAAAATATTGTAAATATTTTATGACCCGAAATCCCAAGACCTAGGCATCTAGATTAGTAGGTCGACAAAGACTAAAGTAGGGGGAGAAAAGGGTCGGAAACCAATAAAAATCCCTTTTATTTTATTCATTCTTTATTCATTTTTGGGACCTATTTTTGGTTCCACTTTTTATACTTCAAATAAAGAAACTTTGTACATTAAAGTTGTAGATAATTAAATATAGAAAAAATATAAAATTGATTTCATAAAAAAATAATGTACAGATAAAAAGTTATGATCTGAATAAGATTCCTGAATCCCAACTTCCCATACCTGTATCTCTCAAATAAGAACTCGAAATCTATGAAAATTACCTTTAATTGTATATAATTTTTAATAAGCTATTTAATGAAGGTGGTTTCATATTTTTCTGAGTTATGGTTTGAAAGTTAGGTTTTGGACCCCTATTGTATACTTATACTGATTAAAATATTCATTTTATTTATTATTCATTATTTTTATAATTTCATATTTTTATAATTTTGTAAATATTATTTATAATATACGTATACATTAAAACTAGAACAAAAACATCATTAAAACATAAAAATAAAATACTTGTATACAATACATAGGGATAATACCTGTAAATATACCTACATAGATAATACAACTATTTATTTAATTGTATAAAATACATCATAAAAACAAAATAAAAATATATTTAAGTGTATAAAAACAAGTTATAAACATATAAAATAATAAACAAAATAAATAAAATTAAAAATACAAAATAAAAATAAAAATATTAAAATATATAGATACACATACCTATATAGCTCATAAAAGGTAACTTGTAATTCCAAACATCAAAAATAAATAAATAAAAATCACCATAAAATAATTTATAAAATAATAAATATTTTTATTTAATAACTTAATATTGATAAAATCAATTATTTTTTAAATGGTTTTTGAAATCTTTTTTAGAAGGATTTTCCCGGTTCGTCCACGTGGACCAACCAGGTGGGTCGGACCATTGACCGCGGGTCAACTGTCTGACCCCGCCCCCTGTATGTTGTCAGACCTGCATTTCCTCATGTTTTCTCGATTTTTTCGAGGCCTAATCTTGCATCTTCTCATGTCGATTCCTTCACAACTTTTGTGCCTCGTTCCTTGATCTTACACGCCCAAGCCTCTACTTGGGCTGTGGACCATCGATTTGCTCGATCCACCTCGATCTTCCCAGCTGCTCGTCAACCTATTCAAAAATCATCGTTCACCTCTTTTGAAAATCGAACCCCTTTTGACCTTGCCTAACTTCTCCCTCCTAGCGCCCTGGATAGAGGAAGGTGACAGCTACTCTCCGGCCCTGTTGCGGCGGAGTTTGGCTAGGTGGAGGGTGGAATACATCCCCATCTCCGACCATCTTGGTTGTGAGGTCTATCTCGGGCATATCAGCCTTTGAGGTCCGTTTTATTTACGTTTTCTTGCTTTTTTTAGTTACACATATCCCTGGGAACCGATTAATCCCCTCCGTTTTGCCTCACGTCCAATCGACCACCCACTACACCACCTCGCTGGAGCTTGCTCTGGGAGCTCCATTTTAACCATTCCCACACAATTCCAACTACAGGTGGGTCACGACAGTTTACTCGCGACCCCCTTGATTTCTCTTGCAGGTCTACACGCAACTTGAAGACGTGTGGAGGTGATTCTGGGACGCGTCGGAGCCACCTGGAGCTCTTCCTCGACCTCGACATCGTGGGCCAGCTCCGATGGATTCCGGCCAATTTTGTCGCCGCCAGCAGCTAGAAGACCTCCGCAGGAGCTCCGGGAGCCATTTTGTAGCATCGAAGGTCTCCGAAAGACACGATAAAGCCGGAGGAACTTCTTCTCGGTGGAGTTCTTCCCGGTTCTTCGTCGAGTCCTCTCCGCCGTTGGATCGTGAGGGCTCCCCTGATCTCGTCTGCACCGTCGGATCGTCCATGTTGCCAGTCGTCAGATCATCCTAGCAGCATCTAATCGCGGTCGTTGGCAGCCGAATCGTCACCGACGCCCCTTGTGCGGACACGTGTCAAGTGAAAGATTTCCAACTGTCCGATTCGCTTCGCTTGGGTATTTTGCAAATCACTACCCCGGTATTTTTGTAATTAATAATTAGTATTTAAACTTTACTCTGTCGTTTTATTTATTTTGTAAAAATTACAGAACCGCCCCCAAACTTTTCTATATTACGTTTAGGTCCTGGCCACGTCACCTCACGTGACTGGTGCACATGAGACGTGACATTTTGCAGCCACATCCTTGGTAGTTCTATTATTTCATTTTAGTCCACAAACTTTTAAATGCAGTTATAAATTTTGGTGATTTGCAAATTAGCCCTCAGGATTTAGAAAAGTACATAAAGGTCCCTAGCAGGTCACGTACTGCGTGCACGTGACTTTGGAAATTTTTCACTATTTACCCCTGGCCATTTGATTATTTGTGATTGGTCCTGAATTGTTTTAATTAGTTATATTTTTCTGAGAAAATTGCACTTTGGCATTCGGATTTCTAGATCATTAAAAAACTACCCCTACTAGTAATGTAATTTCTTTTTATTTCTAGTATTTATTTCATGCATCTCTAAAACTCGAAAAAATCCCCAAAAATTAGTATATGCTCATGTTGCATTGCTCTATCACGCTATATTTTTATTTGCATTTTTGTTGCACTTTAGTATATATAAAAAAACAAGAATTTTCATCTCTGCATGCATTATAAAATCCGTAAAAATTATAAAAACTTCTCTAAAAATTCCCAAATATATATATTTTGTGTGTTTTTCATCTTTTAACTTCAGACCAAAAATCACTAAAAAATAAAAGAAAACCCATGAAAATTACAAAACCCTTAAAACTTTATAAAAATATATAAAATCCATAAAAAATCTTAAAAATATAATTTCTATTTCTAAATTTTCTTTATTTTATTATCTTTAAATTAAAATTATATTAGGGAATTTTTTTACTCTATTTGATATTTTTCATCCCCATTTTAATTTCGGATTGCTATTTTATCACTGTTTTCAATATTTTTATTTTAAAATACCAAAAAACTGGCAAAAATATAGAAAAATCATAAAAACATTAGAAAATTATAAAAAGCACAAAAATATTTTATTTCCTAATTTTTATTCTTATTTTTACCTATTTTTTATAGATTCATTATCTCTCACCTTCCCTCATTGTATATATATATTTTATTTTATAAAAAAGAAAATATAAAATATAAAATATAAAAAGAAAATATAAAATCAGAAAACCAAAAATCAAAATATAAAAATAGAAAACTAAAAATAAAATAAAAAATTATAAAATAAAAACCCTCAAAAAATAGCATAGATAGACAAATACATCACATTTGCATTTTGAGCATTTTTGCCTCGATCTACCTACTTGCTCCCTGTGTTCGACCTCTACACTACTTGCACTATACACATCTTTTGTAGAGTTATAATAAATTTTAACTCTGCACCGCTTTCATTGTTTGATCTCCGTTGTGGGTTAATTGTTGTTTGATTCTGGATTTCTTGCGGGTCGCCACAGCGATTGCGTCTCTGCCTTGTGTCAGACGTATTTAGACCCGTGAAAAATTCTGTTCAATAGCTATTGTGTTTCAAATCCGTTTTCCAATGAGGTTCCGACCAAACCTAATTGCTAAAAGTCTAACTGAGCTCCAAACTTTAATTTTACAAAAATATGTTTAAAAGTTAAAATCAATCCAAGTTCTTTCTTTTTCTTTTCTTTATTTTCTTTTTTACACTTATAGACATAAGTGTTTGCTAGGGACTCGCAAAGACAAGTATAGGGGGAGATGAATCTCCATTTCGTCACCTTTATTCTTTCATTTTAGCCTTTCGTCCCCAGCTAAATGCATGTAAATATCATTATTTTCATAAAACAACATATATAATTTGTTGTATAATTATTGTACAAAAGGATGTAGTTAAATCCTAAATAAAAGAATACGAAAAAGAAATGAAATATCATAGGTATTGAATGACCCTAAACCTTGAGACCTAGGCATCATGATGACTGGGTCGACAAGGAATAAAGTAGGGGGAGATAAGGGACAAAATACAATAAAGCCTCATTTGCAAATCATCAAAAAGCCTTCTTTGGGACCTTTTTCCTTTATTATTTACACCTCAAATAAATAAACTTTGTACATGAAAGTTGTAGATAAAAATATATAGAAAAATAGAAAATTTATCCACACAAAAGTAATGCATATTGTGCTTTCTACACTCAGAACAAAAATAAAAATCCAAACTTCCTAGAAATGTATATCCTCCATATGAACTCAAAATTCATCAAATTCACCTTTAATTGTATATAACGTTTTACTAACCATTTAATAAAGGTGATTTCATTAAATTTGGAATTAAAATGCAAAAGTTAAGTTTTGCACCCCTATTGTATATTATACATGAATAAAATATTTATTTTATTCATTATTTACAATTTTCACAATTTTATATTTTTATAATTTTGTAAATATTATTTATAATATATATGCATAACTTGAATAAAATAAAACCATTCAAATATACTAAAATAAATAAGTATACAAAATACACAGTTGAATTGCACATACATATACACATATAATAAATAGATATAATTAATTAAGTGTATATATAATTTAAGAAAAATAAAACAAATATATATTTATGCATATTTAAATTAGCTATAATTACATAAATTATGTAGATAAAATGATAAAATCTAAAAAAAACTAACTAAAAATAAAAGACATACTATATAGAAGAATACATATATAATTATACTTGTAAAAAACAAACTTGTTAAATCAACTTGTAAAAATAAATGAAAATCATAATAAACCGCTACAGAAAATTATAATTAATTTTAATGTTAATAAAATCATTTATTATTTTAATTTGAATAATAAACATTTTTATTTCTGGTTTGTCTCCTAATGTCCAACGTAGACCAATGGGAGACCGACATGGGTTGACCTTGGTCAACTCCCCAGTCCCCTGGTCCTACGATGAATGCGGAAATCGCCTCTTTAATTGTCGAAAATTGTCGTATAGGAAACGAAATTCGATCGATAAAAAACCACAAACTTTGAATGTTGTGGAGAATTTTTACTTGGTAAGTCTACCAAGGTCGAACACAGGGAACATTGATTTTTAGTTGCGTGGTTTTAAAATAGATTAGATAATTAATTAAATGCCATGTTAATCTCTGTGTCAGGAATAATATAAATGAAGGAATGAAATACAATGATGCAAATGCAAGCAGAGAAGATGAAGTTCGGATCTGTGGTTTTGTTTAATTTTAATCCTTAATTAAAATAGTCAGTTAATCCTTAATTGAAATCATAGATCGAAATAGCAGAAATATTTATCGAAGCGAATCCATGTTGCGGACTAAATGATCAATATATCTAATATTAATCAAGTGATAAAGAATAGCTTCTTATTTGACTTCAAAAGTTCCTGTGATTAATACTCAAAGCATGATCACTAATAATACACAATTAAATCTCACAATCTGTCATTGAACAAGTCTCGAAAAATAATCAATAAGATTCCTCAAATTAGATCTCCTTAAATAGATTTCATCTCATGAATTATGAATTAATTCCTCCTAATTCATGCCCTTACAAATTTCTCAAAGAGGATGATCAATTATTGAAAAGAAGTAATCAAATTCAAATACCTGCAATCAAGTCCTTGTAAATATCAATCAATAGAACTCTCCACAAAATATTGGATAAATAAGTCAGAATGAAACCTGCATAGATCAAAAAAGTTCATCAAATAATTATCATCAATAATGATCTTTTGATCTATCCATAAACTGTATAATATGATAGAATGTTCAACATGATTCAAAACGACATATTATACGCTAAAATCGGAGTCCGAACGAGAAAGTTATGTTAAAATAAAGATCTAGGGACTAAAATATAAATAAAGATAAAGTTTTCTTTCAAAGTGGTCCCTGGTGGGATTTATCTGTGAATCATCAAAGCTGGAGGGGGGGTTCTGCAATTTGTCCAAGGCATCAGATGTCAAGCACGTGATCTGGACAGCGGGCTTCCTTGCAATTTCGAGAACAAGAAAGGATGCGTATGCAATTTTCCTAGCTAACATGTGCTCGTGCTTCGCCAAGCTTGGGTGCTGGGGGTAGGCTCGGGAGCTTCGAGGCAAAGGCTCAGACACCCAACAGGGGTTCGGGCACACGAAGCACCACATGGAAGATGTACGTGCTTCAAGAGCCCAAGGTTGAGGTGCGACGGCTGTGGAGGTTCGAATAAAGCCTTGGTGGCCTCGAGGCTCGTGACTTAGAAGGGGGATGACATGGCGGCCTCGTGGCCATTGAATCAAGGGCTTGACCTTGATCCAGTGGATGTCAGAAGGCAATGGCGATGGTTCTCCGATGTGGGAGCAGAGGCCATGGTGCACGGCGGCGGAGCATGAGTCAGCCGAGCGACGATGTAGAGGTGCAGCTGCAGTAAAGGCGGTGGACCAATGGAGCGAGCCACACAAGGCGGCGAGGTCCAAAGCAGGATGAAGTAGGCGAGGGTCGCACACACAGAGGGCGACAATGGAGGCTCGCGGCTGGTGGTGAAAGTTGTGGTGGCACGGGTTGAAGCTGCTATAGGCTCCAGGAGGCATTGGTGAAGAGGAGCGTAGGAAAAACATGGGATGGATGTGTTCACCTAGAGGGAGCAAGGAGCGAGGGATTGCTTCCTAGTGATCGCCAGCAGTCTTGGGTGGAGCACGACATGACTCTGCAGCATCGTGAAGAGTTGCTACACGGTGAGGCGCACCACGGATCGTGCATGGAGGACTTTGTCGTCGAGGGTCGGGGTCACTGTCACCGACCCTAACTCGAGCTCTTTCTCTCCCTCCTGTAGATATGGAGATGGAAGATGGGTTGCTTGGAAGTCGATGATGGAGTTTTATAAGCGAGGTGGGGAGAAAGCGTTACTCGCGTGAGGTTGTAACGGTAGAGGAGAGGTGGTGCGGCGGTTGCGAGAGGAGGAGTGGGCGACCGCAACAGTCCGAGGAGGGAGAAGCAGGGGCGTTGGCAGGCGAAGGGCGAGCGGTGCTGGGAAGGGGAGTGGGACAGGAGGTCACGTGTGGAGCACGTGACCTGGCAAGGTGTGATAAGTCATGTGCTCTGCATGCAACATAGAGAGGGCTGAGGGGGTGGGTGACACGTGGCACATCCAGGGGCTGCCACGTGTCACCAAAAAAATTTCAAAATTAAAAAGAGAAAGAAAATAGAAAAGAAATAGAAGGGGACCTCGGATCGAAAAATTTCCCTTACAAAAGTTGTTCATCTCGATGAGATATACAACTTTCATGAAGGAACCAGGAGCAAAAGAATTACAAAGTGGTATTTTTTGTGGTTCTTCATGTGTATAGAAAACCAGTTTTTTGGGGTTTTGTAATTATTTATGATTTTTAAAGAAGATAAAAAATCTAGAAAAAATACGATAAAATAAAATATACTTAATTACATATTAATCTAATTTTTGGATTTTTAATAAATAAAAAATAGGGAAATAAAATAGAAGTATGAAATAAGACTTTTGTACATACACACAGAGGTCACTCGGACATAGTCAGTTTCTTTGATTTCAGTTGTGATTTGGATTCGGATTTTTATGTCGCTTATTAAAACTTTAATCAAAGATCACAAATGAAAAAGAAATAAAATAAAAAGGTTAATTAAGTACATAAAAACTCAGGTCAAAAATCACAAAAAGATAGAATGTACAAAAGAGGCCCAAAACCCAACTTTCACATATGAGCTCCGAATTTTATGAAATTGGTATTGTGTTGAAGATATTTGGAAATGGAGTATTTAAAAGTGAGTAAACCAATATCAGACATTGTATGAGCAAGATATGTACGTTTTAGTCCGTCTGATGTGAAATTAGGTTTTTGGTTTATTTGTCACTTATTTAAGTTAGCAATTTTTTTATATTTTGTATTTATTCTTGTTATTAATATCTACACAATGGAGTGGTTTTAGGTCAATCGGAGTTACGATAAATTAAATAAAAATAGGGAAATTTAGCTGCTTTTTAGGCCAATTTACACTGGATTTTTGGTTCCTTATTTTATACATTATGCATGATGAAATACGAACATTATTTACACATGTGTGAATGCTAATAATGCTATATTAATTATTAAATGCATATGAATTTCGGAAAACAGAGAAAAGTTGACCAATTTTAGCATGTTGAATCTGAGATTCATCATATTCCTATACTTAAACCATGCTCGTCCCCATGCATCAATGAATGAATGAGTTAGTTGGATAAATTCCTGACTGTGCATGTGAATTTTCAAGGCTCAATTCATCAAAGAACCTTAATTTGAGTGATCCTAAAATTCGGGGCTCAACCATACTTTAATCAAAAGGAATCCAACTTCTCCAATTATCAGACTCTCTATTTGTACATAAAATATAAGGATATGACTTTTAGAGTATTGCATTCATGAGAGTCGAGACAAGATGTCACACTAGGGAATAAATCGGTTCTTGCATTCAATCCACCATCTCATTAGTTTGTCAGACTTGAAAGTGTATATGGATGGACAGATGATGGAGGGCATAGGATTGTGTATATTTTTCTCTCCCTCGCATTGGAACAAGGAGCTTCTCGAGTGCCTTATTACTCAACATATGTATATTTTTGTTTTATTGATCAATGTGTCTGTCAAGAGAATTCGGAGTCTTCTGCACTTGTTTTCTGAGGAGTACACCAGTTTGTGTCTCTTTTGAGTATCTAAGATACCTTCGACACCCAGACTTGTATCACTATACGATGCAGAGCCCTTTTTTGGTGCAAGCCTGACTCCTTGGTCCTAATAGCGTTTGGTACAAGTGGGCACTTTGAAATGATTGGGAGAGATCGCCTTTGGTGGAAGCTCATAGAATTTGTATTTGTAAAGATTGAGCTTTTCTTTATATGAAAGAACTTCTCTCGAATTTCCATTTCAATGTTTGGTTATCTCCACTGCTTTTACCAAAAGTTGGCACACAATGATCAATAATCTAAGTTTCATCACACCCTGGCACATAGGTAAATATCAAAGATAGTATGCAAACTTGTTCACATACTGGCTTGGGTTTTGCTGACACTCAGCTTTCTTGAAGCCTTCATTGTTATCCCATTCTTGAGCATCATTAAATCAGGTCTAGACTTAAATCATCGGTCCTAGTTCCTCAAGTGATAAGTCAACTCATCTCATCAATCATGCAGTTGTAAAAATGATGTGATGGTCCTATTCTTTAGAAGGTAGAGATGAAGAGTGCAATATAACGCTCAAATCTTTCAAACTAGGGAAGTATGAATTATTAAGTTTCCAAAAATCTTAATGACTAAGACTGGCTAACTCAGTCTCTCAAGATCTCAGAAATCAAGTGTCTTTAAATTCTCAAGCCGTGAGTGATAATGAATGTGTCAGGAATATACCAACTAATGGATGCATGAGATGCTTAATGAAATGCAATACCATGGGTGATTTTTTTATGCAAAAAAGTTTTTTGTTTTATAAATTAGGTATTACTTACATAAAGAATTTAGTATAATATACATAATATACGCCACATGTACCCATACCCGATTTTAAGTGAAATGTAGACATAGCTCATGCTAAGTATAGTTGAGTAAAAGAGAAATCGACTTGCCCCCCCCCCCCATACTTAGACTTTTTGAGGGATTAAGCATAATAGAAAAGCATGAAATGAGGCAGTCGAGGGTGAGGGGAAAAGAATAAAAGTGATGTATACACAATGATACTGATCCCCATATACTTAGGCTCAGGTCAACCTAAGTATGATCGCATAATTACAAATGGGGAGCCGAGTAGATTTACGTATGTACAAGGTCAAGGAGGTTTGCGACGAACCTTCTTGTGGGAGTGGGGCGAGAGATAATATGGAGATGTGGAGGGTGGTGAAGAGGGGGAGGATGAAGAGGAGGGTGAAGAGGACCAGCCATCGTCAGAGTCATCCTCAGAAGAATAGTAGTCGTACGCAGAGGATCTCCAGCTATTGTCAACTAGTGGTAAGTGTCCTTTGATCATAGTTGTACTTATTGCACTTACATGATGAACCACTTCAGGTTCAGATAAGGACTCTTCAGAAATCATCGGGTGTCTAAGGTCAAAGGTGACTTTCTTGGTCGGTTTGTTTCCATGAGAAGCATTTGGAGGAAGATGGACAGTCTTCATCTCCCTATCTTGAGTAACCGGTGTGGCATTTATGAGTTCATTGTCAAATGAATCCCTGTAAAGTCGATCAATTCTTGTAGGGTCATACAGGGCTTCAGGCGAGGGAGCATGTTCCTGGTGGCTTTGTGATTGCTGGCTGGGGATGTTTATGTCACTTCCTTATATTCGTGAATTTTGGTGTCATCGGAGGTTTCCTAAGTCGGTTCCTTGTATGGTTCAAGTATCTCATGAATTACTGCCAAGTCAAAAATTGGAACACTTAAATAATCCTGACGTTCATCAGAAACATGATCCAATTCATCATAAGCTCCAAAATCTTGATTACTTAAAGGAGCTGTATTAGGGTGAGAATCAGAGGTTTGTTCAATAGTCAATCTCTCAGGTGACTCTCCTAGAGTTTGTGTCTATGTTTCTTGAGGAGAAGTCTAATCATGTGATGTGGTTGTCTCCTAATCACGATTGTCGATTTCAAGTCAGGTTTCCTCATAGCAGGTCGTATATGTTCATTGTGGTATGAGTTCGGGAACATGTTGGCCTAAGTCTCACAATCCACAATCGCATTAGCAAAGGCTAAGAATGGCTTTATTAAAATGATAGGAGACTCAGACAATCCTCCACGGTGCTCGATTCCAAATTGTGTTTGTCACCATGGAGGTTTACGACGATCGAAATAATCTCCTGTGGTCTTTTGGTGGATCGATCATGCAATTGAACGATCACCCTAGTCTTTTTTAGTTGTTCGAGTTTGAGTTGGTCAAAGATAGACTTGGGGAGGATGTTTAATGTGGAGTCATCGTCTAACCAAACATGAGTGAACATGGTATCCTCTATTTCACATGTGATCCGAGTTAACCGCTTGACTTTGCGGTTTTTGATTTTGTGATTCATCACCAAAGAGCTGGCCATAGATATGACATGATATCCAGTCCTTGATCATTTCTTGCCCATCTTTTTATACTTTATTCGACTCTTCACAGATCTTTTAAGATCGGACACATATTCTATGGCCTTGATTAATGGAAGCTCTAAGATCAGACTCTTGCAAAATGCTTCCATTTCAGTACTGTCCATTTTTTTTAATTTTCGATTTTTTTTTTATTTTTTTGGTATTTTCTTTGAGATGGTCAGTAGGGGGTTAGAGGTCAGTAGTGGTTGTGCATGATTGTGAGTCACATGATGATTCAGTGTTTCGCTTGGGGGTGGCCTCACTTTTTTTGAATTCTGCATAGACTGGATGAGATCATATATTTTCTTAGTCAAAGCATTTGCTCTATGATTGATTCGAGCAATCTCATCCTCAAACATCTCATTTCTTGTGATTGAATAATCATTCTCCATATGTCGTGATTTCAACATGTAACCTTGAGTAGAGTATTGATTATTCATAGTCGTTACGGTCTGAGTTATATTTCCTTGGCTTTGGTTTTCTCGTGAATGGTCGATTTGTCATACTCAGGAAGAGAGTCAATATGAGTAGTGGATGGTTCAAGAGGTTGTGAGGTCATAGTAATCGTAAATCGTGTTTCTCTATCAATATTGGTTACTCTATTTTTCATCCTCAATTTTGCTCGTTCTCTCGTGTCCATAAGATTGTCAGAATGTGAGAGAGGTCTATTCCATGAAGAGGTATGGGCATGGGGCGGGATGTATGGAGGGTGGGGGAGAATGATGGCTGAGGGGAGCCATGTTTGAAGAGAGGATTCCCTTGGAGAGAGTGAGAAGAAGGATGTCGGGACATAGTCTTGGAGATCGGGTAGGAAGTCCAATGTGCTGACATTTTCTCAAGAGAGGGATGGAATGATTTGTGAACCACGATTTTCTTGCAATTTCAAGGTCTTTGACACACACAATTCAAACACAAAACAAACACGTAGATTCACCCACTCAACTCTTGTGAAGGCACGTTAGGGTTCGGTCGCTTATCTTTTAAATTTTTAATTTAATGACAAAAGAATCTTGAAGATTAAGCGGAGCTGTTAGGTGCTTAAATTTTTCTCAAAGATTATCTCGAGTTCATACAACTTGTTGCATATACTTTCGGCCAGTATAGGTGTAAGTACGGGCCGTAAAAAATACAGTTAGCCGTTACTTGAGGATGGAGCCTTGTACGGTGTCCTCTAAACCATCCACTCTGCTAAGGGAAATCGAACCGTAAAATGGCTACCCGAAATTCCCTCACTGAAAAGTAGCTAGTTGTTTCGAAAAACGGTAGTATGAATGAAAATTTTCGGTTTTTAGCTCTGTCCTAGAGGTGCGATCTTGTCCTTACTAACAATGAGTGGGTTTCTCTCCACTAGGCACAAGGGTTAATTTTATGTCAATTTTATTTACACTCGCCTTGAGTAGCAGTCTCGATTTTAGATTAGGGTTAACATTTAAGTCTTATCTAAGCACAAAAATATCACGCCTAACGAGCACTCCCAATTCCTTTAATTCCTAAGTTGTAAAATTGAGGAGGGATTATCGAAAAAGCTAATGTAAGTGTAAATCAACGATGCATGCTTAAGAAGAAGACTTATAGTGATTCCTAGGATTCTTCACGCGGAATGCAATATAAGGAATTTAAATTTACACTAAATGATATGCATAGAGGAAAAAATGCCACAGGCAGATAATTCTATTAGCAGGAAAAATGGATTTCAATTTTTTTGCTAAGTAGAACGATCTACAGTGCATATAATTAGTGAAAAATATGTGGCCTGAAAATTACGAGCACAAGCAAAAATAAATATACTGTCGTATATGTGCCTAATTCCTACACCACTCAAGTCAGGTCCCAACCACACCGAAGATGTTGAAACAAACCCGACACACCACAGAGAAGTCCAGTCCGAATTATTACAAATTATCAGGTTCAGAGAGAGGGACCTTATGAATAATGCAGAAAATAAAAACTAAACTAATTCCCTCTCTCTCTCAAAATAAAAACAGTCTTCTCCGCATATCCTTAAATTTTGTCAAAAAAATTGCTCTGAGTTATCTGCAAAGAGAGACATTGCAGATAGTATTAGAAGTGAGAGAAAGATGCAAAATCCAATGCAAAAAAAGAAAGGAAAAAATGACACATAAATTATTTTCACAAAAATTAATTACAGAAAATAATTAAAAACCCTAAAAAATCATCATTTTCCAACAAAGCCATTTAGTGAATGCGGAAATCGCCTCTTTAATTGTCGAAAATTGCAATATATGAGACGAAATTCAGTCGATAAAATACTATGAACTTTGAATGTTGCGGAGAATTTTTACTTGGTAAGTCTACCAAGGTCGAACACAGGGAACATTGATTTTTAGTTGCGTGGTTTTAAATTAGTTTAGATAATTAGTTAAATGTTACGTTAATCTCCGTGTCAAGAATAAAATAAAAATGAAGGAATGAAATACAATGATGCAAATGCGAGTAGAGAAGATGAAGTTTGGGATCTGTGGTTTTGTTTAATTTTAATCCTTAATTAAAATAGTCAGTTAATCCTTAATTGAAATCACATATCGAAAGAGCAGAAATGTTTATCGAAGCGAATCCAAGTTGCAAGCTAAATGATCAATGTATCCAAGATTAATTCTGTGATAAAGAATCACTTATTAATTTGACTCCAAATGTTCATGTGATTAATCCTCAAAGAATAATCACTAATAAAATAGAATTAAATCTCACAATCTGTCATTGAATGAGTCTCGAAAAATAATCAATAAGATTCCTCAAATTAGATCTCCTTAAATAAATTTCATCTCATAAATTGTGAAATAATTCCTCCTAATTCATGCCCCTACAAATTTCTCAAAGAGTATGATCAATTATCGAAAAGAAGTAATCAAATTCAAATCCCCGCAATCGAGTCCCTACAAATATCAATCAACAGATCTCCCAATAAAATATTGCACAAATAAGTCAGAATGAAGCTTGCATAGATCAAAAAGGTTCATCGAATTTATCATCAGTAACGAGCTTTTGATATATCCATAAAGTATATAATATGATAGAATGTTCAATAGGCTTCAAAATGACATATTATGCACTAAAATCGGAGTCTGGACGAGAAAGTTATGCTAAAATAAAGATCTAGGGACTAAAATGTAAATAAAGATAAAGTTTTCTTTCAAAGTGGACCTTAGAGGGACTTATCTGTAAGTCACTAAAGCCAGAGGGGGTCTTCTACAATTTGTCCAAGGCACCACATACCAGGCACGTGATCTGGATGATGGGGCTTCCTTGCGATTTCTGGAACAAGCAGGGGTGCGCGTGCAATTTTCCTAGCTAGCACATGCTGAGCACGTACTTCACCAGGCTCGATTGCTGGTGGTAGGTTTGCGAGCTTCGAGGCAAAAGACCGGACACCCAAACAGAGGTTCGGGCACCTGAAGCACCAAGTGGCAGATGCACGTGCTTCGGGACCCAAGGTTGATGTGTGGTGGCTGTGGAGGTTCGGATAGAGCCTTGGTGACCCCGAGAGCTCGTGGCTCGGAAAGGGTACGATGTGGCAGACTTGTGGCCGTTGGATCAAGGTCTCGTGGCTCGGAAAGGGTACGATGTGGCAGACTTGTGGCCGTTGGATCAAGGGCTTGACCTTGATCCAATGGTTGTTGGAAGGTGATGGCGATGACGCTTCGAGGCGGGGGCAGAGGCCATGGTGCATGACGGCAGAGCGCGAGGTCAACCATTGTACACCACGGTAGGTCGAGTGACGATGCAGAGGTACAACTGCGGTGAAGGCGGTGGACTGGTGGAGCGAGCCACGCAAGGCGGCAAGGGCCAAAGCACGATGAAATAGGCGAGGATTGTGCGCACGGAGGACAATAGCAGAGGCTCGCGGTTGGCGGTGAAAGCTATGGTGGCGTGAGTCGGAGTTGTTGTAGGCTCCAGCAGGCGGTGTTGAAGAGGAGCGTATGAAGAACCTGGGATGGACGTGTTCACCTGGAGGGAGGAAGGAGCGGGGGCTCGCTTCTAGGTGATCTCCGACAGTCGTGGGCGGAGCATGATGAGACTCTACAGTGTTGTGAAGAGCTGCTACGCGGTGAGGCGCACCATGGATAGCGCCTGGAGGACTTTGCCGTCGAGGGTTGGGGTCGCTGTCACCGGCCCTAACTCGAGCTCTCTCTCTCCCTCCCGTATATGGAGATGGCAAATGGGTTGCTAGGAAGTCTACGATGGAGTTTTATAAGCGAGGTGGGGATGCGTGAGGTCGTAAGGACGGAGGTGAGGTGGTGCGACAGTTACGAGAGGAAGAGCGGGCGGCCACAACGACCATAGGGAGAAGCATGGGTGTTGGCAGGCGAAGGGCGAGCAGTGCTGGGAAGGGGAGGGTGCGGGGGGTCACGTGCGAAGCACGTGACCTGGTGAGGTGTGACGGGTCACATGCTCTACATGTGACATATAGAGGGTTGAGGGGCAGATGACACGTGACACGTCCAGGGGCTGCCACGTGTCACCAAAAAAATTCAAAATTGAAAAGAGAAAGAAAAATAGAAAATAAATATAAGGGCACCAAATCGAAAAATTTCCTTCACAAAAGTTGCTCGTCTCGATGAGATCTACAACTTTCATGAAGGAATCAGAAGCAAAAGAGATCATCTGTACAAACTGGTATTTTTGGTGGTTCTCCATGTGTATAGAAAACCGGTTTTTAGGGGGGGTGTAATTTTTTGTAATTTTTAAAGAGTTTAAAAAATCTAGAAAAAATATGATAAAATAAAAGATACTTAATTACATATTAATCGATTTTTTTTGGATTTTTAAAGAAAATAGGGAAATAAAATAGAAGTACGAAATAAGAGATTTTTATACATATACACAGAGGACACTTGGACATAGTCATTTTCTTTGATTTCAGTCTTGATTTAGATTTGTATTTTTATATCGTTTGATAAAACTTTCATCAAAGATCACAAATAAAAAAGGAATAAAATCAAAAGGGTTAATTAAGTACATAAAAATTCGGGTCAAAAATCGTAAAATGATAAAATGCGCAAAAGAGGCTCAAAATTCAACTTTCTCATATGAGCTCCGAATTTTATAAAATTGTTCTTGTTTTGAAGATATTTGATAGAGTCTTTAATAGTGAGTAGACCAAAATCAGACATTGTATAAGGAAGATATATGTATTTTAGTCTGTCTGATGTGAAATTAGGTTTTAGGTATATTTGTCACTTATTTAAGTTAATATTTTTTGTATTTTTTATTTATTCTTTTAATAATATCTACACAATGGAGTGGTTTTAGGACAATTGGAGCTAGGACAAATTAAATTGAAATGGGAAAGTTAGCTGCTTTTTAGGTCAATTTACACTTGGATTTTTGGTTCCTTATTTTATGCAATTATGCATGATGAAATGCGGACATTATTTACACATGTATGAATGCTAATGATGCTATATTAATTATTAAATACATATGGATTTTGGAGAACAGAGCTTAATTGACTAATTTTAGCATGTTGAATATGAGATTCAACAGTCTACCATGTCAGACTGCTTGGTCCTTGATTACTTTGATTTTTGCAGCTCCATTATTGCATTCTTTTAGATCGATTCCTTCTGCACTTTTCCCTCTCGATCGACATTCTTTCACAGTGTATCATCACCTTGATTGATGGAATGCTGGAGTGGCCAGGATCTTGAATCAGATCCCCTGTATAAAATAAAGTCGTCGACCTCCTTTTGAATTTGATCTCGCTCCTGCTTCGAAATCCCCAAGCTTCTTGGTATTAGATATTGATGGGGACAGCAACATCTCCGCCCTACAGTTTGGCATGGACGAAGAGGCATGACGGTGATGATCCAAGCCTCGCCAGAGTAGTTGGTTGAGCTCCTCCTCGGTTCCATGCTTCCTAGGTAGAACCTTAGTTTTCTTTTGCACATTTCATTCCTAGCATCTTAGATAGTCTAGTGTAGGATTTAGTTTCGATTAATTTCGCTTTTTATTCGATAAAATACAAAATTTGAAATTCGTCGGAGCCGGGCTCCGATGACCTTCCTCGTCATATTCTGACTGTGTTCCGCCCCTTTTTCGCCCCCATTTCACTCCCTGATGCTTCAGCTATGCCCCGTACACCCTCACTCCCCTTGATCCTTCCTTGATCGGGAGATCAGAGGTTCCACCTCCCCCGCTCGCTGGAGGCTCTCCGCCCGACCCATAATCCATTCATTTTACCCCAAATAAGGACCCCGGACCTCGTATTTTCTGCACATGGACTAACCCTGCAGGTTGAGGTGGTCAAAGACCCAAAACGGGTCGAGTTTTGCCCAAGTCGAAGCTCATGGACGTTGCCTTCTTCCTCAACTTCGACAGCTCACTCCGGTGACTCTCAGACACATCTGAGACCTCCAGGAGCCAACCGACATCGCCAGGAGTCTTTTGCATCTCATCGCGAAGCCCTATACCATCAGAGCTACGCAAGAGAGTGAATTGAAGTTTGCCCGCTCGGGCGTTCTTCCTCCCTTTTTTCTTTACTTTTGGATCCACGTGGAACTCCAGTCGAAGCATCAATCGTTGGATGCTTCACCCCATAGACACACGATCAACAATCGAGATCTAATTCGGCCACTAGAAGGTGAACTGTCATTGCATGCTATCAAGCCAACACATGTCAAGTGAAGAGAACAGAGTTGTTGGATCACGTCAAGGGGGTAATTTTGCCATACCCCTCCCCGCTTTTTATAATTTCTTTTTAATATTTAAACATTTATCTGTGATGTAAAAATTTCAGGATATTTTGCATTTTGCCCCAATGTACTTCTCATATTTGCATTTAGGTCCAATCCACGTCACCTCACATGCTTGTATGTGTGAGGGGACTGAGTGTTGTATACCTAAGCCCTTGACTTTTGTGTATTTCTTTTTATCCATATTTTTGCAATATTAGTGTAATATTTTTTAGATATTTTGCATCTAGCCCCAAACTTTGTATTGATTGCAAAAATACTCCTCCAGGTATATATTATTGGAAATATTTGGGAAATTTGCATTTTGAGCCCTGAACTTCTTTAGGGTGTTTGGAAACAAAACCGAAAATTTATATATTTATAAAATACCCCTATTAAGCTGCATTTTCTTTTTGTTCATTTTATTTTCTTTAAAGCTCATGTGCGATAAAATTTTGTAGAAATATATACCTTATATCATATTCCATAACATATATTTTATTAAGGTACTTTATCCTATATTCCTATTTATTAAAAATCAAACACAAAGCTATTTTTCCCTGTCCAACTTTGGAAAATATAAAAAAAGAAAAATATTTTGAAAAATTCCAAAAAATTACTAGGTGTTTATTATTGTATTTTGTACCTGCAGATAAAAAATCCTACAAATAGAAAAAAATCAAAAAAATAAAAAAGTTTCAAAATCCTTATAAAAATCAATACAAAATCCATAAAAATCCAGAAATATTTGTTCTCATTCCTCAATTGTGTCTATTATATCTATTATTTCTAAAAATAGTTTTGGAAAATTTTGAGACTTTTAGCTATTTTTAAATTTTAAAACAATTTAATATATAAGTATATATCACTATTTTGATCTTTTATATAATTAAAAATCCAAAAAATATAACATTTATAGATATATCCATAAATACAAAAGCTTGCATCCTTATATATATCTATAATTACTTATATTATTATTTAAAATTATTGAAATTATAAAAAATACCAAAAATATTTTCTAAAACTTTAAAAAAATAAAAAGGCTAGGACTTTAGGGCACTTTCCCAATTTTATCTTTATTTTATATTTTTATCTATATTACATATATTATATACCTATATTACATATACTTCTATTATAACTAATTATAAAAAACTAAAAATTAGAAAATAAAAAAAGGTATTGTAAAATTTATAATATTAAAAACATAAAAAAGTATAAAAACAAAATTTTGAAAAAAAAATAAATAATTTAAAAAACCAATAAAAAAAGTAAAAAATTCTTAAAAACCCAAAAATACTTCTTGTTTCTTAGTCATTTTTTTCTATCCCATGTTCTCCCTATGTTTGACACCCTACCATATTTTAACTATACACATTTCAAATTAAGGTTATAATAAATTCTGATCCGCACTTGCTTGCATTGCTTTATCTTTATATTATGTGGATTGATTGTTGATAATTCAACTTTAGTAAGTGGTCGCCTCAACGACAATATACTCACACTCTGTGAGGATATTTTAGACCTTAGCCAAAGTTTGAGTTCATCACTCCATCCAGAGTACCATGTGAATATAGGTTGATCACATGAGTAGCAATGCTTAAGGCTTCACCCTAAAAGGAGCTTGGGAGTTTACCTCAGAAAGTGGGTACCTGAATCTCTCCATGAGAGTATTGTTCGTCCTCTCAGCAACACCATGCAACTGAGGACTCTTCAGTGGAGTCTTATGATGTCTAACTCTATGAGATCATCAATACATGTCAAAGAGTCATGCGTACTCTCCATTATTGTCACTGCGAATGCACTTGAACATCTTTCCCATTTGCCTCTCTACGAGTGCATGAAAGTCCTTGAATACATTAAGAACCTTATCCTTCCTCTTTATAGTATAGACCCATGGATTCTTTAAAAAATCATCGATAAATATGACAAAATAAAGTGCACCACCAAGAGAGCTAACATTCAGAGGACAGCATAAATCTGTGTGAACCAACTCCAATACTTGGTCCTTCCTGGGTGTGTTACTTTTATTTGTAACTCTCGTCAGCTTTCCAACCAAGCAATGAGTGCCTCATTCTATCTTTTCTTTCTCTACACCTGAAAGAAAATTCCTCTTGATCAAGGTGTACAATCTCTTCTCGTTTATATGGTTGAGCCTCCTATGCCATAGCTTAGTTGAATTGTCATCAAGGGATGCATTCACCACAAACTTGGAAATTGATATCTGCATAACATGGATGTTATTGCATACTTATTCCCTTAAGCCACAAGGGAATAACATGAGTGCCTCATTCTATCTTTTCTTTCTTTACACCTGAAAGAAAATTCCTTTTGATCAAGGTGTACAATCTCTTCTCGCTCATATGGTTGAGCCTCCTATGCCATAGCTTAGTTGAATTGTCATCAAGGGATGCATTCATCACAAACTTGGAAATTGATGTCTGCATAACATGGATGTTATTGCGTACTTATTCCCTTAAGCCACAAGGGAAGTACCCTTGGTAAGCATCCATTGTTCACCACAAATGTGTTGCAATAACCTTCGTCATCAAGCTTTCCTGTGGATATCAAGTTCAGTTGCATATCAGGAACATGCCTCGCATCTTCTAGCTTCAAAGCAACTCTGGTAGCATTCTGCAAAATAACTTCATCCTTGCCGATAACTTTAGACCAGGAACCATTGTCCATTCTAAGAGTGCCAAAGTCACCACCATTGTCAATTCTAAGAGTGCCAAAATCACCAGAAGTGTAAGATGTGAAAAACTCCCTGCTAGAAGTTACATGAAGAGCTAAAATAATGTCGACATGTATCATCACTAGTGATATTCACCACTTCCATATCGGATACTATTAGCAAATCGTGCTCAGCAGCAATGACAACAACATTTTCATACTTGTTGTTCTTCATTTGCTTCCCCTCTCTCTTCCCTCTTTAAAGTTGGTGGCAATATTTTTTGGTGTGGCATTTCTTTTCACAGTGGTGACATTCCAAATCTTTGTATTTTGATCTGCTTTTGCTTTGATCTTTTTCTTTAGAATTCCTTAATTTAGTTATCCTCCTATTTTCATTACCAAAACTTCTAAGAGTGATGAAGAACCTTGAGATTTTGTTCTCATCTCTTCATTCAGAACATCAGCTTTGACGATCTCCAAAGGGTTTGTGAGAGAGATTCGAAATGTTTCCCATCTATGTAGAAGAGTAGCGAGTAGTAGAAAACCTATAACATCATCTTCAAATTGTATTCTCATGTTGAAAAGCTGACTAGTAGTCCCTTGAAATTCATCTAAATGGTCAGGAATAGAGGTTCCATCTTTGAATTTTAGATGCATCAATGCCTTGAATAGAAACAACTTATTGTTCCCTGTCTTTGAAGCATAAAAATTCTCTAACTTCGACCAAAGTGTGCGATCACGTGTCTCGTTCTAAATATGATTGTACACAATCTCGTCCACAACTGTCGAAAAAATCCACATGCTTTTACATGATCAAACTCCCTTTCCTCGCCGCTCTTGTATTCTGGCTTCTGGGTGGTAAAAACTGGGAGGTGCATGGCCTTCACAAATAATAAATCTTTCATCTTATTTTTCCATAAGCTGTAGCTAGTTTTATTCTGGTTGATCATTCTACTAGTGATATACTTCATCCTATCAACCATATTTGCTCTGATACCCATTTTCGGTAACAAATTCCTCGTATAGTCGAATCACGAAAATTATCAAAGTTGATAAGCAGATCATGCACGATATATCAACTACAACATAAAAATGCAACCACTGAAAACCAACCACAGATGCATAGAGAATTTTTAATGTGAAAAACTCTCAATGTGAGGGAAAAATCAATGGGTTGACCACAACACAAAAACCAAACACTATAATCAAAATAATCTCTTGTGAGGGACTTACACAAAGCTGACCCTCTATGCATATTTTGCTACAAATCACCAAACAATAGAGAATAGTAGAAGGGAGAGAGATCATTGATGAGCGTCCCGACCACTCGAGTATAAGGTGCTAAACGGTCGTTGCGACCCAAGTGATCAGGATGGCTCAATCAAGAAAAATAGACCACCAATAGAGATAAAATCAAATCAAAAATCAATAGCGGTCTTGCTATTAGTTTAACCTGGTATAGCGATCAGGGTCGAACACAAGGAGCACAGATTGGCCTCGCGGCCTACGAAGTAGTCAAAAAGAACATAAAAGGAAATAAAAAGGTGTTTTTGGTGGTTTTTAAGTCTTTTTATTTTTTTTGGATTTTTAAGATATTAAGCAAATAAGAAAAGCAACTAAACAACACACTTCAACAATTTATTAAATACACTAAAAATAAACCATAAATTCAAATAAAAATATTTTTGCGTATTTTATAATTTTTACTGTTTTTAGTGAATTTTTGAGATTTTTCTGATTTTTATTTAATTTTCTAAAAATAAAACAAGGTCAGAAACAGTAGGTATTGTCCAGCCGAGCTTAAGGGACTTAGATAAAATATCTAAGAGCCCCAAATAAGCCTGGAGGTATTTTTCCTGTATAGAGAAGAAAACAAGGAAAAATAGGGCACCTAAATTATTATTTTTGAGTTTTTAATTTATTTACTAGAATTTTAAGTGTTTTTCAATTTTTAGGTGTTTTAGATAATGAAAAATAGCCAAAATTGGCTAGAAAATCAAACAAGAAAAGACAAACAGTAAGTAATATTTTTGCAATTTTTAGAGGAATTTTAATATATTTTTTTGGGATTTTTAAAGTTAGACAGTAACAAAAATAGACGTTTTTGAATTTTTAAAAATATAAAAACAAAATAAAATTGTCCCCAAGAATTCCAGAAAATTTTACACTATGGCAGGAGCCATGTGTCCAATTTTCATTGGATTTGGAGTTGGTTTGCTATTTTATTAAAAATAAAAATAAAGCAACAGTGCATAGGGACCTATCTGCAATTATAACAAAGTTTTGGGTCCCTGGATTAACAAGCTCGAAAAGTGTAGGATAAGGAATGCAAATTACCCCCGGGCCACGCACGATACACGTGACTCAGGCCTGGGGGGACCTAATTGTCATTCCTATTTCTATAAATGCAAATCTTAACAAGCCAAAAACACAGGGTTAATAATGCAAATGTTCCAAAATACCACGTGTCGATGCACGTGTTCACAACTGGTAGGGGTATACATGCAAATCACATAAAAGATAAGGTCCTCAGTGCAAAATTTACAAAAGTAAAAGAACTAAACTAGGTATTTACAGTACTAAATAATAACAACAGGAACTAAAGGGGCCTAAGAGCTATTTACCCCTTTTATTAATGTCGACGGCTGGATGAGCGCCACGTCAATGATCTGACGGTGGGAGAAGCGTGCGCGTTGACTCTGGAACGCAAGCCTGATCGGACGGCCGAGGGCACTCCGCGTGGCAGATCTGACGGCCTACGTATGCTGCGGCGAAACCCTGGGTCAATCAATGGCTGAGAAGATGACGCGTGGAGATCGGATGGCTGTGAATCACGAGCGTCTCTTCATCGAATCATACGGCTCAGATCTATCCTCGAATGATCGGACGGTGGCGCAACTCCTCGGATGGACGGATCGGATGTAAACTGGAGCGTCGAGGATGATCTGACGGTGAGAGGAGGACCTGGAAGAACTATCGGCCGGCGAACTTCGCCGGCCCGAAACTCGAGCGTGGGGGCTCCTCGTCGGTCGCTGGAAGGCTGAGAAGAAACATGGGAGCCTTCCGCGTCTGGTGGCAAGCTCCGATGATGGCGGGAAGCTCTGGAGAGCTCCGACGAAGCAGATGGCCTGGAGCTGCTGTGCTCTGGAGTTTCGACCTCCAGATGAAGTCGAATAAGCTTGATACCTGCACAGGAAGAGAGCTGGGTCGAGGGCAAACTGCCTCGACCCGTCAGAGCGGGAAATGGGTCGACGATGGGGTGATATGGAAGCTCTCCGGCGAGCGGCGGAGGGTGAGAGCCGATGCCCTGCTCCGGGGCGAGCCAGGCGGAGTGAAGGGTCGGAGAAGGTGGAGAGGGGTATGGTGAACGTGGTGGCGGTGTCGGATGGCTCAGTGGATGGACGAAGGGTGGAGGCGGCGGAGCTACACTACCTGCGACTGAAAAATCCTAATCTATGCTACGCTACGGCCTAAAGAGGTTACCTGGCGGGTGCTGCCGACTGTGCTGAAGCTCGGAGAGCTTCTGGGTCGTTGCCTGCAAGGGGCCGTCGACTCCCCGAGGCTGGGCGCGCTCGCGGCGGCGCTCGGCGGTTGAACCACCAGATCAGTGGCCTCCTGGGTACTCTTGCCTCGCTTCCACTCCAGAGGATTCGGCTGTCACTCGGATACTCCGGAGGAGCTCCTTGGCGGCGAGCAAGGGGTCCAAAGATGAATGAAAAGCTCGCCGGAGCTGTGACTATATACACTCAGGGATCCGAGAAGGAAGGGATCAGGCAAGTCGCTCGTGCCTCGGATCCCTAGGATCCACCCCGGGCGAAGGTCCTGGATGTTCAACGATCAATCGGAGCCCGGGGTTAATTGAAATGGATGCCGGATCGAGCGGGTAGAAAATGGAGAAACGGGTCGGTTGCTCTAGATCCGCGGGGAAGAGGGTCCGCGGGGCAAGTTGACCGGGGTCAACAAACCCCCGTGGACCAATCAGAAGCCGCCAAGCACCATTTATTTGTTTATTTATTTTAAGCTAGAAAATGGTCGAATTAATAAAAACTTAAAACATGAATAATCTTTATTTTATTTTTTTTTTCTATTTTTTGTGATTTTTAATTAATTTTTCAAAATAAAAATAAGGTATTTACATTATATAGCTATATATAGGTATATGTACAATATATAGGATTTTAATTTTGATTTTTAATTTTGTTCTTTTTATTTTGTTTTTGTTTTAATTTATTTTATTTATTTACACTATATAATATAGAATATTTACAAAACTTTTGGAAATTAATTTTATTTATTTATAAGGCTAAATAAATAAAAGTGGACTATATACATGGTAGCTATATACATGAGTGATGTTTTTGTTTTCTTTTTAATTTGGGATTTTTACCTAGCAGACCCTATAAACTTTGTCAATTACCTCCACGACCTTTGAAACAACCTAATTCCTCCCTCGACCCCGTAAAGTTGCCAACTCTTACCGCATGAACCCTCCGGGTAATCTATTTGAAGCCTGTGAGGGTTCTTGGGGTAATTTACAGGGTCGATGGGGTAATTATGTTACGCAAAAGGTCGTAGAGGTAATTGGCAAAGTTTACAGGGTCTGCTGGGTAAAAATTCCTTTTAATTTTTATATTTTTATCTTGATTTTATGTTTAGAAATATATACAATTTACAAGCCAATTTGAGTCTATTTTTGGGAGGAAAATATTTTTATTTTATTTACATAAATATTTACACACATGAGCCCCTATCTCCCTCTACTTTGGCTTTTATGCGGTCAGGCCCATGCTGAGCCCTCCCTTGGGTTAGGTTGCTCAATATTTATTCTAAATATTTCTCTCTTTTTCTTTTTAATCTTTATTCTTTTATTTTTGCACAAAAACATGCTAATTATTGGTTTTTACACAATGCATGCTTTTGGTAACTATTCATATTTACAACTATGTACCTGCATTTGCAAAGGTTTTTGTAGCTAAAATATAAGAATAAAGAGTGATGAATGAGTATTCATCACCCCCCTATACTTAACTTTGCTAGTCCCTTAGCAAACACTTATTTGAAAAAGAAGTGAAAAAGAAAGAAAGAAAAAGAAAAAGAGAATGTACATGGATCAAGGCTGATTATTAAACTTGCCTTCATTAAATTAAGGTATGGAGATCGATCAGATCTTTGGATTATTAATGTGTCGGAACCTTATTTGGACTTAAGTTTAAAACTCAACAGCCTCTAAGTTCCACTAATCTATAACCAAGACTCCTCAATGCTCCAGATCAGAACAAGTCATCAATCACAAACCCTGAAGACCATGAATCTTTCCTTGTCCTGTGAATGTGAGGTCTAAGCTCTCCACCTCAGAAATGGAAACTTGACAACCCTCCCCAACAAGGTAACTCTATGACCTCAATCTGGCCACTCTTTCCTCGAGGAGCGGGGTATTCCCTTCTAAGTTCAAGTTCAACCGGCTCAAGAAGAGGAGGAAGAAGAGAATGGGTCAAGGCCAGTGTAGCCATGTACCCTTGGGAGCTTGACCAGTGTAGCCAAGTCTCCCTGCTGCAAGCTACATTAGGTGGATCATGAAACTCAAGCTTTGCTTATTGCACTCTATATACATACTCCGGTGGGATTATCATTTTCTCTCAGACCCACCACTTTTTTGGAGTTATTTTCTTTTTGCATTTTTTTTCAAGTGCATCTATACAACATATACATGTGCAGCATATATACAAGGAGTTTTTCCTCTTGAGCCAGTAGACTATCCCTCTTTTGAAGCTTTATTGCAACCCACAACTCCCGTCGTTAGACCTCATGGCAACCAGACCAAGTTGAGATGCACTTCCTTCACTAAAAGAAGAAGAGAGGTTCCGCCTAGAAGTACTACCCTCATATGCTACCCCAAGTCAAGGAAGACTGCCTCCTCACCACCTCATCCGTAGAGAGCTCGGTGCAAAGTGCCGGTGTCCAAGTAAAGCCATTGTCTATATGAGTCATGTGTTGTTGTTAAGTGCTTTACTTAGGCTCATTGAGATGACATGTGATCATAGCCTAGTGGACTCAAAGAATTAAGTCACCATGGACCTGAAAAGCCTTAAACCTAAGCCCTATAAGGTTCCTCTGAGAAATTAGGTGGATTAAGATCTTAATCAAGCTCCATTCCTCAATTTGATTCCAGGCTAGTTTAAATGTCAACTATCATCCAGAAAAACTATATACATATGTACAAAATATGCTTATTTACACAAAGTTTACAACCATGCAAAATTTTTGAAAAATGTTTTGAAATCGTGAATGGATGATGCATGAAGTGCAAGTTTTGCAAAAAGATATTTACACACATTTACACAAGATTTTTGCAAACTTTTGATTTTCAAAACATTTTGGAAAATTTTTGTTAATTTTGATAAGAAAATATTTACACATGCTTTACACAAAAGATTTTTGAAATCATTTTTACAAAAATAATTTGTACACTAGCTATTTATGTGCAAATAAAAGAAGTTTATGTACAAGAAAATTTTTTAATTTTTGTGACTTTTAGGGTTTTTAGCCATTTTTATTTATTAACACACTCACACAAAGTACGAGTTATGGCTAAAGTATATATGAAATATATACACACCCCCTATACTTAGCTCGAACGATGTCCTCAGAGTCAAGAGCGATGAAGAAGACATAACTCGTGCTAGGTATAGGGAAGTTAAAAGGAAGGCTATATACAAAGACGAATAAATGAAATAGGAAATCAAGAGGATCTCGGGTCTTCCCCCTATACTTAGGATCAAGTAATCCTAAGTATAGCAGGTTGTATACTAAGGGAAAACCGAGTGGAGAATGTACAGGGTCTACCCCCCCTATACTTAGGGTAAAATATCCCTAAGTATAGGCATCAAAACAGGGGTAGCAAGACTGAAGAAAATGAACGAATATATACAAGAAGGAGGACATCACTCCCCCTATACTTAAGGTGGAGAACCTTAAGTATAGGCAACAACAGAAGTGATGAAACATAACGAAGAACAACCCGGTGTATCCACCCCCCTATACTTAGGATGAGCAATATCCCAAGTATAGCAAAGATAATCCTATGTGAGACCTGGGGTGAAAACAAGAACGGAAGAAAGAAAGATAAAATAAGACGAAATACGTATATACAAAAGAGTACAATGTTGAGGTGCCTCTCAACAAGCGCTAGATTTTATGCCCCTAGCTGGGCGCAAAGGCTAGGATAATGCAGTATCAAGGTTCAGGACGGCATCAGTAAGTCGAATGTCGTACTGTCGCCGCAGTCTCGGTGTGAGAACAACGACGAACTCAACAGTGTAAACAAAGACACCCAGGTATGCAATCAAGCGGGTGTCTGCTACCGGCCAAAGATATGGAGGTAAGTGGTCGGGATCCGGTAGCACAAAAGAAATCCGCGGCTCTGGATCAGACTGGAGTGAGAGTATGGAGCCGAAGAAATCAAACGTGGAGAAGGATGGATCAGTAATAGAATCCTCCGCGTCAATCAATGTCTCAGACAGGTGTGGACAATCAAGATCAGGAGACTCTCTAAGCAGATTGATATCTGATGCAGGAAATAGAATCATATCAGGCAAATCATCGAATATCTCCAGAATGGGCTCGTCCTCGCGAGGGTCGCCGAGGTGAGAAGACTCAGAATCAGAATGATCTAAAGACTCGGTTCCGTGTTCCGCCAGATCGAAAACACTCTCAGAAGGTGAAACCGAGTACTCATCGAGTGTGGCATCCTCCCGCAGATAACCCTCGGGGAGAGATGCAAGATCAGAAGTGACTAGAAGAGGATCAGGATCTAGATGGGCATCTGCGCTGCTATCACGTATCCACTCGGTGCACCAGGCTGCATCATCATCGAAAGTGTAGGTCTCGGCAATCTGGAAGCAAGAGAAGGTACTAGTCAACACCGCGGAAGCTGGCAAAGTGTCTGTGGCTGATCCTCGCTCTGCGGCTATGTTGTCTGTCAGCTGGTCCTCAGCAAGTGTATCTGTCTCGACAAAGTGGAGGACAAAAGGCTCGAAGATGGGACTCTCTGTGTTTGTACTCTCAAAGTGGTGTCCCTCCTCGATCGGTGGCTGTTGGGCTGAGTCCTGGTAGCTGTCTGCATCTAAGAAGTGTCTCTACAGAAAGGACACTGTCTCCTCTGGAACTGGAATCTGATGTAGCTGAGTCAAAGGCTGCAAAAGCTGGGGCTCCTCCTACTCCTGGAGTATCAGAAGATCTGATATCCAAGACTCGTCAACTAGGAACTCTGGGGCTGACTCGAATTCCAGCAGGAAAACCAACGGGAACTCAAGTAAACTCTGGGTCCGAACCTCTGCTATGGCAGTCATCTCCTCTGTCTGTGGTACTGCATCATCCAAATCCTCGGGCTGGTGTGTAGAAACTGTCTCATCTTGTAAAGTGACACACCGCACTGGTACAGCATTGTCCGCATGTGTTGTGCCGACCAAGGCATCTCGTGAAGAAGAACTCTGCGAAAGTAGCCTCGAGATGGTATCCAGTAGGTGAATGTCGGAATTGCGGTGTGAACCGCCACATGTGGTAATCACCAGTGCAAGCTGCTCTGCGGTCATCCCCCGCATGGAGATCTTTATTAGGTCTGTCAGTGGAAGTCCGTGCTCAGGAAATCTCCTCAAGAGGTCAAGAAACCTCGGCCATGCCTTGTGCAATGGCTCTTGGGGATCAACTGAAAAGTTTGTGATCAAAGACCGCATGAAATCTACTCTACGTGGAGGGAAGTATCTCTGTAAGAACTCTCGGCGTAGCTCTCCCCATGTCTCGAATGTCCTCCCCAATTGGCAATGCCATCTCATGGCTCTGTCGTGAAGCATGAATGGGAAGGTCATGCTCATCAGCTCCTCTGCAGTGATGTCTGAATATCTCTGTGCGCTACAAAACTCCTCAAAAGCGGACAGGTGAAGATAAGGCTCCTCGTGCGCCTCTCCTGAAAATGTCGGTAGTCGCTGAATGTAATCCAAATCCAAAACGAATGGACCAAGTGTAGAAGCTGACTGAGCTCCATGTGCTATCTGCTCCTCCATCCCTCCGGAATAGGATCTATCTGCTGATCTCCACTGCTCTTTGTGATCACCAACGGAGTGCGCTCTCAACTCAGCAACAGCATCGTCCGGGTCTCGCATCTGCTCTATCTGGTATCCTCGGACGTCTCGCACAGCATGCCCAGAGTAGTGAGATGAAAGGGAGGGAGGGAACGGGAGGTTGGTCGGAGATCCGACCTCCCTAGAAGGTGGACTGGACTGATGGTCAGATAGCGAAGAATAAGCCGCAAGAGTCGGCTCGAAGTGAGGGGAATCCATCATCCAGGGGTAAGGGAGAAGAAGAAAGAAGGAATGAGGTGAGGGTGGGGAAGCAGATGGATAGAGAAGAGGATGGGGAAGGATCGAAGAGATCTGGGAATCACACAAGATGAACAAGCAAACCCCCAATTCACCTACGCACACAGAGCTGAAGACTGAAGGGATCGGTCAATTATCTTGTCGATTTTATTTTAGGTGATCATCCAGTCTATCAGAGCGATTACGTGAGGTAAATAGGTATCCAGAGCTTTCTCAACCGACTGTCCCGTACTGAAAGCCGGTAATCAGTCAAGAAAAGATCGGAGGCTCTATCCTAATGTGCGGGTCACTCTCTCGCTCATCCAAACCAAACAAGGAGGGGGTTACTCTCCCCAAGACAGATTTTCAGTGAAGTGTCTTTTAGGTCAAGTATGATTAGCAGTCCCGATTTTATTGTTTTTGGTTTTTAGATATTTTTCAATAAAAAGAAACGCCTAACGAATTTTTCGATTCTCCTGATTATTAGGTCAAAAACAAGGGGGAGAAGACGAAAAAACCGATGCGCGATAAATCAATGATGCATGCAAAGTCAGAAATGCGTACCTGTCTCCAGCACTCTACATGCAATATGATCCGCGCATTAATGTAAAGACAGAAAATAAACTACCTAAATGGTGCAGCGGTGAAAACCGAGTCCTAAACAAGCAAGTCTACTCGTTGAACCATCTAACTGGCCACCGATCCTTCAAGCCAAAGATCCGGTCTTGGCCTACCCCTCCTCTGCCCGACACATCGGGGGTAGGAAAATGCGCTTTACGGGGCAGGCTACGACACGTAGGCTATGAAGGGGATGAGTCAGTTATTTTTATTAATCAATTATTAATAGGTCCAATTAATCGCACTATAGGAACAGGCAAGCAATTAGGTGTGGGGACCCTACTAATTATGACACAATCAAGCAGAAAATCCTAAGTCTAGGGGCTCGATAAAAACTGCTGAAAACTGGAAAAGGCAGCGAAAAATCAAAAGCCGCGAAAAAGCCGCGAAAGCACCTAAGGGTCCCCCGAGCACACCGGTGCTCGGCGAAACAGACCCGCTAAGAGTTCAAGCAAAGTCCAAGAGTGTCTTTCCTTGTATTATTACAATAATAATCAAATAAAAATAAAACCTAAGCTAAACCTCTCCCACTCAGTCTCTCCCTCATGCTCTCCTGCGGCTCCGTACAGAAAGGAGCCGCCTCCGAGTCTCGCGGTTACGTCGGCTTCTCGAAATCGGTCGCCTCGATCCTCGGGCCCTCGCAAAAAAGAAATAGAGTGGTCAGACCAATAAAAATAATCAAATAATAATAAGAAAAATAAAGGAAAATAAAATGAGGGTATATATGCAAAAATGCAAAATAAAATAAGCACTCAAAATCAAACAAAAGCAAAAATAAAATAAAATAAAACAGAATAAAGCAAAAATAAAATAAAAATAAAAAGCCGCGAAAAGCCGCGGGCTCTGAAAGAGCCGCGAAAAGCCGCGAAAATGAAAAAGAAAATAAAATGAAAACTACTAAGCCGTGCTCCCCGGCAACGGCGCCATTCTGATGAGCGTCCCGACCACTCGGGTATAAGGTGCTAAACGGTCGTTGCGACCCAAGCGATCAGGATGGCTCAATCAAGAAAAATAGACCACCAATAGAGATAAAATCAAATCAAAAATCAATAGCGGTCTTGTTATTAGTTTAACCTGGTATAGCGACCAAGGTCGAACACAAGGAGCACGGATTGGCCTCGCAGCCTACGAAGTAGTCAAAAAGAAAATAAAAGGAAATAAAAAGGTGTTTTTTGTGGTTTTTAAGTCTTTTTATATTTTTGGATTTTTAAGATATTAAGAAAATAAGAAAAGCAACTAAACAACACACTTCAACAATTTATTAAATACAATAAAAATCAACCATAAATTCAAATAAAATATTTTTGTGTGTTTTATAAATCTTTACTGTTTTTAGTGAATTTTTGAGATTTTTTTGATTTTTATTTAATTTTCTAAAAATAAAACAAGGTCAGAAACAGTAGGTACTGTCCAGCCGAGCTTAAGGGACTTAGATAAAATATCTAAGAGCCCCAAATAAGCCTGGAGGTATTTTTCCTGTATAGAGAAGAAAACAAGGAAAAATTGGGCACCTAAATTATTATTTTTGGGTTTTTAATTTATTTACTAGAATTTTTATGAGATTTTAAGTGTTTTTCAATTTTTAGGTGTTTTAGATAATGAAAAATAGCCAAAATTGGCTAGAAAATCAAACAAGCAAAGACAAACAGTAAGTAATTTTTTGTAATTTTTAGAGGAATTTTAATATTTTTTTTGGGATTTTTAAAGTTAGAGAGTAAATAAAAATAGATGTTTTTGAATTTTTAAAAATATCAAAACAAAACAAAATTGTCCCCAAGAATTCCAGAAAATTTTACACTATGGCAGGAGCCATGTGTCCAATTTTCATTGGATTTGGAGTTGGTTTGCTATTTTATTAAAAATAAAAATAAAGCAACAATGCATAGGGACCTATCTGCAATTATAACAAAGTTTTGGGTCCCTGGAATAACAAGCTCGAAAAGTGTAGGATAAGGAATGCAAATTACCCCCCGGGCCACGCACGATACATGTGACTCAGGCCTGGGGGGACCTAATTGTCATTCCTATTTCTATAAATGCAAATCTTAACAGCCAAAAACACAGGGTTAATAATGCAAATGTACCAAAATTCCACGTGCCAATGCACGTGTTCACAACTGGCAGGGGTATAAATGCAAATCACATAAAAGATAAGGTCCTCAGTGCAAAATTTACAAAAGTAAAAGAACTAAACTAGGTATTTACAGTACTAAATAATAACAATAGGAACTAAAGGGGCCTAAGAGCTATTTACCCCTTTTATTAATGTCGACGGCTGGATGAGCGCCACGTCAATGATCTGACGGTGGGAGAAGCGGGCGCTTTGACTCTGGAACGCAAGCCTGATCGGACGGTCGAGGGCACTCCGCGTGGCAGATCTGACGGCCTACGTACGTTGCGGCAAAACCCTGGGTCAATCAACGGCTGAGAAGATGATGCGTGGAGATCGGATGGTTGTGAATCACGAGCGTCTCTTCATCGAATCATGCGGCTCAGATCTATCCTCGAATGATCGGACGGTGATGCAACTCCTCGGATGGACGGATCGGATGTAAACTGGAGCGCCGAGGATGATCTGACGGTGAGAGGAGGACCTGGAAGAACTATCGGCCAGCGAACTTCGCCGGCCTGAAACTCGAGCGTGGGGGCTCCTCGTCGGTCGCTGGAAGGCTGAGAAGAAACGTGGGAGCCTTCCGCGTCTGGTGGCAAGCTCCGATGATGGCGGGAAGCTCTGGAGAGCTCCGACGAAGCAGATGGCCTGGAGCTGTTGTGCTCTGGAGTTTCGACCTCCAGATGAAGTCGAATAAGCTTGATACCTGCACAGGAAGAGAGCTGGGTCGAGGGCAAACTGCCTCGACCCGTCAGAGTGGGAAATGGGTGGACGATGGGGTGATATGGAAGCTCTCCGGCGAGCGGCGGAGGGTGAGAGCCGATGCCCTGCTCCGGGGAGAGCCAGGGGGAGTGAAGGATCGGAGAAGGTAGAGAGGGGGTATGGTGAACATGGTGGCGGTGTCGGATGGCTCAGTGGATGGACAGAGACGAAGGGCGGAGGCGGCGGAGCTACACTACCTGCGACTGAAAAATCCTAATCTATGCTACGCTACGGCCTAAAGAGGCTACCTGGCGGGTGCTGCCGACTGTGCTGAAGCTCGGCGAGCTTCTGGGTCGTTGCCTGCAAGGGGCCGTCGACTCCCCGAGGCTGGGCGCGCTCGCGGCGGCGCTCGGCGGTTGAACCACCGGATCAGTGGCCTCCTGGGTACTCGTGCCTTGCTTCCACTCCAGAGGATTCGGCTGTCACTCGGATACTCCGGAGGAGCTCCTTGGCGGCGAGCAAGGGGTCCAAAGATGAATGAAAAGCTCGCCGGAGCTGTGACTATATACGCTCAGGGATCCGAGAAGGAAGGGATCGGGCAAGTCGCTCGTGCCTCGGATCCCTAAGATCCACCCCGGGCGAAGGTCCTGGATGTTCAACGATCAATCGGAGCCTGGGGTTAATTGAAATGGATGCCGGATCGAGCGGGTAGAAAATGGAGAAACGGGTCGGTTGCTCTGGATCCGCGGGGAAGAGGGTCCGCGGGGGAAGTTGACCGGGGTCAACAAACCCCCGTGGACCAATCAGAAGCCTCCAAGCACCATTTATTTGTTTATTTATTTTAAGCTAGAAAATGGTCGAATTAATAAAAACTTAAAACATGAAAAATCATTATTTTATTTTTTCTATTTTTTGTGATTTTTAATTAATTTTTCAAATTAAAAATATGGTATTTACATTATATAGCTATATATAGGTATATGTACAATATATAGGATTTTAATTTTGATTTTTAATTTTGTTCTTTTTATTTTGTTTTTGTTTTAATTTATTTTATTTATTTACACTATATAATATAGAATATTTACAAAACTTTTGGAAATTAATTTTATTTATTTATAAGGCTAAATAAATAAAAGTGGACTATATACATGGTAGCTATATACATGAGTGATGTTTTTGTTTTCTTTTTATTTTTATATTTTTATCTTGATTTTATATTTAGAAATATATACAAGTATTTACAAGCCAATTTGAGTCTATTTTTGGGAGGAAAATATTTTTATTTTATTTACATAAATATTTACACACATGAGCCCCTATCTCCCTCTACTTTGGCTTTTATGCGTGCAGGCCCATGCTGAGCCCTCCCTTGGGTTAGGTTGCTCGATATTTATTCTAAATATTTCCCTCTTTTTCTTTTTAATCTTTATTCTTTTATTTTTGCACAAAAACATGCTAATTATAGGTTTTTACACAATGCATTCTTTTGGTAACTATTCATATTTACAACTATGTACATGCATTTGCAAAGGTTTTTGTAGCTAAAATATAAGAATAAAGAGTGATGAATGAGTATTCATCAATCACCAAATCGATAAAGCTGCCGCCAAACTGTATGGGAGATGACTGGAAAAGAATCCCTCCAAAGATCGCTCCCTCGAAACTTGTTGCAACCACAAACCTTCTTTCTTCTCCCTCTCTATCTTTTTCTTTCTTGTGCAGTGACAACTTGTGTTGGGATGATGTTGGTGTGCATCCCATGCTTTCTATTTATTTCCATGAAAATGAGAAATAAGGAAGCATGAACTCCTATTTCCAACCGGAATAAGAAAAGAGGACTCATATTCCTAAATGATAATTGATTTCCTTCTCCAATTAGGACTTAATTTTTCCTTTTTCAATTAGTGCTATCAATGTCTAAATGAAGGTTAGGTTCCTACGAGGGGAACCCACCCAACAATTCCCTACCAACTATTGTGGCTGACGAAGATTGAGGATAAGGGTCTTTACGAAATACCTAATTGTGATATTTCTTATACATGGTTGGGTGGAGTTGCCCTAGAAGTTTGGCTATCTTAGATAGAATGCTTTGTGATGAATCTTTTCTGGAGATTACCCCTTGCTTGAATTTAAATCACTACCAAGCACCTTTTTGGATCAGCGTCCTCTTCTGCTTGAAGCATGTCCCTTTTAAACTCAGAAAAATTGCTCTAAGATGGAATCTTTTCAGTTTAGAAAGGCCCTTGTGAGAAATAGTACAAAATGTATGGAATTCTCATGTTCAAAGATGAGTTCGAACGATGGAACCAAGGGCAAGCTTAAATGGATAAAGGAGGGAGATGATAAAAAATACATGCCTTCTCCACAAGGCTCCATCAACTAACAAGAGCACAAACACTGTTTCTGCTCTTAAAGACTTCTAAGGTACCTCCTACACTAATCCAAGTGACATAGCCCAATAAAAACCTCTTTGATGATCCAAACATGGATGATCCCCTCTTATATAATTTGGCATGTATATTTCTGGGCAGCTAGAAAATTCTAATGATCTTATATCCTTGTTCTCGCGGAATGAAGTGGAAGGAGTTATCTGTAAACTTAAATCTCACAAAGCCCCAGGACCTGATGGTGTTATAGCCGAGTTCTTCACCTCATTGTGGCCTACCCTAAAAGGAGACTCAGGGATATGACAAACTATCTTTATCTACAGGGGAGTGACATTGAAAATTTAAGATATATTAATGACTCTATCATTTCTCTGATATATAAAACTGGAGATAGAGAAAGAATAGAAAACTACAGACATATTAGTCTCATAAACATGCCATTGAGGATTAGTTCTAAGATCTTAGCTGATAGGTGGGCTCTCAAATCGAACTCATTCACTCCTCCCACTCAGTGGGCTTTCTTGAAAGATATATCAATGCATGATTGTCTTCTGACTACCTCTGAAATTTTAAACCACTACAGACACTCCTATTGTAAGGCGATTATTCTTAAAATTGACTTTACAAAAGCCTTCGATACTCTGAAATGGAACTTTATGATTAGAGCCTTCGAAATATGAGGTTGTCCTCATAAATTCATCCTTTCGATTATCTCAATTTTGCTAACTACAAGAATCTCTCTCAAGATCAATAGGAGCTCCACGATATGTTTAAACCTAAAAGGGGTGTTAGACAAGGAGATCCCCTCTGCCCGCTTTATATTCATCGACTCCATGAACGTTTTGGATGGTAAGCTAAAAAAGTCAATGAGAAGGGGAATATCGGGAGTTTCAATGTCCCAGGCTTGGCTAAGGAAATCATAAACATCTACTTTGTAGATGACCTTCTCATCTTCTTAAGATACAATGAGGAATCGGTTAAAAATTCGGTAGCTACAATTAAGATATTTACTCTCATGTTTGGTATGCAGGTTAACAAGGAAAAATCATCCCTATTTTTCCCAATCACTTATTTGAGAACCCCCCCTTGCCCGAGATAATCTTAAAGCTTCATCTTGGCTTCCTCTTATTGATAGTTTTGCGCGTGAACTAAATGGGTAGAAGGCACAAATGTTAGATATATCTATGAGAGTCATACTTCTAAACTCAAGTCTTAACTCCTTTGGCGTTTAAGCTGTTCTCAACCTTAAAACTCCTTAAATTTGTCATTGATAATCGTTAAAATTTGGAGAGACTTCCTTTAGAATGGAAACACAAATTCCCAAAATAAACACCCGGTTGCTTGGAAAAAGATTTGTAGATTTATAGATAATGATGGATGGGTCATCTTGGACTAGAGAGCTGCAATGACTCTATGCTCACAAAAATTTTATTCTCCATCATAGAGAGAGAAAACATATCTAGGGAGATCCCACAGGCATCCTACTTTCATGGGCAACAAACAAATACCCTTGAATATTAGTGATAATAGGTGAGACTCAAATGTATGGAAGTTCCTCAAGAAAGGATAAAAAAACTGAGAGATGCCTCTATTAAAATTATCAAATCAGAGAAAGAACTCTTTTTTCTGGTTGGAAACCATTTAATGGTGAAGCCCCACTTAAAGATAGATAGATTCTTTGATCTTTGGCCTTATAGCCAAAACAAAAAGGATACATGGTCAATGGCTCTGAATAAACTACAAGCTCCCAATAATTGGCTCTAAAGCCTACATTGTAGGGTAGTCTTGAGTAGGGCTGTCTGAAAATTCTCAGGTTCGACATTCGTTCAGATTCGGCTCGCTAAAAGTTCGATTCAGATTCGATTCGAAAATAAACGAACCGAACCTGAGAACAAGTTTGGGCTCGATTAAATAAACGAACTGAACCTCAAAAATATAGGTTCGCTCAGGTTCAATTCGTTAAAAGTTTGATTATATACATATATACATATATAAAAGTCTATATACATACATATTGTGTATACAAAAGAAAAAATGTATTCTATAAACATAAGGACTATTCACTTATTTTCCCAAACCCATCCAGGCATCCACTCTCTAAGTCCTTATTCTTTATTCCTGAAATCCCACAAAACCCTCCCTTGCGGCTGCAATTTTTCCCTTTGAACAGAAACGCAAGCACAACATTTATTCTTAAACGAACCTTTAACGAGCCGAACCGAACCTTTACGAACCTTACCGAACCGAACCTGATTACAATTTTCATTTCACCAAGCCGAACCGAACCCGAACATGAAAATATGCTAAACGAACCGAACCGAGCCTGGATTGGTTCGCTCAGGTTCGTCTCGTTTACACCCCTAGTCTTGAGGCTTTGGCATCATGTCAGCCAACTCAGGAACTTGATCCTTAAAATCCAGCTAGTTGACGAGGACGATGCTACCTTTTTTTCTTGCAAAAAGAGAGTCGGGAAAATTTTCAAACCAACAAATCTACAATACCTTTTTTTCATGGAGAGAAGCCTTCAGCTTTAGGGTTGCCCATCAATTTCTATGTAATACTAAATCGTTCGTTGCTTTTTTTCAGCTTTTGATATGAAACTATGGAAGCATCCCTTCCATCCTAAGATTTTATATTTTTTGTTGCTTATTTTCCATGACAAACATGAAACACAAGATTGACTTCACAAACGAGGTCTTTCTTGGGTAAAAATAAAATAAAAGTGGATTTTGAAGGGAAAAAGGAAACAAATCGGACGATTTGGCCTGCGTCAGAAACAAATTGGTAACGAAGGACGATGGGAATCCATGAGATAGATATAGCGCCTGCACTGACCACAGCAGAGGAGAGAAGCAACCGTGGATGGATGGAGACGAAGCAGCTCTTGGTTTGGGCGTCCTCTGCTTGTATCCACACACCACGTTCTCTTTTGTCCATTGCCCCGTCCCCTTCCCATGAACCCAAACACCACTCGAGTAATCACCGGAGATTAAGGATTAAACTAATCGCAACCATAAGCTGGAGGCATCTCTTTTCCAGAGGACCGTTTGAATGGATTACCCTCACCATATCTAAAATATAGGGTTTTTATCAGTTGTGCCTCCTCTAAGATATTGCAATTTCAGTTATGCCCCTCTCTTTTTTGAAATATCAGCTATGTTCCTACTTTTTTTGCAAAATTCACAGTTCTTCCCTTCTATTAAAGTAAAATAGGGGCATAACTGATATTACAAAAGGGCAGAACTGTGAATTTTGTAAGAAGATAGGAGAATAACTGATATTCTAAAAAAGAGAGGGGCATAACTGAAATTGCAATATCTCAGAGGGGTACAACTGATAAAAACCTTAAAATATTATATATATATATATGTATATATAGTATATATATAGTGAAAAGGGAAGCTATTCTGTGTAACAACCAAGTTGGTTGTTACACGGAGCAGTTCCACTATTTTTTTATTTTTTTTCAAAATTTTTCATGTAGATTCACCTATATATCCCTCCTACATGTCATTCAAATTTCGTGAGAAACGGAGACTCCTAAGCCGTCCATCTATATCGGGTAAATTTTAACGGTCTGAATTTTTCTGTAATCGTCATGTTCTAGATGGAGGGCTTAGGAGTCTCCGTTTCTCACGAAATTTGAATGACATGTAGGAGGGATATATAGATGAATATGAAAAAAATTTGAAAAAAAATAAAAAAATGGGGGAAAGTGCTCCGTGTAACAGCCAACTTGGTTGTTACACAGAACAACCAGGAGAGAGAAGACATGATCTTGTGGTCCAGAATCACTCCTCTCATGCTCTCACCAATTTTGGCTCTCGCAGGATCACCCCTCCACATGCTAATATACACATACATACTAACACACACTAGTTTTCACATAAGCACACCCAAGCATACAAACACAAACGAACTTAATACAAACATGCACACCCTCTTTTTCACGGTGTAATACATACGAGCTATAGCACAAACTAACACAATGTAACACACACACAAACATAAACACACAAGCATATATATATGAGCACTCTAACACACACGTAAATACACATTAACCTAATACAGTGCACACATGAACATGTAAGTACTCAAAAAATCATCTTGCAAAAACATGAAAATAAATACATGAAGAAAGAGTATGAATCATACTACAAAAGCAAAAATCATCATATGTACTAATCTCATCCATTTAGTGAAGTGCATCCACCTTATCATCTTCCTATTATATTTTATATAGATCAGACCTTGCACTTAGTCGACACACAATAAAATTAAATTAATAGTTTGAAACTTGAATATACATGTATCAAAGAAAGATGATAAAATTTAATCAAGCATACCAAATGGCCTTCTACATCCTCACGATCATGTTCATACTCTTTTAAAAAAATGATCATGTTCATACTCACGATCAAGTTCAAATGTAAGGATCTGAAATCCTATAACTCTGAAAAATTGGAAGTTAATATGCTTTTCAACAATAAAAAGAATAACACATCTAGACATGCATGCTCAATAAATCATCTTGCAAAATCATGAATGTAAATACATGAAGACAAAGTGTGAATGGCAATACAATAGATAAACTCATCACATGCATTAACCTTGTCTGCTTAGTGAAGTACATTTTCAATAAATTATCTTGCAAAAATATAAAAGTAAATGTATGAAAATAAAGTTTGAATTATCATACAATAGCAAAAATTATTACATGCACTAATTTTATCTACTTAGTGAAGTGTATTTCAACAAATCATCTTACAAAATCATGAAATATATGCATGAAGACGAAGTACTAATGATGATACAATAGTAAAAATCATCACATGCACTAACCTCGTCTACTTATATAAGTGCATCCTCCTTATCTTCTTGCCACCATATTTTATATAAATCAAGCCTTATACCTAATCGATTAGAATAAAATAAAATTAATAGCTTGAAACTAGAATATGCATGCATCAAAGTAAGATGATAAAGTTAAACTTAAAATACCTAATTATATAGGGGTTTACCTTATGCATCATCTTGATCACATTCATACTCACTAAATTACAACTCCATTTGATATTTAGAAAGAATATTAACTTGTGAAGAACAACCATAAATAGGTATCGAAAAATAAACCTAATGCGTTATATCTACAAAAATACCCCTTTAACTCGCGAATAATACTATTGAAAAACACATATGTTTGGTAGGGATTCGAACCCTTTCAAGACAACCTCCTCAGTTGCAATTTCTGTTGATGTAACCATTATACTATTTGGAATAGAGATGAATAAATATATATATATATTTATACTTAGTACTTCTACGACTTTTATATTAAAGACATAGTAAATAGATGATAAAACTATAAATAAAAATGCATCACTTACAACTTCATTTCTTGATTTTCTCTTATAGAGAAATAATACCATTATTGATAATATGGCACGTCATTCTCTTCTTCCACCTCATCCTCATCTTATTTGCTTTGGAGTGTATTCTTTGGATGTTGATTCCTTTTACATATTCTTATATTCTAAAATACAAAGATAAGAGGAAATAATGCATATTCATAGAGTTTGAAATTTTGAAAGGCATATACATAACTCTATACTTAGAAATAAAAATGTATAAATGATCATCTTATCATAAACAATTCTTCGTACTAGAACCCATCATATTTTGTATGGATCCTAACATGTTCCTAATCACTTAACTATAAACTTTAATTCAAAGTTTGAAAATTGGTATATATGGACAAAAGTAGGAGGACTATATTTAAATGAGCATACCTAATGGTAGAGGAGTTGACGTCTGGAAATGAGTCTACATTATGTATATAAGCCTGCATTCGATTATAAAGGACTAATCCCAGTAGAAATCTTAATAAACTAAAGATAGAGAGGTTTTTACTAGAAAATAAAGTGTTACCAATAATACTGAGAGCTTCCTCCTACTATATCCAAATATGAACAAATAAGATAATATATGGCCACCCTCACAATCACGTTCATTTGCAAAGTAACAAAAAATATAAAATAAAAAGCTATGTTAACATGCATATCCATGACTGCACTCCACATGTAGAAATTTTAGGTATTTCGTCATTAACATAAAAATTAAAGACTATTTTATCAACACTGCACAAATAAATATTACACACTAAAAAAATGTAACATATTAAGAAGTGTGTCCTCACTCTCACAAGCTCATGCTCCATACATACTAAACTAATACACTCTCCAACACATACTAACGCATACTCTAATATACACACACACACCTCTCCGATACACATTATACTAACACTCCTAAGATACATGCACATGCATGCACGCATAACACACATACATAAACATCTCATACAAATAATTTCCCCACTCCCCTTCCCTCTCATACCCACACATACATAACTTAGACAAACAAAACACTATAAAGAAACAACATTGTATTAATACACTCAACATGTACACACACATGTACACATATGTACACATACTAACACACACATGTGCACATATACTAATACACACCAACACACACATACTTAAATACCAAAAGTGCATATACAATAAACCACTACTGTATAATCCTAAAAATTGTAGAAAAATATGGGTATTTAGTCTATGTGTAGGTTATCACATCACATATAACAATGGAATTTCTCAATTTTTTCATTAGCATGCCATACACCTTGCATACATATTGATTTGCATATAGAATAGCCTCACAAAATTCCTTCTAAAATATAATCTATGGTAATCTAATAGTATAATGTTTAATCTACGAGTAAACAAATTTGAACAATATTGTTCTTTCAAATGGTAATGGTTTAGGCATTTTATCATACACCTTCCATACATGATGATATGCATATACAATAAGCTAACAGAATCAATTCTAACATCTAATATACATCAATATAATCATATGGTGTACAATCAACAAGTTAATGAATTCTAAAAATAAGGTATGATATTCTAGTCTAAAAAAATACAAACCCTAAAACATTGAATATATCCATACAATGCAACTAAAATCAAAATAACCAAGAGATGAGTGCTCGAAATACCTTATGGAAGAAGAAGTAACTTATAGTGGAGTTAAATGATGGTCGATGGAGGCGAGGGATGCCACTCAAAGATCGTCGGGGGAGGGTTTTGGGGGTTTGGTTTCATTCGGAATGAAGGACAGGGAGCTCGATAACGTTCTATTTATCTGAGATGTGCTCGCCAATGTACTCTCCAAATGCTCTCCCCCAAATTTTCACGCACCATTTAAAATCACATATTGAAATTTAACTAGGTGAGGCTGGTGGGTGAGGACGTGTGCTCGCAAGATGCTCGCCCAAAGGTGGCGAGCACATGTGCTCGTCCCGTCCTCACCCTTTTGTGCTCGCCAAAACATATTTTTCTTGTAGTGAATATGGGTGCACTTGAATCAGATTGGATCGGATTTTGGCATAATCCATGTCCAATCCAACCTAGTGATTTTTATTTTTTTTCCATTCCAATCCAATCCAACCCAATTCATTAAATATCAAAATCTAATCCAATCCAATCCACTTGATTATAGATAAGACCGAAATGTATCGTATTTTTAATTAGCACATACATACTATCAACAATTCAATGAACTCATAGTTGTATATAAACAAGTTCCATTTTTCCTTAGGCGTTGTCCAAAAAAACATCACATAAACCTATACTATAACAAATATACTTTACTTAGTATAAAAATAGTTGAAAAGACATATCATGAAAATCTTGTCTTTTTAGGCAGAAAAAGAAGGAAACAAGAAAAGATATTTCCAACAAGTAAATTATTTTTTTACCATTGCATATTTTCATGAACCCACACTATAACATAAACCCGTAAGCATAGACAATACTGAATAAGCATATAACATCAGCATGTTTTTTCCTTGACATATAAATTGTTGAGTATCAACAACATACTATCATTACTGAAAATCGATGTGGCATTGGAAGTGAGAGACGAAAACACATGCTTAGGATCATTGAGGTCAGATAGGACGGAGGGTGGCGTCGCACGTGAGAGGGGTCATGCAAGAAGGAGGCGACATCGCAATGGCGCATAGGAGAGAGGGAGGAGGGTGTTGCACACGCGGAGGAGGGAGATACCATGCCTGTGGGAAAGAAGAGCGTCTTTAGCAGACTAACATTGACGAGAGGGAGGCGCCATGTGTAGAGGAGAGGGAAGCAACGTTAAGCTAGGGGAAGGGAAGCTAAGTCGCACACATGAAGGAGGGAGGGTATTGTGACGCAATTGAGTGCAAGAGGGAGAGCGAAGGTGGTGTCCTGCACGAGGAGGAGCATATGGGGTTGTGCATTTTGGATTAGGTTTTAGACTTTAGGTTAGTGCAGCGATAAAAGTTAGGTTAGGTTTGGGAATTTAGAAAGAAAAAATTGTGATTTGAGGACTTAGAAAGAAGAAAATAATGATTTGGGGATTTAGAAAGAGGGGGGGTTTTAATCGATTTAAATGTAAAATATGTTCTATTTTTGACGTATTTATTAACATATGAACTAGTTTATATATTGGGTAAAATGTGGCTGCTCCCACCCCCATTTTTCCCTATTTTTTATTCTTTTGGAAAATAAAAAATTGTATATTCATCATTATATCCCTCTAACATTCTACTAAAATTTCGTTAGAAACAGAAACTCCTACAACCTCCATCCAAACATGGTCGATTTAAAAAATCCTGCAACTGTTAAAAAATGACGTCCGGATGGAGGGCTTAGGAGTCTCTGTTTCTGACGAAATTTTAATAAATGTTAGAGGGATATAGTGATGAATATAGAAATTTTTATTTTCCAAAAAAATAAAAAAATTTGGAAAAAAATAGGAGTGAGAGTAGCCCCGTTGACTCCCCAAGGAGCAGCAACATTTTCCCCTTAGATATTACTTATTTATTAACAAATTGAATCCAATTAGACTTTATACGCTCTGATGCAATTCGTAATAATATATTTGAAATTTTCCAATCAAATTTAATTCAATAAATTGATAAAAGCAAACCAATCCAGTCAAATAACAACATATTGTATCAAATTATGGATGTTATCTGATCCATGTACAACACTACTCGTTAATGACAATGGAAATGGTTATAAGGCGTAAAACGAGTGAAGATTATAGTTTTAGTACTGGTGTAAATATAAATGCACGTAAAATGGAAAAGAGCAAGAGGATGCATAGCAGCAACAGCTTCAATAATTGCTAAGGATTTTGTCTAAAAGGGAAATGTGGCAGATACTAGATTTGCTCTCGTGTGTGGGAAAAGGGACCAGGGACGGTTTAGGGTTTTGCATGGGACATATATGCTGCCTTGTCTGGAATAGGACACAGAAACAAACAGTTGGGTTCTGTTGCACATTATTATAATCCCCCAGAGTCCAAAACAATAAAGATCACGTCAATCACAAAACGGCAAATTGGGTTCAAGGAATTTGATTTCCAAAACATTCAGCTCCCTCAAAAAAGCTTAAAACAATGGGCTGTTGGTTGGGATGTCAGTTGAAGATAATCAACTGCATCTATCTGTTGTGAATTATTAACACTGATACCATTTTTTTCAATGGCATGTATGTCCTCCAATGCAATAGCAACTAAAAAAATATGGGTTCAACCTCACATATGAACCTTCACTCAAAAATGATTCTGCAGCATCTCTAAAATCATTTAATTCGCTCCCAGCTGCCAAAAAGATCAGAAGTCAAACGTAATAAACATCTACTAGGTAAAATATCACTTTTTAAAAAAAAATACAAAATTAATTGTAGGACTTCTGCAAATATTAGATCCATGCTAAATGCTTATCCCAGGTAAGTTCCTGTTGCATTTGGTAGGATTTAAGAGTGGCCGACGATAGTCGCCGCAAGTTGCTCGAAAACATCTATTTTGGCGAGAAGTCACCGCATCAAACACAGAGAACACACTGCAGGGAAACGATTCGATGGCGAGTTACAAAATCTTGTTCAAATCTTTAAATGCGCTAAGAGTGGAATCAGCATACTAACAGAGCTTGTCTTCAATCATGAAACATTTGGGAAGGCAGATGGGTATTAGCCATATAGGGATATCTTCTCCTATTAGCATCAACATCACAGTTGACAGCATCACTGTCTGCATGTCATTCCCAGACTACCACCACCGCTGTCGTGTGCTCTTCGTATCGGTACTCAGTGTTGCTGGTACAATTGGAGCAGCACACTCGTCAGCAATGAGAAGTGCTTAGAGAAGAATAAGAAGACTTGCCTGAATAACAACCTGTTGGCAAAAGGAATCAGTAGCGCATGATATCAAGCATTTCGGTGCGGATTAGACGTCGGGCAGTATAAAGTTTGCATGTTGTCTTAGTGCCACGGAAGATGCATTGGTGTAGTAGTTGAACTGTGTCGATCAGCTATTGTATATATGCCAGGCAAATCTCCAGTTAGTATTTGCTCTGAAGGTTAGCTTCCCGCTTCATTCTGTTGCCAAGGATCCAGTTGACTAAAATCCTATCCATGCCGTACAGTATTTAAATAGATCCATACGTCATACAGAGCATCAAAACGATGTAATCAACTTAAAATTGAAAGTAAAACATCCTGCAAAAAAATATGGTCATATTTCATGTAGAAAAGGAACAGCAGTATTTACAATACCCTGCAGATAAGATGCTCAGCAGTTGTGCTGATTCACTCCCACAGTACGAAAGGTAGCCAATAGTGTGCGCTAGTTATCTGCCACCGAATCGAAATCTTGTCTCCTCCTTACTGACTCTAATACTTGTGAGTACTTATCCTTTCGACTAACCACACCACCCATTCCACTGACTTGAAGATGTACCTTGGGCACACTCAAGGAATGGAGGGGTGGCGTTGGCAAATTCTTGTTTACTTCCTTGAGCACCGATCTAGCAGTTGCTTTTGCAGCCGCATCTGCCACGGCAGAGGAGAGTTTCTCGCAAGTTCCTAGTTTTTCAGAGAGCCTAGCGTAGACATTTTTACTGCAACCAGCACCATGGCTTTTTGGAGATTGGAATCCTTCGGCTCTTCGCATTGTGGTTACCACCTCTGTGATGGTGGATTTCGCCTTTGATGTTTCATATTTCTGCATGTCATAGAGGAGCTCTTTCTGAAGCTGTCTGTCAGCGACTAAAATGTCTTCGATTTCGTTCTTGTAATCCTTCAGGAGTACGCAAAGACATTCCATTAGACAGCCCGTGAGGGGGCTGTTCTTGCTCTCCAGAAGCCGCTTAAGCTCGATAAAAATAGGAATCACATGTTGGATCAAGTTCTTCTTGGATACTTGAGTTACCACCCTTCCCTTTGCAGCCAATACAGCACCACCTTCCCCACCATCTTCTTCCACATCTGCTGCATCAGAGATGCGGGAAGATTGTATTCGCATCTCTTTGCATGCAAGGATTTGCAAGGCATCCTATATCAGGTGTTGTTCGTCAGTAAAATTGTAGAGAAATTGAGGGAAAAAGGCAAAATATTTTAAAGGGATTTTTACACCCATAATCCGGTATATTTTTAATATGACGTACAAAACCCTCCATAATCGTGAATTACACCCAGAACCCTGAATAATGACTCTGTCTTACACACATATCTCTCCGTTACTTTAGCCCATTAACTCAGCCAGATCCTTGAGTTAATCTAATCTATATTGAATCATATGGCTATTAATAACACCCAAGCCTCTCCACCCCTCCCCAATCTTCCTCCTCTCCCATTACCTTCCCCAAGACCCGACCGACACTGTGAACACGCTCCAGCCTCTCCAACCACTCCATCCTGCTCTTCCGACCCTCATCTGCCCGCTTGTCTCCTTATTCCTCCACCACAGCAGAGCAACCACCCCCTCCCCCCCCCTCCTGCTGTCCAAAGCCATAGCCTTCTCCCTCCTGTGTAGATCAATCGCTCCTCAGCTGCCTCCTGTAGATTGGATCCATGGGATTCTCCTGCAGATCCCATCTCTGGTGAGGTGATCCTCCTCCCCTGCGTTCGTGCTCGTCGTTTTCCTTGTGGATCGCGAGTAATTGAATGAGACTTCCAGTTGCATCGATTTGTTTCCTCTCTGAATTGATGCATGTTCTTCATTCTAAAAAATTATGTCTTACCGCATTTATTCTATTCCAGGCAAGCCGTTCCATTCGACTCTCACAAAAAGTATCGATCTCGTGAGCCAATTCCCCCACCGAACCAATCCCACGCCAGCCATCAATCTTGAATTCGAGTATGTGTTGTCTTGGAGAGGAGGCTCATCTCTTGGCTTCTTCTGATCTCGTGGAGCTTTGCTTGTTGTAACCAAAGAGGGACTCGATCATCTTCTGGACCAGCCAACCATTATGTTTCCTAACATTTTGGCGAAAATACCCTCTTTTATGCTGTGTTAGCAATTGCTAACACCACAACGCTATAAACATACTCACGACTCCGTCTGTTGCGCCCTCCACCTGTTGTGGGCAATGCCGTGTCCAAGGAAGGGATGCAGAGGGAGGGGGTGGCCGAACCCAAATCACCTAGGGGAGAAGGATGGGGTGGCATCATTTGTAAATAAGGTGAACGTAAAGGTGGAATATTTAAATATTAGATGGATTCCCGAAAAAAATGAATGGAAGTTAACACAGTCATATAAGAGTTCAGCACTATTCAGGTTCTACATGTAATTCACGATTAATGAAGGGTTATGTACGTAATTTTTGAAATTATACAAGATTATGATGTAAAAATCCATTTTATTCATTAGATCATGATTCAAAAATATCCAAAACATATGATTGTGCATACGGGAGACAAAAATGATGGGTATTGCAGCAACGTGGATAGCTAATCATCAAAAATTTGCAATAACTGAAGCTTGCAAAAAGTTGTCAGAGGACACCAAAATGAAGTAAAACAATTGTGGCAGTTGGAAATGAGAACAGCAAGAGAAATGCTTACAGGAACCTAATTAATGCTGGTAAATTTCCATATTCTCACGATCATATTGACAAATGAGTGATGCTATTGGAACTAAAAGGGTATATTTCACTTTTTACAATCGTTGTAGGAGCTAATTGTGTAATCAACCAGCTACTGGAAGGGATTTTTGTATTTCAACATGTTGGGGCACACTAAAAACATATCGACCAGGCAGGATCCTGATGTAAAGAGAGTAAAGGTACACCAATAAGATCTAGGTGAAACCAAACTCAACACTTAATATTAAACGGACAATCATGTTGCATTGGACATGTCTTCAAGAGCAATTTTTTCTCACCTATCCTAACAATAATAAAACTACATGGTGAACATCATCAAATTTCCTGTAAAAAAACAACCTGATATATTTTATTCCTGAGACCTAAAACACGGAAAATCAAATGGATGCATGAAATATTACATAAAATAAAACCACAAAGCCTTCCATTGAGAGTGGTGTCGACTACATCTGGATTTTTGTAATCTTACAAAGTTACAATCAACTTCAATACACTTAGTGTGTTGATAAAAAAAGGGTTTTTATCACTTGTGCCCCTCCGAGATATCGCAATTTCAGTTATGCCCCTATCTTTTTGGTAATATCGGTTATGCCCCTCACTTCTTTCTCCGTTATCACTTGTGCCCTTCCGTCAGATTGACCGTCAATGAGTTGACTTAACCATGGTTTTTTCAAACATTGGTGCAGTTAAGAAGGGTATTATTGTCCAGACTCCTCTTCTTCCTCCTCTTCCCCCATCATCTTCTTCCTCCTCCAACCTCCTCCTCCTCCCTCTCCGTCCGGAACTCCTCCCCCGGCCCCCTGCCCCGAGCTCCGCCCCAGCCTCCCTCCACCCCGACCTCCCCCAGCCCCCTGCTCCGCCCCAGCCTCCCTCCGCCCCGACCTCCCCCCGCCCCCGCTCCGAGCTCCGCCCCAGCCTCCCTCCACCCCAACCCCGCCCCAACCTCCCTCCTCCCCCCGCCCCCTGCTCTGCCCCAGCCTCCCTCTCCCCCCCCCCCCTCGACCTCGCCCCGAGCTCCACCCTAGTTCAATCTGGAACTCACAACTCAAGAAGGAACCTCGGGTTGCAGAGCTTTTGAGCTCCGGAGGGATCCAGCCGCTCAAGCTTTTGAATTGTAGCCTCCGCGATGGATGGTGCGGCCGGGGTGGGAGGCGTAGGAGGAGCGGGGGTGGAAGGGAGAGGACTCGGACTGGGGCAGAGGGGCGGCAGGAGATGGGAGGAGGTCGGGGTAGCAGGGAGGTCGGGGCGGAGGGGCGGCGGGGGGCGGGGGGAGGTCGGGGCGGAGGGAAGCTGGGGCGGAGAGGGAGGAAGAGGAGGTTGGAGGAGGAGGAAGAGGATGGGGGAAGAGGAGGAAGAAGAAGAGGATGAGGAGGAGGGTGTAAAATGACCATTGAACCCTTTTTTTAAAATTAATTCCGTTTATGTCCTCAAAGTTAACGTCCGTTTGCACTGTGGATGGACAGACACTAACCCAAGGGGCACAAGTGATAGATTAGCAAGAAATGAGGGGCACAACTGATATTACCAAAAAGATAGGCACATAACTGAAATTGCGATATCTCGAAGGGGCACAAGTGATAAAACCCTATAAAAACTGGGTTGGAAGCAATGTAAATAGCAAACTTGTTGTAATAATAGAAAGGAGCGAGCGTTGTAGTTTAGGTATATGTAAGAAATCGACAAGCAACTAATCTCAGAATTGGTGTGCACCATAGCCATGTATTCTGCTTTTGCATTGGATCTGGGGATTACACCATGCTTCTTACTGTGTCATGTAACCATAATACCGCCAACAATGCAACAAATATAGCAAACTCATTGGTGGATAAATATCTTTATTAAGGCTAGCATAATCTGCATCTGCATAACAAGTGATAAATACGTATCCCTTTGAAGTATAAAAGATACATCTACCCAAGAATCTCTTCAAGTACCGCGTCAAGTACTGAGAAAAAAAATCACGCCAGTTATCTCGAACTCTCCATGTATTAACCGGCTCTGGCCCCAACATAAGAAATACTTGGTCTAGTAACCAAGGGATATAAATGTTTGCCCACTAAGCTTTTATGTTGTGTGATGGCTTCAAGCAAGGCATCTGTAGTGGTGATACAGTGATAAGTTCTTGGAATAGATGATGCCATGACCAAGGCCCTAATTGTCGGTTTTGGTCTTCATTTCGGTGACTAACCAAAATGGAATTTCAGTTGAATTTCGATCAAATTTCGACCGAAATTTCGATCATTTCGGTCATTTTTTGTATTAGGCCCCCCATATTTCGGTCATTTCGGCCATTTCGGTCGAATTTCGATTTCGACAGGATATCGACATTCGACAAAAATTCGACCGAATTTCGTTGAAATTTGAGGCCATGGCCATGACCATGATGGTTACAACCAAGTAAATTAACTTCTTCAGAGATGTCAAGATAGTACTTTCTTTAGAAAAGAGGGGTCCTCACTGCCACATGACAAGTAACCTTAATGCCACGAAATCATCGTGAAGGAGCAAGATCTTTGGTAACATAAACCTTTTGAAGGAATGCCTTAGTCTCTAGTAGAGTTGTATTGTCATAACCAAAACTAACCATATCGATATTACTTGCATCTCAGAAAAGGTCATGTTAAAACAAGAGAGCTAACAACGAAGACGAGTCTGTCAAACTAAGCTCTGTGACTTTGTTTTAAGATCATAGATTGCTCGGTGAAACTTGAAAGCGACATGTTCCCCCTCAACGACATAATCCAAAAGTAGAGACTGAGACTTCTTTTTCAAGATCACCATAAAAAAAGCATTCTCGAGATATCTACATGAAGGACATACCAGCTTTTGTTTGCAGCAATAAATAAGATAACAAGAATAGATCCCATTCCTGCTACAAGAGAAAAAGAATCAAAATAAACACCAAAAGTCTGAGAAAAATCCTTTGCCACTAAACCAGCCTTCATCGTGTATTAGGGCCATGTTTGGTCATATAGAGCCATCTGCAAACAACACAAGTAACATATGCACAATACTAGGTCCCAACTTACTCCTAGAAATGAGGGTATCCATCTCCTCATTCATAGCATGTTTCCACCTCATATCATGTAGAGTTGTATAATGAATTCTCTGTATAGGTACAACAATAAGAGCATATGTTAACTATCTGTCACTTCTAGACAATTCATGTGTAGTATCATAAAAAGACAAAGGGTGAAGGCTGTAGCGTACACTTTCTGACATGCTTCTCTAAGGCAATGGAAACTTATTAAAGGTAGAGGGATCATCCAACTCTGTAGGATATATGGTGGAAACATACTATGGATGAGGAGCAGCGTGCAAAGGGGCAAACTCAAATACTTCACGGTGCCTCCTTTGATAGACTTGGAATCGGGGAAACGCCAAGGGAAATGTCATTAACATGCTAGGAATAGAAACTTATTTTTTTCAGAAAAAAAGAGATGTCCATGTTAGAGAATAGAAAGCGGAAGCGAAAATGATAAACGAAGCATAAGAACAGAAAGATAAAACATGAGAACTCAAGATTTTAACGTGGAACCCTACTCCCTAAGGAGCGGGATGAAACCACGGGAGAAGCCCTCAAAGTGGCGGATGTTGCATTCCTTTTTCTCAATGGATACAGGAGGTCTAGGGCTCCTTATATAACCTCCACAGAGCCTCCAAGTCCCACCACTGGTAAATGTGGGACTAAACTCATGGATGGGGTAAATGGATCCTGGAGAGATCCATTTACCCATCTCCCATACATGTGATGTATATAACAAATACGCCAACACTCCCCCTCAAACTGGAGCACGCAATGCTCAGCTTGGACAAACAGAAAGAAACTCAACTCACGATACATGCCACTAGAGACAATATGAACTTAACGCGCACAACTGTCTGTTGTTGTCGAGGGCGTTGCTTCTCATGCCTTGCAGGTGAGGAGAACGAACGAGCTGGAGTGTGAGTCAATTGAATCTCCTCGTCGGAGAACATATGCTCTGAACTGCACCTGTCAGAGTCACTGCAACTGGAAATGAGTTTCCTCGTCAGAGTACTTTGGTCCGCCACAACATGTGGACAACTGCTCCATCTCTGAAAAGGGCCGAACTGAAAGGCTGTGGAGTGCAATCCTCGTCAGAGTCCACGGTCGCTGGCAAGGTTGTAAAAGTCGCTCGACTGGTCCAACTAGTAGGTCTGACTAGTCTAGTCAGTGGGGTGGCCGACCGAGTATCGACTAATTCTGACTAGGTACACTAGTCGACCAAGTTTTTGCTTGGAGATACCATATTCTTATATGTTTTGCTTTTTTTTATAAGCAAACTTATTATAATATGCTCAGTATTTTATTTAAATTCAATTACTTTTTTATTTTATTATGATAGTATAAAAATGTACAAAATCTATGTAAATATATGTATGAAAATGAGTTATATATTTAAAATAATAATAAAATTAAAAGCCGACTAAAGTCCGACTAAATCCGATTAGTCGTCCGACCGCTGATTAATCCTTAGTCAGTGACCCAACTGACCGAGTGCCGACTACCGACTTTTGCAACCTTGGTCGATGGAGAATGGAGTCTAGAAGTCTCCTCGTCGGAGAACTAGGTCTCTCACATCTGACTCAGAGAATGGTACTCTACTCTGGAGTACCTATGATACCACATGAAAACCCTTGCCCACATGGCATAGGGAATGCTCCTCTACTCTGGAATCCCTATGGCTCACATGAAAACTCTGGCCGACAAAACAATAATGATGGGGACCATTACAAAAGATGGCAAACATCTACACATCTAAATCAAGGCCTTAAATGTCGGTTTCGGTCACCATTTCGGTATCGACCAAAACAGAATTTCGATGGAATTTCGGTGGAATTTCAATCGAAATTTCGGTCATTTCGGTCATTTTTTGTACTAGGGCCCCCATATTTCGGTCATTTCGGTCATTTCGATCGAATTTCGATTTCGACTGGATATCGATATTCGACAGAAATTCGATCGAATTTCGCTGAAATTTGAGGCCATGATCTAAATGAAGATCGCATACATGTGCGGGTCTGAAATTGAAGAATCGAAACTAATCGTCGAGTCTGAACAACTGATCATCTGTAGAGTCTGAAAACTGGTTGGTTTGGAGAATCTGACATCTGAATGGACATGTGACTCTACACAATACTCCCCCTTTCTCACATACTTGTCGGAAAACAGTGACATCAACAAAGTTGGGAGGAGATAATAAAAAATAGGGAAAACATGAGTAATGGGGAGAAATAAAACCAATTAGCCGATCACTTTTTTCGGCTTTTCGTGCAAATTTTTCTTCTCTCTTTTTTATTTCCTCAGCTATTTCCTTTTTTTAATAGCCGTCGCACTCATTTTTTAAATCATTTTTTTGAAACATTTTTTAAGCCGTTCAATCCCTTTTTTCCGACTTTTCATTTTTTAAAAAAAAAAATATACGGCTTTCTCTCTCCTTTTTTTAAACAATACACGGCCAAACGAGCCCACTCGGGACCTTTCCCTCACTCATTTTTTTAAACAACCATCGACCCACATAGGCCAAGAAGCAGCAAAAAAGATTTGTTTTTTTTTAAATAGGCATCAGGGGACCCCCTTTAGGGTTCCCACGATGGGAGACCTGTCTTTGGAGGAACGTTGCTCGTCGTCCTGCTGGAGATGGGAGGTCGACAGGGCAAGGACCCTCCGCCTGGGCCGCCGAGCATTACGAAGCGGCGAGGAGAGCTCGTCGCCTGGAGGGGAGCCGCGGTGGAAGAGTCCCGCCACTGGGAGCCATCACCTGCGATTCACGAGGAACCCCTTTCTTCAACGTCGCCATCTTAAGTGCTTCTGTGCGAGGAAGCTGCGCTCCTCCGCCTGGAGTTGTGGGGCGATGGAGATCTTGCTCCACATGTGTTGCACCTTACGATGAAGGAGGATATCGAGTTCTTGCGTGCGCGTTCTTGCGAGCAACACGTGCCGCCTGCGTGTGTTGGAGGACCGCAGAGAAGAGGCGTCGCATGGGCGACGCTTGGGAAGCCGCATACGGAAGGGCTCCGCCATGGGAGATGGCGCGAGAGAAGCGCCAACTAGCTCGACCCGGATGGCACCGCCTGCGCGAGAACTGTGAGGGAAGGAGCTTCACGCTGAAGACTCGCGCGTGATGAGGAGGCATGTGATGGGGATGCTGCCTTGCACCTTGGAGATAACAGAGATCCCTCCCATGGAGATCGTCGATTTGGGGAAGCTTGCGCAAGAAGGATACACATATGAGTTGGATGCTCGACGGGCTTCTGGAGTTCATGCGAGATGTGGTGTTGCATGCGGAGGCCAGATCTTCACAAACAAAGTACGATTAAGGTTTCGAACGAAACCCTAGAAAACAAATGGAAGAACTCCTTGATGAATCACAACTTTCGACTATTGAAATAATCTTTACACGTAATTTTCAAAATTGAATCTTGAATAAGGGTATAAGAACTTGAAATCCTCGAGATTCGACCCGCTCTGATACCATGCTAGAAAATAGGAAACGGAAGCGAAAATGATAAACAGAGCATAAGAACATAAAGATAAAACATGAGAACTCAAGATTTTAACATGGAACCCTACTCCCTAAGGAGCGGGATGAAAACACGAGAGAAGCCCTCAAAGGGGCGGATATTGCATTCCTTTTTCTCAATGGATACAGGAGGTTTGGGGCTCCTTATATAGCCTCCATAGAGCCTCCAAGTCCCGCCACTAGTAGATGTGGGACTAAACTCATGGATGAGGTAAATGGATCCTGGAGAGATCCATTTACCCATTTCCCATACTTGTGATGCATATAACAAATACTCCAACAGTCCACAGAGACAATTCCAACAACCAATCAAATAATAACAATTGTAAACATTTTTTGTTGTGATTACTGAAGAAAGCATGATGGTTGCTCAAGAATATGATTTATAAGCGATTATGAAAATTGTGAATAAAATGATGTAACCAAAAGTGAAAAGAGATTAAAAAAAGGATCCTCATCAAAATACGGTAAAGAACGGTGTTACCCTCCCAAGAAATGAAGAAGTCCAACTAATAAGGTAGATAGCAATGAGAATAACGTCCCCATAAGGCTTTGGAGACCTTTGTTTAGGTAAAAAAGAGTGTGAGTAACATTAAGAAGATGATTGATCCCTCATTTTGTTGAGAGTTGTATGGGCAGGAAGTCAAATGTAAGATATTATATGTAGAAAAGAAATAAACCAAGTCATTCTGAACAAAAACAAGAGCATTATCATACCTAAAAGTCCTAATACTCCAATTTTTTATTAAACCGAAGAAAGACTTGACAATTTGTTTGATTTGCGATCATTCATTTATAAGATAAACCCAAGAAAATATACTAAAATTATCAATGAATACAACAATATACCTTTGATCGCTCATATTACGGATTCAACATGATGCATGTGCATCACAACAATTTTTTAAAAAAGGTCAGAACTAAAAATCTAATTTCTGAATAAACAACGTCCCATGACGTTTTCCAAACTGACAAGCTTCACCCTCAAAAGCTTTCAGCAAGGATAGCTCATGGAACATCTAAAAAAGAGCTTCGGTGGATGGATGATCGACGTAGATGCCAAATGAACAGATCAACAAAGATTGAGGTCGCTCCAGCAAACATAGAATCAATGGAGATATCAAGATAATAAAGATCCTCCTCATGACCTCGCAAAAATAATCGTCCATGTGTCTTGAAAATGGCAAAAGTGCTCATAAAAAATCACTCTTCAATTGAGGTATGATAATCATTTATATACAAATAATATGCTCAAAGGAACATTTGGTACATAGAAAATTCCAGAAAGTCCAAGTCTGGATGAGAACTTCATATTGTAAAGGGATGCAATATGGGATAGAATGTCGTTAGCTAATTGTACAAATTTCACATTAGCAGATAACTAAGAGGAATTCAGTAATCTACCTCCATCAATCAGGTGAGTAGAAGTACCAGATGGATAGTCCCCATGTAGAAGAACATGCAAAAGCGATATTGATAATAATACCTACAGCATCAACCAATCTGGAAGATGGCACATCAGAATAACATGAGCAGGATTACTCTGAACTACCTCTGAAGAACCTACATTAAACGAGAGTAGTATGTGGAGGAAAATATGGTAGTTTATCATGGGTTGTTGTCATCTCAGCAATAATCTAAAAGCCATAAGATCCAATGAAAGCTTGGTTAGCTGCAGGATGTTTACCAAAGTTCGCCCAGCATCTGTCAAAAGAGCGATTAGACCGATGAACGTAAATACAAGGAGGAAACATCCACGATCACAACCAGAGTCATCTCCAATGTCACCATTAAAACTAGAACAGCCACCATATCCCATGGACATACGAACATTCGTAATCTTGGCAGTTTGATGTAAAGTAGTGGAGGAAGATCCAAGCTGGTCGAGAGTGTAGTCAAGCTACTGAAGATGCCCACAAATCACAAAAGAGAATTGACTGTGTCAAAATTACAGAGCCGGTCCTTGGTTGCCTAGTAGCGAAGACCTAGTCCAACCAAGAACTTGTATGCCAACCACTCAGCCCAGATCATGATTTGCAGAGCACAACAAGCACGCGGGAAGATCGCAAGCTCCTCATAGAGCTTTGTAATTGTTAGAGTAATTATGTTATTTGTTTCTTTTGTCCCTTTTCTGTAATTTACCCATAGAGCTTTTCTCCTATATAAGAGAGCTCTAGGGTCTGAATAAATTCATCTCGATTATTCCTTCCAACATGGTATCAGAGCGACGGTCCTAGGCCGGAGTTTTGAAACCTAACCCTAATCCTACCCCACCCGCCGTCCTTTTCTCTCTCTCTCTCAATCGGCGCCGCCGCCTCGTTCACCGCGTCTCCTGTGCCCTCGCAGTTGCAGCGGCGGCGATCCCTGGCCTCTCGCGCGCCCTAGCGGCGAAGGGAGGCCTCCAGTCGCGCCTTGGCTCTTCTCCAACGCGCGCTATCATCTCTGTGCAGCCTAGCCGCTCAGCCCTTCTCCGTGCGACCTTCTCTGAAGACGCGCGATCTTCTCTGGAGCATACCTTCTCTCACGAGTGAAGACAGCAGTCATCGGCGCACGCCCTCATCTGTGCGCGCCCTCGTGCGCATACAGCGTGCGCAGACGAGCTTGAAGGTATGATCGTGAATCTGGTGCCGTGAAGCTTCAGCATATCTCCGTGTGCAAGGCCTCCAGGGTAGACCCCCATCGCCGCCCTGCCGATCTTGCGAACAGATCTCGTGCAGGCGGAGGTAGCGTCTCCTTCCCAGTTCTTCTCTTGGCGGCGGCGGTTACAAATGAAGACCCCAATCGTAGGGGCTGTGAATGAATGAGAAGGGTTCCTGGAAACCCTAGTAGTGGACGGCCCTTGCAAAGCCTCCGGTCTGAAGTCGCATGTGCATGTGCGTTTTTTTTTTGTGTGCACGCAAGTCCTGTGCACGCAAGTCCTGTTGCGCGCAAAGCCTGAAGTATAAGTTCTGTCCAGCCGTGCTTCACATGTTATTGTTGCTGTCATGTCAGACAACAAGGTAGATTTCCCATCTGTGGGTGCCTTCAAAGGTTCCGCACCCATTGCCTTTACTACGTGTTACAAGGCGGATCTATCAGAATGGATCATTGATTCAGGTGCATCACACCATCTCTGTGGTGACAGAGGTCAGTTTAGTGTCTTTCATCCTGCTCAATTTGAACGATCGGTGGTGATAGCTGATGGTACATATTCCCCTATTACTGGTCAAGGGGAGGTACAGTTGACCCCTACCTTGAGACTGTCCAATGTTCTCTATGCACCGAAGTTCTCGATGAATTTGCTGTCTATTAGTCAACTCACCAAAGATTTACATTGCCGTGCTATATTTGACACATCTACTCTTGTGTTTCAGGACATATTAACGGGCAGAGTGATTGGGACTGGCCATGAGCAAGGAGGTCTTTATCGACTGGTGCAATCTTCATATGCTGGTATCTCTTCTATGAGGGCTGGATCGGTGTCACCCTACACTTGGCATCTTCGATTTGGCCATCTTCCGTTGCAAAAGATGGTCCATATTCTTCCACAGATTTCTCCCAAGTCTAATTTTCAGTGTGAGGCATGCCAACTTGGCAAACATCACAGGTCGTCTTTTCCGAGTCGTATAGGTCCAAGTCATCATGGTCTTTTTGAGCTGCTACATTTTGATATTTGGGGTCCCACTCGTGTCCCTGATCTTCAAGGGCACAGGTTTTATCTTGTTGCTGTCGATGATTTCTCTAGACTTTCTTGGGTCTTTCTACTTAAAAATAAGTCTGATGCTGCATCTGTTATCCAGTCTTTCATTATTGAAATAAAGAATATTTATTCTGCTCGAGTGAAGTTCATACGGTCTGATAATGCTCTTGAATTATGTAGTTCTCATATCTCAAAATTCCTTATGTCTCAAGGAATAGTGCATCAGAAGTCATGTGCTTACACTTCCCAACAAAATGGGGTAGCTGAGCGGAAACATCGTCATTTGTTGGACATTACCAGGACCCTTTTGATTCAGAGTCGTGCCCCTCACTCCTATTGGGGGGATGCGGTTCTAACTGCTTGTTATCTGGTCAACCGTATGCCTTCATCAGTGTTAGGAGAGAAGATCCCATTCTTGACTGCGTTTCCCGAGAAGGATCTTTTCTCACTAACACCTCGCGTCTTTGGCTCCGTTGCATTTGTTCATCTCTTCTCTCCTGGTCTTGACAAGCTCTCTCCCAGAGCTGTCAAATGCATTTTTGTGGGTTATTCCAAAATCCAAAAAGGGTATCGGTGTTTTGATCCAGTTAGACGACGGTACCATGTTAGTGCTGATGTCACCTTCTTTGAATCCATTATGTATTTCTCTCCTACAGGTGACAACCTCACTCAGTCAGACGAAGGAGATGATATCTATGTCCCTCCTCCACCATCTATTCCATGCTCTACTCTGCCGCCACCACCACCACAGCCTATACCACCACCACCTCCACCACCACCACCACAGCCTATACCACCACCACCTCCACCACCACCTTCTATTTTTTATCCTCAGGTCTATCAGCGTCGACCCTCTGCTCATGTGCCTTCTCCATCATCCAGCACGCCCGAGGTATGTAATGAACATTTGAGTACTACTAATGGCACGGGTGATTTGCATGCGCAGACAGATGTACAGGGCACAGATGCTACTACCACTACTCCAGTTGATGATCTTGATCTTCCTATTGCCCATAGAAGGCAAAAGCGTGCACGGACAATGAATCCCAAATATGGGATGGACTTTGCATCACAGGCCTGTTTGGAGCGGTTGTCCCCGGAGTTTCGCAAGTTCGTCCTTGGGTTATCAGCAGTGGAAATCCCAAGGTCATATCAGGAGGCATTACAGAGCAGTCCATGGCGTTTGGCAATGGAAGAGGAGATGGCGGCATTACAGTCACGTGGTACGTGGAGTGTTGTACATCCTCCACCAGGTGCGTCCATAGTTGGAAGCAAATGGGTTTTTACTGTTAAGCATAGGGTTGATGGTACGGTTGATAGATACAAAGCCAGGTTGGTTGCTCGTGGCTTCACCCAAACATATGGGGTGGACTATCAGGAGACGTTTTCTCCAGTAGCCCGTCATTCTACCTTACGGATTCTCATTGCAGTTGCTATTGTCCGTGACTGGCCCCTGTTTCAGTTAGATGTCAAGAACGCTTTCTTGTATGGTGACTTGCAGGAAGAGGTCTATATGCAGCAGCCACCAGGGTTTGCTGCTGAGGGGGAGTCCAGCATGGTGTGCCGTCTTCATAAGGCCATATATGGCCTAAAGCAGAGTCCACGAGCTTGGTTTCAGAAGCTCTCAGAGTTGATTGAACAGAAGGGCTTCGTCAGATCTACAGCAGATCATACTCTCTTTGTAAAGAGAGACCAGCAAGGTATTGTGATCATCTTAGTGTATGTGGATGATATTGTTATCACTGGTAGTAATAAGTAGGGCATTCAAGCGGCCAAGGATTTTCTTAGTGAGCAGTTTGTTACGAAGGATCTGGGTACACTTCGTTACTTTTTGGGATTGGAGTTTGCAAGAAATGAGCAAGGCATGGTAATGACACAGCGGAAGTATGTTGCTGATCTGTTATCTGAGACAGGAATGGCAGGATGTAGACCAGCTACTACTCCTATGGATCCTAATGTCAAACTCTATGATGATGAATCTGAGGAGGTGGACAAGAGACGGTATAGAGAGCTCGTGGGGAAGTTGTTATATGTCACTATTACCCGACCAGATATATCCTTCGCTGTCAGTAGGGTAAGTCAATTTATGGAGAAACCCAGACAGGCTCACATGAATGCTGTTTTTATGATCCTGAGATATCTGAAGTCGTCTCCAGGTGCCGGTCTTCTGTTTAGGAAAGATACCTCTATATCTGTCACAGGTTGTGCTGATGCAGACTATGCTGGGTGCCCTAATGATAGAAAGTCTACTTCAGGCTTTATTGTATTTGTTGGCAGCTCACCAGTAGCATGGAAGAGTAAGAAACAAACTGTCGTGGCTCGATCTAGTGCAGAGTCAGAATATAGGGCAATGGCCCAAGGTAGTGCTGAGATGATGTGGGTTAAATCGGTCTTGACTGATTTAACTATTGAAGTACCACTTCCCATGCATCTTAAATGTGATAATCAGGCAGCCTTGTTCATAGCCAATAATCCAGCCTTCCATGAAAGGACAAAACACATCGAAGTGGATTGTCATTATACACGGGACTTAATTCAAAAGGGGCTTATTTCAACTTCTTATGTATCATCAGGAGAGCAGATTGCAGACATGTTCACCAAAGCTCTTGCTAGAGGTCCTTTTCATCTGTGTTGTTCCAAGCTGAGCATGATAGATATATATGCTCCAGCTTGAGGGGGAGTGTTAGAGTAATTATGTTATTTGTTTCTTTTGTCCCTTTTCTGTAATTTACCCATAGAGCTTTTCTCCTATATAAGAGAGCTCTAGGGTCTGAATAAACTCATCTCGATTATTCCTTCCAACAGTAATCAGTTGGTAGTACTTAATGAGAGGAGAGTCCCCCCTGAGATATCAACCAGATTTGCATGTAGATGTCGGCAATCTATGATTTGATTGTCTACTAGGAGTATAAGATTCTTCCCATAATTATTCCACCATCTCCTTGTAAAGGAAATTAGCTGCGATGGATTGATCCACATTGTTCGTCAATGTATTCATCACATGATAATTTCTTGCAACCATGACTCATACTCAATGGTTGTCTCTTACCGTCGCGTGTCTCAAAGTTCACGAAATTTCGTCGAAATTTCGGTTTCGACACTCCACCGAAACTGAAATCGAAATCTCGATATGGCCCCTTCACAAAACTAGGCAGATTTTGGCCGTGTTGAGATATTTATGTTATTTTGTCCTTTTTCCATATTGTTTATTTCTATTGTCCTGTCTATGTAATTTACCCTTAGAGCTTTTCTCCTATATAAGAGAACTCTAGGGTTAGATGGAATACAACTTTTTCTTTTCCCTCAACATGGTATCAGAGCGACGGTCCTGGACCGGAGCATGTGTCCTATAATCCTACCCCCACCAAAACCCTAGCCGCTCGTGCTCACCACTGCCGCCACCTCGGGCTACACGCCGCTGTCACCTTGGGCTACGCACCCAGCGCCGCCCGTGCTTCCTAGCCGTTTCGACCCTGGCTGATCGCCGCCCATTTACGCGGCGCACGTGTCAAGCCCTTGTCTCATCAATCGCTCCTCTCTTCGTGAGCTATCATGCGCTCCTTCGCGCGAGTGCTTTGGTGTCCGTGATTTGGTGCTTTGGTGTGTTCACGCGTCCTTGCTTCCTTGTCGTTTCGTGAATTCGTGGGTACCTAGGGTGTGACGTGAACATCTAGAAACATCCTAATTACCCAAAGGACTCTCTAGAAGAATGGAAGAGGTTGTAGTATTGATGAATTTGTGATTCATCACTCTTAAAGTTGAAAATAGAGCCTTATTCCCGAGTAATTAGGAGCATATTTCCCCCAATATTGCATAATTAGCATTCATGCATGCATTGATAACATCCGCATTTTAGCATCCACAATTGCACTAAATAAGAAGCCAACTTCATCTGTAAAAATCACATGTCTATATATATTTTACATTAACCCTAAAACCCATAAATTTACTCTATACTGTATATATTACTAATAATAACACAAGAAAAATACCAAAAAATTGCTAACTTGTAAAATTGACAAATAAAACCACAAACCAAGTTGGAGAACATGGACCTTAGAATGCATGTATCTCTCATACATCCTCCGATTTAGGTCTACTCACTTTTAAAATAATATACATTCAGAGACCTTCAAAATGAGACCAATTTCATTAAAATCGGAGCTCGTATGCAAAACTTGGATTTTGGGCCCCCATTGTATACTATATGTATGTACATTTGAACCCTTGTATTTTATTACTTTATTTGACCTTGATTCCGTTTTTGATCAACATGAAACTTGTAGATCTCATCAAGATCTACAACTTTCATGTTTGAGTTTTTTTTCCAAATTAGGCCATTTTCTCCCCCTTATTTCACATTCTTCTTCAGTCATTCAGATTGGGCCACGTGGTGCCCTCTGGTTGCGCCACGCGGCCCTACTCATAACGCGTCACGCGCCTCTTATTCTTAATCGTCTGATGGCGCCTTCTCCCTCCAAATCCCCGCCATCCATTCCGCAACCCATCTCGACCGTTAGATTGAGGCCCAGATCAAATCTGGACCGATCACCACCACCTCCACCTCCTTTGACCACGTGTCACCTTCTTCGACCACCCGATCGTAGCCCCGATGATCCCATCTACGCCGTTCACTCCCACCTAAATCGCGACCCTTGGATCATCAGCCAAGATCCCATCCACGTCGTTCGCCAGCGCCTTAACCTTAGAGCCCAACGTGGCCACACCTCCACCGCTGGATCTTTCCCAAGACACCTCCATCTCAGCCAGTCATCTCCACAGTGATTCCAGCCGTTTGATCCCCACTTCAAAATCAATCTCCATCGTCCTTCAGCGCCGCGTCCCCATTCCGCCACTTGGCTCCATTGCCGCCCTTCGATTGCATCACCAGGATCTAATCATGGCCCTTCTCTCGCGCCCATCTTATGGCCGTTGGATCATGAGATCCAACGGTCTAGAGGTCATCGTCTACCTCCGAAAGAGCCTCGCCCACGTCGCCCCACCTTGCGACGCCTTCGCCCCCTTCCTATTTTTGGTGCCACTACAGCCACCTTCTCCGCCCATCGATACCTCCACAACGTAGCCCCGACCTCCACCTTCCTCACCAGCATCCATGATCACCATGACGCCCTCTCCTTCGCTCCACAAGCTCCATGCCGACCACCCTTTCCATCACCTGCAACCCCCATCTCCTTCCTATAAATTCCCAGCCTCTGGCCAACTTCCACCCGATCCGCCATAGCGAGAGGTGTCCTAGAGCTCCGAGCTACCCATTGGTAACAGCAATTGAGTGTGAAATCGAGCGACGACAGGTCTTTCACCTCCGGCGAGATCCACGGCGTAGCTACGTCGTGCTGCAGCTCCCCCGACGAGTTGCTTGAGCTCGGGCCCTCTAACGTCCCTCGAGCGACGACCGGGAGCATCATTTGAGCTTCCAAGATACATCCATTCTTCCTCCGATCTTCTTCGTTCCTTTTGTTTTTCTCTTAATTTTCCTACCTTCTCCGATCGATTTCATCGTCCACCAACAATCTACCGAGCTTCGCCTTGAAGCTCTGATCTTCGCACACCTATTCAATCGCTCCGACGACGCATCGAACTCCCCTCCGACCAAAGCTCCGCCTTTACGACAGAGGAAGTCACCGGACCGCTTTCGCCCCGCTCCCAGGCCTCACTGCACATCCCTTGCTCTCCCACGAACACGGGCACCATTGTTTCTGGCACGAACTAACCCTGCAGGCATGTCATCTTCACTGACCGGAGTCGTCACCGGAGCTGCTTCGAGCTCCATTGACCCCGGCTTCCAGACCGCCTCCGCTTCATCCAAGATCTCCGGACGCTCCGCCACGTCTCCCCGACCAATCCGAGCCCCCTAGGAGTCTCTAGCGACCTTCACCGGCCACGAGGGAGGGCAGCGGAGCCAGACCCTCTTCATCGGAGGCCCACGAAGTCCGCCGCAGGAGGCGGCGGACCGGAGGAGATGACGCACGGTCACCGTTAGATTATCCTGATCTAACGGTCCTCGCCGTGACACGTAGACTTCGCCTTCGAGCGCCAGCCACCGTTGGATTAGGAGGATCTAACGACCCTTACGCAGCCACGTACCCCCTCGTCAGCAACTCCAACCTCCGTTGGATCCATCGCCATCCAACGGCCAACATCGAGCCATGTCGCCCCGCTCCAGAAGTCAACTCCACCGTTAGATTTCTCTTGATTTGACGGAGCCAAGCGCGCCACGTCTCCATCCCCCGCAGTTGTTGGATCGCTCCAGATCTGACGGTCCGCCACTCGCCATGTAGCGCACTCCGAGCCTCTTCCCCGACCCTAGGCTCGGAGCATCTGAAGCAACACCTGAGCCTCCAAAGCCTCGGAGCCTCCGTCCGAGCCTCCTACGCCTCCCGAGCCTAAGTCCTTACGTGCGGGCTAGGTAAATTGCACAGAGGCCTCTACAAGTTTCAATAATTACAAATCATTCCCTGCCAGGCATGTCACGTGAGGAGCATGTGTTCCAGTGGAAAAATTGCATCCATACTCCCAGCATTATAGGTATTTGCACTTTAATCCCTGTATGCACATTTTATTTTAAGCACTTTTAAATTTTGTTTTGCATTTTGGTCCATGTGTTTGCACGCATATTTAGGTGTTCATTTCTCATCATTTTTAAATTCTAAAAATTGCATGTTGTAGTTTAACTTGTTCTTTATCTTTTATGACACGTGTCATATTTTTGTGATCATCAAGGAATTAAATAATATTATTCTTGTGGAATTTGACATATTTTGCCCACTGTGTGCTTTAAATTCATTATTAAATTATTTGTTGCTCTAAAATCACCATAAAATCATATTAGACTTAATTTAAGTTGCTCTACATTGTGCCCAAAAATCAGTGCATTTGCACACATCACAAGGCCCGAATAAATCAAATAGTATTTTGCCTAATGACTTTTAATAGGTCCAATTTACATCATTCTTTAGATCTATTAATTTTCCCGGATTCCTCTCAGATAGATACATCTAGGGATAATTTTTATATCTGAAAATAATGTGTTTTGGTATTTATTAAAATTGATTTTGTAAAAACTACCTGCATACATATTAAATTCATACTTAATTCAATTAGAGTCGAATAATTCCAAAAAATGCAGTAACTTAGTTCCATAGCATTCCATATCCCTAGCCAAGTTTCATTAATTTTGGACTTAATTTGACCATCATTTGTAATATAACCTTAAAATTTGGCTAGAAATTGCATTGTGTTTTCCTTAATTGCATAAATATTTCTAAAAAGACAAAAAATATTCTTCTGAAAATCTGACATCGGAATTAACTGAAAATTTACCTAAGAAGACAGCTGCCTCCATGAGTTCGACCTTGTACTTGCCCAAGTAAAATAAATCTGTCGCTTGCTTTTAAATCGGAAAAATTAAATCTGAGTGGTATTTTTAACAAAGTCTTGATTACCTGACTGCAACGAACGACAATTCTAATTCGATCATTAGTACGGTTGAATTAACAAGGGTAGTCGATGGCCATGTCAGGTATGAGTCTACACCCACAACCATCTTCTTGTATGTCAGTGTAGACGAAGGTGATTCTTGTTGCTGACCCAGTCTTGAAGATAGTTGTCATCATGTCCAACAACAAAGTGGAAGTCCCATCCCTGGGTGCCTTCAAAGGTCCAGCACCCATTGTCAAAATGAATGGAACTAACTATGAACTATGGGCTATGCAGTTCATGAGTTTGATGCAATGTAATGGCAAGAAGCACCATCCTCACGACCAGAAGAGCCACGTGACAAGACTGGGACAATCTCATAGGAGGTGGATGATGCGTATGCTCGCGTATAACTATTTGGAACTGTATCCACAGAGATAGCTAATGATATTTTGAGCTAGCCTACTACAAAGGCTATGTGGGACATTCTTGCCGCGACATATTCTCCGGCGAAGAATGAATCGAAGATACTATAGCTCCAGCGCGATATCTTCACATCGAAGCAGAATGGTCGCCCCCTTCACACCCTCTATACTTCTTTGAGGAGTATGTTTGAGAAGTTAATGGCTACATACCCTTGACTGCTACACCAGAGCAGCTCAAGGCATACAGAGACTTCGTGATGACTGGAGTGTTTCTAGCAGCTCTGGATCCAGAGTATGACGCAGCTCGTGCCTAGATCCTCACTGATGCTACCATACCTCCTAATGAAGGAGGCGTATCGTAGACTGAGTAGACTATCTATATCTCCTGTTAGTCTTCTACAGTCCCAGACTTCTTCAGTTATGGCGGCATCACGTGTAGAGGCAGTCATACACTATATCGTAGCAGGGGAAGTTCCAACCGCGGCAGAGGAGGGGGTGGTCGACCTCGTCAGTCGTGCACCCACTGTCACAGGACAGGTCATTCTGAGGAAACATGCTATTCTAAGCATGGGTTTCCTGCGTCAGCCAGAGTTGCAGAGCAGACACAACAGGCTGGGAGTCCATCACCTGCATCTGATCAGAGGTTTGACGAGCTTGTAGCACGACAGAGGGGAGATTATGCCTGGCACTTCTTGATCCACTATCTCTCCTTCAGGATCCTCAGAGGTTGTTGCTTCAGCATCTGCGTCTACATCAGGTATAGAATATGCTTTTACTAGTTGCTACAGGGCAGACTTATCGGAATGGATCATGGATTCCGACGCATCCCATCATCTCTGTGGTGACAGAGGCCAGTTAGTGTTTTTCGTCCTATTCAACTTGGACGATCAAGTGATAGCATATGGAACACATTCCCCCATTACTGGTCAGGGGGAGGTGCAGCTGACTTATATATTGAGGCTTCGGAATGTTCTTTATACTCTTGAATTTTCTATGAGTTTATTATCAACTAGTCAAATCACCGGAGATTTACATTGTCGTGCCATATTTGATCCATCTGCTTTGTGTTTCAGATTATATTCACGGGCAGAGTGATTGGAACTGGCCGTGAGCAAGGGGGCCTTTACAGACTAGTGCAGTCTCCGTATACTCACGCCTCTTCTTCTCTCCGCACTGGATATGTTTCTTCATATATGTGGCATCTGCTATTTGGTCATCTTCCTCTGCAAAAGCTGATTCATGTTCTTCCACAGATTTCTCCTCGCTCTACTTTTCAGTGCAAGGCTTGCCAGCTAGGGAAGCGACGTCGGTCCACTTTTCAGAGTCGTCAGGTTCCAAGTAGTCATAGTCTGTTTGAGTTGCTCCATTTTGATATTTGGGGTCCTAGTCGTGTCCCAAATCATCAGGGACACAGATTTTATCTTGTTGCAGTTGATGAGTTTTCTCAATTGTCTTGGATTTTTCTTCTTAAGAACAAGTCTGATGCCAGTCCTGTTATTCAGTCTTTTATTAATGAAATAAGGAATATTTTTTCTGCAAAAGTCAAGTTCATACATTCTGATAATGCACTAAAATTTTGCAGTACTCAGCTTTCCCAATTCCTTAGGTCTCATGGTAATGTACATCAGACATCATGTGCATATACTTCCCAACTGAATGAGGTGGCTGAGAGGAAACATCGCCATCTTTTAGATGTTACCAGAACCCTTTTGATTCGGAATCGTGCTCCCCATTCCTATTGGGGAGATGTGGTTCTTACTACTTGTTATATGGTAAATCGTATGCCTTCTTCGATGTTATGGGAGAAGATCATGTTCTTGATTGCGTTTCTCGAGACGGATCTTTTCTCGCTTACGCCTTGTGTTTTTGATTCTGTAGCGTTTCTTCATCAACGCTCTCCTGGTCTTGACAAGCTCTCTCCCAGAGCTGTCAAATGTGTGTTTGTTGGGTATTCCAAAACCCAAAAGAGATGTCGTTGTTTTGGCCCTGTTCGACGAATGTACTATGTCAATGTTGATGTCACATTCTTTGAGTCCATTATGTATTTTTATCCCACAGGTGACAGGCTTACTCCTTCAGAAGATGGAGAAGAGATCTAAATGCCTTCTCCTCCATCATTACCATGTTCTACTCCATTACCTCCACCACCTCCACTACCTCCACCACCGCCTCCACCACCATCTCCTATTTTCTTTCCACAGGTCTACCAGCGAAGGCCCCATGCTCATGCGCCTCCTCCATCATCCAGCACGCCCAAGGTATAAACTGAGCATTTGAGTTCTTCTAATGGCACGGGTGATTTGCATGTACAAACTAAGATACAGGGTGCATATACTATCTATACTACTCCTGCTGAGGATCTGGATATGCCTATAGCACTTCGGCGGCAGAAACGTGCATGCACCCTATTGGTTCTCATGTTCCCTTGGAGCGTCTTTCCAAGGACTTTCAGCACTTTGTTGTGGGGTTGTCTGCTGTAGAGATACCACGGTCATATCAGGAGGCACTGCAAAGCAGTCAGTGGCGTCTGGCTATGAAGGAGACAATGGCGGCTTTACAGTCACAAGGTACGTGGAGTGTGGTCCATGCTCCATCAGGTGCGTCTGTTGTTGGGAGCAAGTGGGTATTTACTGTGAAGCATCAGGCCGATGGTACCGTAGACAGATATAAGGCCAGGTTAGTTGCTCGTGCGTTCATCCAGACCTATGGAGTGGATTACCAGGACACCTTTTCTCCTATAGCATGTCACTCTATCTTACGGATACTTATCGTTGTTGTGGTACGTGATTGGTCACTTTCCCAATTAGATGTCAAGAATGCTTTTTTATATGGTGATCTACAGGAAGAGGTTTACATGCAGCAGCCACCTGGGTTTGCTGCTGAGGGGGGGTCAAGTATGGTGTGCCGTTTTCATAAGGCTATATATGGCCTTAAACAGAGTCCGAGGGCTTGGTTTCAGAAGCTCTCAGAATTGATTGAACAGAAGGGGTTTGTCAGATCTACTGTAGATCATACTCTCTTTGTAAAGAGAAACCAGAGAGGTATTGTAGTCATTTTAGTTTATGTTGATGATATTGTTATCACTAGCAGCGATGAACAGGGCATTCAAGCAGCTAAGGATTTCCTTGGACAGCAACTTGTTACCAAGGACCTTGGCACGCTTCGTTACTTGGCCTGGAATTTGTACGTAATCAGCAGAGCATAGTAATGACACAAAGGAAGTATGTTATTGGTCTTCTATCTGAGACAAGTATGACAGGATGTAGACTAGTTACTATTCCGATGGATCCGAATGCGAAGCTCCATGATGATGAATCTGAGGAGGTGGACAAGAGACGGTACAGAAAGCTGGTAGGGAAATTATTATATGTTACTATTATCATGCCTGATATATTTTTCGTTGTAAGTAGAGTAAGTCAATTCATGGAGCAACCCAGGCAGGCGCACATGGATGCAGTATTCATGATCTTGAGATATCTGAAGTCATCTCCATGTGCAGGTCTTCTGTATATAAGAGATACGTCTCTCTCAGTCACAGGGTGTGCAGATGCAGATTATGTTGGGTGTCCTAAGGACAGGAAGTCTACTTCAGGCTTCATTGTGTTTGTTGGCAGCTCTTTGGTTTCATGGAAGAGTAGGAAACAAACAGTTATTGCTCGATCTAGTGCAGAATCAGAATACATGGCAATGGCCCAAGGTAGTACGAAGATGATGTGGGTCAAGTCTGTCTTGACCGATTTAACAATTGAAGTGTCTCTTCCTATGCATCTCAAATGCGACAATCAGGCAACCTTGTTCATGGCTAATAGTCTAGCATTTCATGAAAGGACAAAGCATATTGAGGTGGATTGTCACTACACTCGTGATTTGATCCAAAAGGGGCTTATCTCAACGTCTTATGTAGCGTCAGGAGACCAGATTGCAGACATATTTATTAAAGCTCTTGCTAGAGGTCTTTTTCCTCACTGTTGTTCCAAGCTGAGCATGATAGATATATATGCTTCAGCTTGAGGGGGAGTGTTGAGATATTTATGTTATTTTGTCCTTTTTTCATATTGTTTATTTCTATTGTCATGTCTATGTAATTTACCCTTAGAGCTTTTCTCCTATATAAGAGAGCTCTAGAGTTAGATGGAATACAACTTTTTCTTTTCCCTCAACAGGCCGGAATTGGATTGTTTCGTTTTTTTGCCATCTTGCACGAAAACGAAATCGAGATTTAAAACCTTGTTACCATCTTACGTGGCTCTTTTGTGAGAACTCGACTTTCTTCTTCTTTTTTTGAAAGAAGAACTAAAGTTTCTTATGACCATCAATAAACACCTTGAAGGTCTATGACCAAAAACATAGGTCTAATTTGATACTTTTCCCTGTACCATGATGGAAGAGGTGGATTTAATAGAGTTCAGCTCAGGCAGAGTCAAAGTCACTGCGATTAAACAGAAAAAGGTGGAAAGATAGAGAATAAAGTAGTCTTTTCAAGCATGAGGAGAGTTCCTGAGACTAGAGTCGATTGAACTTCACAAAGCTCTCGTGTACCTTGGAAATGCCCAAGAAGCCTCAAATCAGATTTTAGAGAACAAGAAAGTAATCCAGATTTCAGACTTCTTGTGAGGGAGCTAGAAGTGGACCACACAAGGATGTAATCCTTGCTAACAAACACCAATATCAGGGATCGGTTCACCGGAAAAGTGGTTGGAGCACCGCAGCAAGTAGCAACACGGTCCAAGTTGGAGGCACCACCCATCTAGAACAGGCCTGCCAACCTAGAGGAGGTGTCCGCCGATGGCCAGGAGACAATGGAAGCTGGGACTTTCGACAAGAGTCCAAATCCTCCGTTGCAGGACTACCTCTTTAATACTATGTGAAAAATAGGACAAAATGAACTATTTATTATTGAGGAGGTAGCGATTTTTATAGAGGTGAAAACCACACATTGAAAAGGAGAGATTGCAAGAATAAGCTCGGAAAATAATAGTAAATATGAAAATACTAAAATAATAAAAATCAACGAAACCATTACCTTAAGTTCTTCAATTTTCACATCTTCATCTCTAAACAAAGACATGAAAAGATTCACATGAAAGAGATATTCATCACTGCCACAATTGACTCCTCATCTGGAGGAGCCTACAGCTCCAAGATCATTGTGCAATACAACTTGAGGGAGGAGCAACAAATATGCCATTAACCTCAAGTTTATTTTTGAGGCAAATGGTAATTATGAGGTTTGATCCTTGATCTATTGAATAGAAGGCACACCGTTCAACCACTAAACGATTTAAGTAGGTTCTCCTACTATCCTAGTTTTTCATGCTAATCTTAGAATTCGAACGCCGATTTTGCGACAATGCCCAATAATAACTTTCCCATTGGCGTAACAAAATACGATAGCATGCCATCATCTTAATCAACAAATTGCCCCCATGATGGAAATGTCAGTAGCCTTTCGCATGAATATGCCAACATTATGATCATTTTAAGGCAACATCTTGACCTAAGAGCTTAAGGCCTTTATAATTTGTAAATGTTGATTTCTGTTCCTTTAGTTCTTGTTGTATTTTTGTACCTTTCATTCATTATTTTTAGATATTTTTTGTAGATCAATCTTAGATTTTACTATATAATTGCTAATTAACAGTGAAATGGGGTTTACTGGTTTAATTTGTATATTATTCCAACAGGCATCCCCCAAAAGATAAAGTCAAAGATAACATGTTATGAATCTCGATGAATCCAGTTATAACAGGCCAGCAATCAACTTTTACCTGCAAAACTGACTGTGCAGTAACATCTTCTAGATTTAGCAAACCATCAGAAGCAGCCGCCAGGATCTCAGCGCATAGCTTAGCGGAAGTCGCTAAAAGTTGCTCCGGTGCCATCTGTTTAAGCAAAGAAACATATATTTGCATTCTCCGTGAGCGTGACATCTCATCATTGCCCCTGTAAATGATAATCATTCTTTAGGCATATGTGGCTAATAGACAAGTTGAACTTTTAGATCACACACAGGAGAGACCTAATTGAAAATAGATGTGATACGCTCTTAGAGGCATCACTGTGTCCAGCATGAGCATGGCAATCATTGAGAACAAATAGAGCTTCTATAAAGCTGTTATATGCAAGCAGAGGGGCCTTAACTGGAATGAAATATAAATAAATTGATCAAGTTTCAAAGATGTCCGGCCTTTCAGAAAAGTTCCAAAGATGGCTACTGAGAACCCACTAAATCCGTACCTTTCAAAAAGTTCCCGAATAAAAAATCTGCCAAGTTTCTGATTTTCTCAGAATCATCAACAAGTGGCAACAAAAATCGCAGGAAAAGTACTCCTCTCCACTTCACGTAGTCTCGCTAGTATGCACCGAAAAAAAAAAGCAAATAAACCCCATATTTAAATATTAATAACTCTAAACAAGGATAACGAAGATTCACAAACTCTGAGAGATCCTTTGAGAACTAACCTGTAACAATCTTGAAAGCAAGATAAATGCTTGTCTCCTTACAATTTCACAGGCATCCCTCAGTAATTTGGTGATCTTCGGAATGTAACTGCAAGTAACTTAGAAGGTCATATGAAAAATAATGCATTGAGGATAAAGCTATAAAAGATAACAAGGACTGCATTCCAATGCAAACACATTAAATACAAGTAGCATAATATGAACAGAAAAACATTTCCCCTTGTTAGGTAAAGTCAACAACATGCCTTCCTTTCCCCATCTTAGATCACTCCAAATAAACAGATTATTCAGTAAAGGGATTCTCAAAATGAATAAAAATTATAGTTGAAAGAAAATAATTCCGCAACTGCCTCCTTACCGAAGTACATTAAAATTATTTCTGTTTCTTGGCCAAAATTCTTTGTTGCAGCGGATGTCTAGAAAATGCTAGCTACATCTCAGATTCTCAATATTGCAAAATACAAAAGATAGACTTATTACTATCTCCAAAAAATATATAATTAGCATGGTGGTGCTGCAATTTATACTATATTGTCATCAATGCATGCCCTTGTAATGTTTACCTGTAAGATCTAAAAGAATAGATCCTAGTAACAACTTGCTAGTACTGTCTCTCTTTACAACTGTAACTTCGCAAAAAGGCCATTAGACAGATTTTTTTCAAAAAAAAACATAAGATAATAAGTTTGATAAACAGAAAAATCAGATGAAGGTATACCAATCTATTAAGGCAGTGTATCGAACACAAAAGTCTACCATCACCAACAAGATATTGTTTCTTAAAGCTGCAAAATTGCTTTTCTCAAGCTCCTAAATCATGAAAGGTAAAAGAAACAGAATATCAGTTTCAGTAATGAGCAATTGTACTCAGTGAAAGCATAATCTAAAAAAATACCTGCATAAAAAGAGGTATATAACTCTTAGCTAATTTCTCATCAACGAGGCAGATTTTTCCCAATGTCACCCATGACTGAATGTAAAGAGAGGGAGCAGTATCTTTCACAGAAATTTTCATTGCTGCTAACCTTGTTGGCTTTCCTTTGGTAGTTCCTGATGTTACAATAGTGTGCAATAGTGGAACAATATCTTTGGTATCTGCAGAGGGGCAAACTAAAACCACAGACCCAATTGTAAAAACTGCAGTTACAACTTGTGTGGTCGGTTTTACCCCTATAAAATCTTTTCTCCCCCTTGCTGATTTTGGTGTAGCAAACCCATTTTGTTCATCGGCCTTGGAGAGCTCATGAAGATAGTTTTCTAGAGCTTTTACAGCTTTCTTAAGTACTTGGCATGCCCACTTGGATACAAGAATGTCACCCTCCTCATGTGTCTTTGCTTTCCGCTTGCATAATGTCCGTAGAGCTTTTACATGAGCATCAACCTATTATCAATTTATCACATCCCACAAAGGAGAATTAAAGCATCTCAAACAACAGATCGAGCAACCATGAATAACATGTGGTTTTTAGGGTGTCTTGTGACCACTTCAAAAAATCATGCCGATAAGTTATGTGTGTGTGAGAGAGAGAGAGAGACCAGAACAATTCCAACACAACAATAACGAGAATGAATCTGACACATGATCAATAAATGTCAATTTGGGCATTACACAAAATGAATGGACCGGAATACATATCATTGCAAGAGGTTACTAGCAAAATGCTATAATATTTTACGTTTCCATAAAACAAAAATGCACACTCCAATACCAAGTAGAAGATCATGTAAACAAAAGAAATACTTTACATTTATTAGACCGAGAATTCAATCCACTGTGATTTTTTTGGAAAGAGGGTGGTCACCCATGTAAGGCAATCACCCATGCATTCTTTCCGTAAATAGAGATAGAGATGTTGTGCATGCATTGTCTAAGAGGCATACAAAAATTTTGCATATGCCAACTCATTATCAGCATAAAAGCATTCACCGAAAAAACCACAGTAGCTCCAAGCTGGATCTCTATTTCGTGAATAAATTAATTTTTTTAGTAAGCACCCTTGTAGCCGGCGTCCAACTTATTTTTAAAAAAACTAGATGAACTAGAAAAAGAATCTGCAATAACTAAATAATACCTATGGCCCAGGTGATTTGGAATCTGAAGTAACAAGCTCCCCCACACCCAACATTCAAGCGAATGAGATTAAATCAGACAACGAATGTAGACAATGAGAAGTTAGAAAGGAACTTTGATGATTCTTGCCCAACTGATACACTTTTCACTTTATGTGGTAGTGAAAGACAACTAAGGCAGAGGACATCAGAGTTTGTTGACAGAAGAATGACCTAAATGTTGGGACCACTAGAAAGCACATGGTAAGTGACTAGTAGACAATGGTCAGAGCCAATCGTCTTTCCACAGCTTTAAATTTTGACGAAATTCACCGAATTTTTTATTTTCATATCTTGCCAATATCGAAACCCACAGTGCTTTCTCCTTCCAAGATTTACCTGATATGTCGACAAAATCTCAACGAAATTGGGCGAAATTCCCCTAATTTCACCAATATTTCTCATGATTTCACCATTTTTATTGCACTTTTAAAGAGTTATTTTTATGCTTCTTTGTCGGTGTTTAAGAAGCTTGAGATCCACATTTTATACACGGCCTCAAATATCACAATATTATAAACGACTATATGCGATAACATTAAAAAAAATTAATAGCGGATCACGATATATACATCTTGGATTCTTGATTAAAATCCAAATAAAAAATACTGATAGTATCCCTAATGTATAAATTATATAACAAGACTCATATTCAAACGGTGGTTAATGAGGGAGGACGTGAAGATGTACCCAACTATAATTGTGTCGAACAAACGGGCAAGTTAGGAATCAAGGTATCTCATCGTACGAAATATCGTGATGCATCGCCAATATATCGGTATCTGTGGAGAGGAGGTGTTGATACTAGCTTCCTTATCGATTTACCGGATTTCGACGATGTGGTCCCCGATATATCACCTTGCCGACGTATGGAATATGGCTATAGTGCAATCCACCAAGTGATCCAATATGAGTGAAATTTGGGCAAGTTCACTCCGATTTCGCTCGATATCGGCAGGTCTCTCTTATCCAAGGTTCCCCAAAGCTCTCCCTTGTTTCTTTGAGGTTAAATGCTAGATCTTCTCCAATTTTTATTTCGAACGAGTAAAATTTCTTAGGGGTTTGTTCTTATTGGTTAGGTATTGCATATTCTTGAGTTGTTTTGTAAGATTTGAAGTATTTTGTGAGATATAATGAGAATTAATTTGGTGTTTTTGAGTTTTATTGTGAAATTAAGTTCAGTTATGACTTATGAAAGGAGAAACTCGAATCTCATGTTTTAAAATATAGAAAATAAGATTTTATGGTGCTTTATGTTAATTAATTTTTTAGTGATTTATTAATTCGTGAATTAAGCATTAGATCAATAATTTATTTTCGTGTTTTCTGCCTCATGCATGGTTTGTTATGAAATTAGTCGTCTCAACTCTAGATCTAAGATGTTCTTTTAGAAATCGAAACACCGAAATATAGATAGTACGTTAGACATTAAATATCCAAGACTTTACGTATATTAAGCGTGTAAAAAATAATAAATATAATAAATCTGAAAATTGAAACAACATAATTAGCAATTAATTGATTGTTCTCATCGTATGACTCACGAATGTTTGTTGTATAATTTCTTCACAGGTTTCGGATATCAAAATCATGGTTTTACACTCCGATTCAGGATCCGATGGTTATGATGATCAGAGGGACAGTTGAGAGATAGGTTAGAGGTATGCCACCGCTCCAAGTGGCAACAAATCGAAACCACAGTGCAATTTTTGTGAGAAGAGGTCGGGAGGGGGGATTACGGGGCTGAAGCACCATCTTGTTGGCAACAACAAGAATGTTGTCAAGTGCATGTGTTGTCCTAAAGATGTGAGGGACTTGGTGAAGGCTAACTTGAATGGGAAAGACAAAAATATAGAGAGGTCCATAAGGGATGAACAACTCCAGGAATACATGTTCGAGAAAGAGTTCATTGTCCTCTCTGATTTAAATGACGATGACTTTGTCTACGCGGCTGGTATTCAGACCGCAATTGAGAGGGCAACAAAGGAATCTAAGAGGAGCGAGTTCAAGAGGAGAGAACTTGGTGGTACACAAGGCGGCTTCTATGGTGCCGGCGGTAGTGGGGGTGGTTTTAGAGGTGCACTAGTACCACCTCCCATCAAAAACACAAGGGGAAGGGAGTTGAGCCCTTCTTGACGAAGAGAAAATCTATGCAATACGGGCCAAGTAAGGATCCAAGGCAAAAGACAGTGAAGGGCATGTTCAGAAATGCTAGGGAGCGAGTAGGTAAGGTCATCAACAATTTCTTTTTTGCTGGAGAGCATACCAACAAATGTTGTTAATGGATCATTTTTGCAGCATGCCATCGATGAGATCGTCGTCGAAAGAACAGGAGTGAAGGCTCCCATATCCAAGGAGATAATGAACAAGTATCTCAAGGTGGAGGAGATAAACAAGCATATCACTGAACTGAAGAGGAGATGGCCAGAGAGTATGGGGTGTCGCTGATGTCCGATGGGTGGACGAGCTACACAAGGAAGCAGATCATCGACTTCATCGTATAAATTAATATCATCCAATGCAAGTTATTTGTTGTTTTAATATCTTGGATGATATTAATTTCTGAAAAGGAAACAACAAAAAATAGCTTTTTTGAGTCATTTCTGACATTTCCACCGATACCGTCGATATATCAACGATATATCCCAATGTATCCTTTTCCAAGCAGACGGATACGATATCGATATCAACATTTCCTACCTTGGTGTCCAGCTTATTACTTCAATCCCAAGTACCAATACCAGCACAATCTTGGTACAAATGCTAACCTTCAAGCAGCTGTCCAAATTGTGGAGGAGAAGCTTGTTAAAGACGAGAAAGCACAAACCATGTGCATGAAAGAGGTGATTTGGAATGTAAAGTGGACTTACGCTTCCAAGTAGTCTAACAAAATATTCGTTGTAATTTGGAAGTATTATGTGACAATCTATGACTTCAAATAATGTGTAGATCAAGTACTTTAGGGATGCTTTGGAGCCCTTCGGTGGAATTATCGTAGTCAATAGACGAAACAATACTCTTCCTAAAAAGTACGAATAAGTCCATTGATTGTGTTGCGGTGTATTACTAGTATTTTTTATTATTGATTTATCTCTTTTGGATTTTCCACAGCGGAATGGTGGTTACTGTACAGGATTGAGGCTCCCAGCCTACGAAAGGTGGGAGTGAAAGTATTGTCGCAACCTGCATCTGCTGGTTATTGTAAGAGGAACTGGAGTACGTTCAACTTGATTCATTCAAAGAGATGGAACAGGTTGGGAGAACAGAAGATCCATGATCTTGTACGCGTGCACTAGAACTTGAGGCTAAAGATGAAACATGCAATAGAGAGGCATGGCAAAGAGGACTACACAGACCTCATCGATCTTGCATACATTTTCAAAATGCACGATAACGATGTAGATGAAGTCCAAAGGTGGTTGGATTCCAATGATGCTCCAATGCTTGATTAATCGGGAGACAGGTCGAATCTGAATATAAGCCAGCAAATGGGAGCAGATGTTGGTGACTACATGGTTAATACGGGCAAATCACAGACCCTCTTAGAGGATTGGAGCTTGATGCAATTTTTGATGACATTCTCCCCACTAGTTCGAAATCTAAATCCAAATCCATATCAAAGGATGACAGTGGAAGTGATGATAATGATGATGTTGGTAGTCGTGGTGGATCTCGTAATGGGAAATATATTCAGGGGGATCAGCGTCAGTAGGGGGTAGTCGTGGACCACATGATACAAGATTCGAGGAAGGACTCCACGCAGAACGTGAATATATGGAGCGACACGGAAACGCACATGGACAATTTGTCCCAAGTCCGACTTCGAAACTTATGGATTACGAAGCATATAGATGTATCCATCATCAGCTACATGGATGTTTTGATATTATCTGTAGGTTCCTTGAGTTGCATGGACATTGGCATTCCTTATCGTGCAGTAACACCAAGTCCCCTAGGTGGATATGGATGATCACACGGTGAGAGATCATTTGGTGTCTTCTTAGAATACTTTCATGCTCCTCCTCCTGGAATTCCTCCTCCTCGAGCACATACACCTCCATCATATGGGTACAACGCGTTATGGAAACAGCAGCTACAGTGGTGAAAACTATCAAGGTAGTCGGCCCGACCAGAGTCAGGACAGCTATTTTGGTGGTGACAGTTATGGCACCGTCCTCGACTTCTACATGGTCGTGCCCCCTCTTTCTCCTCCAGAGAAATAATCTCCTAATCCATCGTCATCATCACGAGGATCTCAAGCCAGTACTTCACAGCCTCGTCATACCCCTCGTGATACCGGATCTAGTGCTGCTTATCCTCATCTCGGGATACCCATAAGCATCAATGATCGTCAGTACATGAAGTATGTGATGGTTTACAAGGTTATGTTCTCGTACATGACAAGGGAGAACTAATGTGAGTTCATTAAGTTCGTGATGCACTATGAGAGACAACAAGACATGGGGCATACAGATCCACCACGAAACTCTTAGTTATGAACCTCTCATGACAAGGTAATATCTTTTATAATATTACATTAATTAACATTTTTCATTTATTTTTGTGAATAGATAAATCTTTAGTTGTTATAAGTCTGCAATTAATTCTTTACTTCACTAGAACAGTAGAACCTTGTCCATCGTCGAAAGTTATTTATACGAAAAAAAACATTCTCATTAATCATAATCTACATTTTTTGAATCACATGACTAATCGCAATGCCATTCATTGTTTCCATAAACAAAACACATGTTCAAGTGTGGTATCTTAGCTACTACGATTCCAATTCTAATATTTATGAGTCACCAATCAACACTAACAACGATATGACCTATATGTGCGATATAAAGGTCATAAATAATCGATATGTATGATTTAAGTGTATATTTGTAAGTTATTTAGTGTTCTAAGAACTTGGATAAGCTACATCCAATATCTAGACGTTACCAATCAACACTAACAGTGATATGTTCGATATGACCGATATGTGTGATATATGGAATATAAAATCATCCAATTGGATGATTTTAATTTGTGAAAAACTGTAAAAAAAATAGCTTTTTGAGCCATTTCTGACATATTCCACCGATATCATCAATATATCCATATATATCCTCGATATATCCCTTTTCGGAAGGACCGACACGATATCAATATTTCACACCTTGCTGCAAGATAGGGATTGAAAATTCCTCCTTCGAATAGCCAATGCACAACCCTCCCACAACTGCACGTTCTATCATAATTAACACGATGTCAGTAGCAAGGATGAAAAATAAGGGTGCTAGAAGGTATCTATGGTAGTCACCTCTCTGTGGTTGCAAGTAACCACCCTTGGGATGGCCATTGACCAGTACCGCACAAGATGCAGTTGTGATACATCATTGCATCCAAGTGATTCATCTGCCTGGGAAGCCACATATGTGCAAAGAAGCCCAGATGAAGCGCCAGGAAGTCGTAAGTCTTGGAGAAATCTACCTTCCACATTACTCCCTTCGTTTTTCGTCTGTGCCAGTCTGTCGCGATTTCAAAAGACAAAACCACACTATCCATCAGTTGTTTATCTAGGATAAACACACTTTGGACTGGTAACACAATTTGGGTCAGAACACCCCTCGGTATGTTAGCTAAACCTCTAGCCACGATCAAGTATATCGTGTTTGAGATCACGATGGGCATGTACTCCGCTACACTCATAGACACCTCTTTCTTAGGGGGCATTCTGATGCAGCGTGGAACAGAAATATAGGGCCGCATATTTATCCGTTAATTTTATTTACGTTTATTTTGAGTCGTCGTATTTTAATTAAATAAACGGGATTGCCTGTGATCTCAATTAATTGGAGATTTGAATTTCAAATTAGTCGGTTAGTCGGTTAGAGTCTATTTAGGATAATTAGTTGAATTGCTATTTTTGTAATCTCATCCCTCCTATATAAAGGGATGGTAGACTACTTATGTAGACAGTTCAGTGATAATTAAAATTGAGATTTTATCTCTCTCTCTCCCCTCTCTCTCGTCTCTCCCTCCCACGTGGTCTACGCGTTCTTCTTCCCCAAGTCTCGCGCAACAGGCGCGCCTTCTCTCCTTCTACCCTCCAAGTCATTCTTCTACCAAAAATAATCCATCGTTCAAAAAAATTATTTTCATCGCCGTGATATTCGATTTGCATCAATTGGTATCAGAGAATGGCATCGAGATCGTCCTCACGATCTGGCGATCCCTCCCGTCGTTCACACGGAAAGTCCAAAGGATCTCGCTCCAACGACCGTGCATGGCGTGCTGAGGTTAGACAATCACTATCGAATATGCTCCAAGTTCTTTCACAGAATAGAGAGTCATTGACGCGACAACTAGAAGAACTCATTGCCAAAAAAGGCCGGTGAAACTTTCGTCCAAGTTCCTGATGAAGAGAGCCAAGAAAACTGCGCCGTCCTCAACAATATGCTCGTTGTCCCGGCCGTTTCAGAGGAGAAAAACATCGACCTGCTTGCTGTCCAGACGATTTCAGACCTGCAAACGCCGTCGAAAACGACTCCGGCACCATCCACGACCCCCTCGCAGGTCCCTCTCACCATTACCTCATCTCCAACCCTCATCCTAGCCTCGATGTCGGCCCCACAACCAACCCCAACCACAGCTCCTGCACTCGCACCCCCAGTCACAGCCGCGCCGCCGCCACCATCCGTTCCCGTTGTCCCCGAAACTGAAACCCCAGACCTACAGTCGCCGCAATCACCCCCGACAACGGCTTCAGCCCCGCAGCAGCCCGGACTCGCCCTCACCGCACCCATGGTGAGCCCCCCAACGCCTCCATCGCTGCCATCCCCTACTGCCGCAACCCCCACATCCCCAACCCCCATCCCCGAAGCCCCTGCCCCTGCAGCCCAGACCCCCGTACCCGCTGCCACCCCCTCGCCCCCAACACTCCCAGCCCCGCCAACCTTCCCCAACACTCCCGGGCCCATCGCGACACAACCCCCCACCCTGCTTCTTCTCTCCCCGTCGCTCACCCTCAACGCCATCGTGCACCCACTACCCCGCCTTCCCAACCAGTCGCCTGCTCGCCCCATCGACCCTCGCCGACATACCCATCATCAACCCGCGCCCCTCTGTGCGCTAATCCTCGAGCCCCGCCTCCCTCACCTCGCCGCCACCCCCTTACAGCCCACCCCCCCGCGTCTGCAACCCCATCTTCCCTTTCCCCTCCCTGTCCCAGCCGTGCCCTACCCTTGCCGAACTCCAGACCACCCGACGCCGCCTCCCAGCCATCTCCCATGCCGCCGCCACGGTCAGAAAAAGAGATGTCGAACTCTAACAAGAATCCCGAAATCTAAGGGGTTCGAATCCCCTGAAGTCTTCAGGGGATTGGGAGTTACCTTGGGAAAATTACAAGAAGGTTCCCCCATGCAAAGGTTTTTATTCAAAAGGAAAATTCAAAGGCTTCTCTTACAAAATGTTTTTAAATGAAGGGGTAAGAAATTTGCACTTCAAACCCCTGGAGCGGAAATATTTTAAAAGAAGTGTTGAAAAGAGGAAATCTGGGAAACCTCTTTATCCTATTAGGATTAGGACCATGATGTTTCACCTATTTAAAGGCCCCATGGCTTAATTCCCTGGACACATCTCCTCCCCTACTCTCCTTGTGCTATTGCTTCGCTATGGACTCTCCAAAGGCCATGTTGTTCATACCTCACCAATTTTTCAATCACCGCAATGAGGAGACAAAGTTTATGAAGACGCCGCCATTTGCGCCACACATGTTCTTCCAACATGAGGTTGACGATTCCTGCCACCGCACCAAGGCCATATGGGTTCCACCATTTGCTCCACATATATTCTTCCACGAGGCGTATAAGAAAGTTGACATCAAATCGGCAAGCATCAAAGATCCAGCAACTCGTCGGGAGACGAATTTTTAAAGCAGAGGAGAGTTGATGCAGCGTGGAACAGAAATATAGGGCCGCATATTTATCCGTTAATTTTATTTACGTTTATTTTGAGTCGTCGTATTTTAATTAAATAAACGGGATCGCCTGTGATCTCAATTAATTAGAGATTTGAATTTCAAATTAGTTGGTTAGTTGGTTAGAGTCTATTTAGGATAATTAGTTGAATTGCAGAGCGTCAAAAAAAATTGTAATCTCATCCCTCCTATATAAAGGGATGGTAGACTACTTATGTAGACAGTTCAGTGATAACTAAAATTGAGATTTTATCTCTCTCTCCCCTCTTTCTTGTCTCTCCCTCCCACGCGGTCTACGCGTTCTTCCTCCCCAAGTCTCGCGCAACAGGCGCGCCTTCTCTCCTTCTACCCTCCAAGTTATTCTTCTACCAAAAATAATCCACCGTTCAAAAAAATTATTTTCATCGCCGTGATATTCGATTTGCATCACATTCAGTTCGGGAATAAGCAGGAATAAGGATGGGAAATAAGGAGAATAAAGGTCTATTCTCTATTCAGCTGGAAAGATAGGAATAAGGAGAATAAGGCAGAATAAGGTTAGGTCAGATGGAATAAAGATAGGAATAAGGGTGGAATAAAGTGAAATCATGGAATGTAGATGGGAATAGTCATACTCTTGGGAATCGTGCCGGACGGGAAATTGACCGCTTATTCCAATGCTTATTCTCCAAACAAACATGGCCTTAGGAAGCAAAAAGATAAAATATCGATTGAGCATGTTGAAACCAAAGTTCCCTTATGTAAATTCAACCACCATCCCTCCCAGAATTCCCTGTAAAAGAAAATCAAAAATCCGCTAGGACCATGACATCTGTCTGGGTTGAGCACGAATAGAGCATCACGAATCTCCTACTCTACAAAAGGCCTTGTCAAATCATCTCCGTCGAAAGCTGAGATCTTACTCACCCCCACACCAAGCCGCCTCGAACCACTGTGTGCAACCCTCCTACTCATGTTCTTGAAATATGATGCCACAGCCCTTGCCGCCTCCGCCTCTCCGTGATGCCACGCCCTCCACCATGATTGAGTGAATCAAATTCTTTCTTCTTCTCATGTTTGTTATATTATGAAAAAAATCTGGTATTTGTGTCGTCCTCATTCAACCATGTTTGCCTTGATCCATGTCGTCATTCAGATTCCTTCTCCCTATCCTCCTCCATGATTTTCTGGATGGCACGATTCAAAATCTCCTCGCCAACCAGCTTTGTTTCATCCTCCAGCAAGTCTAGTCTTTGCAACTCATCTTGAGCAAGGATGCGCCTCAAACCCCGCTCTGCTCTATTGACCCTTCTAAACTCCTTTAAACGACCTCGCATCGCCTTTAGTTTAGAGGCAAACCTCGATGTGGCTAACCCATTCACAACTAGGCTCGTCCAGAACGAGAAATTACCAAGTCACGGAACCCATCCTCTAGCAGTTAGCAGCGCTCGAAAGGGAAGTAAGGCGCCGAGCTAGTTCCACTACACGTGTCCAAACACAAAGGTGTATGATCAGATCTCGATATGGGCAACGAGCTGGTTGTTGAGATGTTGTAATGCTCCAGCGACTCGACTAACAATAGAGACATATCTATTCGTTATCTGGATGATGAGTTACGTCAAGTGAACTTGTTGTTCGCAGCATCAAAAACCTCAAGGTTCAGACCCTCCCCCAAGTCAGTAAAGAGGCCCGGGCCCGGATCATGCCCGATTTGCCCTCCAAGTCTATCATATGTGTAGAGTGTAACGTTGAAGTCTCCACCTACTAGCCAAGCCACCTCTAGAAATCTTTCCATGATGCTCCGCAGCTCCTCCCACAACACCGTGTTTGCAGATGCTCCCGAGATGGCGTACACTGAAGAGACGACAAAGCGGGATTGATCCATCTAGTTAACCAATAGCACCGAGATCAAGTAAACCAGTGTCATCTCATCAATCAAATCAAGTCCCTGTTCCATGCAATCACCATTCCTCTGAAGCTTTCATTCGCCAACACAGCTCTGAACTTCGTAAGAGAGGGATCTGAAGTGGATTCCCACGAATCAATCTTTGTTGCTTGCAGGCACACCACATTAATCCTCCATACAAAAACAATATAGAGCTTATTGCAACCTCTTATCATGATAGCCTAGCCCCCGAACATTCCATGAAAGAAGTCTCATTTGGGAACTAAGGAGGCATTCCCCGCAAACATAACACCCACCGTCCGGGCAACTTCCGCTTCAAAGATAACATCCGACCTCTTCCCCTTCTCAGTTGGATGATCTTCAATAGCTCTCCCCCTAACATCACCTCAGGCACAGCCCCCGGCCCCCCATTTGCGAAAACACCTCCCTCCCACTCCACTTCAGGCTCCTCCACATGTCCCACTGACCCCACAACCTCGCCTGAGGCATCCCCCTCTTCCCTCACACTCTCCATTTTAGCCACCTCCCAATCCAGAGCGTCCATTCTTCGACGCTTCCGAGAGAAGCACCTGAGTGATGGACCCACCTCCCTAGAAGAACTCTGAAAACCGCTCGACCCATACCAAGATCTCTCGGCTCTGTTGCGCTCAACACCATCCCGAACCGTCACGTTATGAGGGACCACAACATGAGATATGTGCCTCCTCTCTGCCCCAACAAGCAACAAAACGCATCTCCTCCTCACGCTCGCAACTCCGTGATGGGGACCACCTACTCCCATTGGGTCCATTACATCCCGAGATAAGGCAAGGTCCTAGGCCAGAAGCTTGGAGTCATCGTTACCATCATAACCAATCGGAAGATCCATGGGGTCAAAAAACTCGTCCATCTCTGAGAGTTTGGAGTCAAAACAAGTATCATCGTGCCTTCTATGAGTATCATCAGACGCTTCCAAGGCTTGCTCGAAATCGCCATGTCCGTGAGCAAGCATAAAACCCCTGCTCTACACAAGGGTTGAGAACACATGGGTTGAGAGACCATTCGACAAGATGGGGTCGGAGACGGGTATGGGGTTAATCGGGTTGATCGAGAGCGCCATAGGGCCGGAATGAACCGTGCCCGAAAGGTTAACAAAACTTGAATGAACAGAAGTAATCGGGTTACTTTGCACACCCAAAAGAACCAAAAGCGCCACATGGCAAGAATAAACGAAAGTAACTCAGGTTACTTTGCAGACCCAAAAGAACCGAACTCAAAAAATTAACCAATCCCGAGACCAAATAGTCCTGATCAAGTCTGATCAAATCTTCCAAGGAGGCGACGCTTGAGGTCTCCAATAAATGCGCCATAACTCCTTCCTTGAGTTGATCCTCCCCCGAAACGTCCACGATCTTCGAAAATCCCGTCTCGACCGTTGGCCTTCCATCTTCCCCAAGCAATTGCGACACTGGCAACCACCCCTCCACCGCTCCAGCACCAAGAGGTTTTTCATCCAGCAACACCAACCAAAAAACCGGTCGATGGCCCAACCAGAGGGTGGCTCTCAGCGAAATTGTGGGCTTGGAGCCCTTTATCAACACCACCACTTCGGAATCCTCGCTCGACCGTAAGCCCGATCTACAAAGCTCCACCACCTCACCTGCGTGAAGCAATGTGTCTCTCAAAACCTCCATCCTTCAGTACCTTAAAGGCACTCCAAGAACCTTCACCTTCCAAGTCTTTAGAGCAACTCCTGAGGCGGCATCCAAGGATTTGAGCCTCTGCCACTGGAGACGCCCTTGTCATTGAATGGGAGACACCCCTCCAGGACTCCCACCAAGACCTCTTTAGCCCCCATCACAGAGAACCCTCTCAGACAGAGAAGGCCCTCCATAATTGCCAACATATCTAGCACAACCCCGGACAGTCTTGCCGCCAAAAGGCTGTCTTGGACCAAATACAATGCTTCTTCCTCACCTTCTCCGATAAGATACCATCCAACAGCAAATCAAACTCTGCACTCTCGATCAGGCATCGAAGAACATGGGCAAACTCTTCAATCGAATGATCCGCCTGGGAGGACAACTTTTGTTGTTTTGACGTTGGAAGATGTCGAGAACAGCTCCAAATTCGTCTTCTTAAACCACGGGCCACTTGTCACGCAGTCCCTCCGTTGATGACCCGACACTTGCAACAGAACCAAAGGGATTTCGTTGTTGAGTAAGCCTTCAAGATATTGTCTTCTGCACCGCATCGGAAGCACCAAGATTCGTCCCCTCCTTGTGAAGCAGCCTCTGATCCCTACTCCTCTTCTGGATGCCACTCCAAGGACCTTCCCCAACCAGGTCCTCCATTACATAGTCACATTGAGCATACCCTCTCCCCAACCGCCCTCCTTCCCCACCTCCCCTGAATCAATGGCCCTCCTCTCTCCGATGGTGGGACGCTCTCCCGCTTTTTTCCTCACCCTTCCCTCCAGTTCTCTCATAATGCAATTCGTTGCCAAGATTACATAAGGTAGGAGAGCGTCGCTATAATTGTCATTAGAGTATATGATATTACATAGTGCCACTAAAATATCTATAATACATAAAAATTGTGATAAAATATACCTTGATGGAATTTATATGTTATGCGGCTAACATATAAGATATGACAACATAGAGATACCTTGAACCATGGAAGGACATATCGATATCGGTGTCGATATCGGTACCATGTCGATACGATATATCGTTGATATATCGACGCCATATCGTCGACGTCGAACCGAGATTGTGAATAAAATGGCCTTGGAAGGCCAAATATCGACCATATCGACGATATATCAGTGACCTGTCGATACCGATATATCGCGATACGGCCTTCCATGCCTTGAACTTTATCTTGTATGTTCTGCTCAATACATTGCATGGCTCACTATGTGACCACTCCTTAAAATTAAGTTTATAAGTAATGTTTATTATAAGATTTGTGGATTCATATGTTAAGGGCGTAATGTTAAGAGTTTATAGAAATAATTGGACATGTTTAATGGTAAATATGAACAAGAAAGATGCCAAATTTAAACATTCATCTTGTATAGATATATCCTAAACAACTAGACCTTTATTAACATACGAAACTACCAAAAGAACAAATGATACTTTTAAGAAAATGCTTTGAAAATCCTTAAAGCCTTAAGGAATGCATCGCTTCCATCTCACTCCTCGACCGCCTCAACTACCTTAAACCGTCTCGACCGAGCAAGGCATACGCCTAGTCAAAGGAGCCTAACGGGTGCGCCTGAAGGCTAAAATGGCTCGCCTCGTCGCTTTTTGCACCTCAAGGCTAACGTTTTTAAACCTTGTGGTAATAGCTACTCACGCAACAACAAGCATATAGTAGGCAATTGTGGGACAGGTGATGGGATCCGCAGTGGGGAGGGGATCTGGTAGGTCTAGTACCGGTGATCTGATATCATGTGAGATATAATGCTCTGACATATTGAAATGTGAACCCAAGGCCTCTTTATAGAGAGAGAGACTATGGTTAAGGGGCACACAAAAAAAGAAATATATATAAATGATTGTCCGGTGTTTGTGGGATTCAAATCCTAAAAACTATTGAAACAGCGCCTCTAACAAACTTCTTCATGCACGTTGACCTTCTGATGCTAGAATAAATAGGTGATTTGTTTTTTTTTTAAACGAAGAAAGGGTGGACTACCCTTGATAGGTAGTCGCCCAATAAATAGGTAAATTATGATAACCATGTGTTGGCGCGAAAGGTGCAATCAACAGCATAAGGAATCTTTCTAGCAATTTGATGTAATAAACATATAATGCTGCTATATCTTGAGGCTCAACATGATGAATATCTTCATCTGCTTACAGGTATAATGCAGAAAGTTTTGCTAATGAAAATTACAAGGTACCACTTAACCATTATGTGAAAAAGATGTTAAAAAGAAAAGAAACCATCAAATACCTCAGTCAAGTGCATGTTGAAACCCTCGGCCCGCTGGAGTAGATCATGAGCAAGATCCGCAGCAGGTTCTGGGGGTAACTCCAAAGAAACATGGGAGATAATCTGCAACAGCGATACACGGTCACTGGCCCATGTAACAGATGTGAGTTCCATCGAATCAGCTTCCACATTCATCCCCGTCGAGACTGACTTGTGAAGAAGCTCCCAGTGATGACGAAGGAACGTCCACCCAATAGCTTTCGGAACAAACATTGATATATTCGATAGAAGCAGCCAGGCACCAGAAGGAGCTGCCCATTTCTCTATTGGCATGGAATTCCCCAACCACGCAGACTCTGAAGCTGTAATGACATTCTGAAGAGCGATTGCAACAGAGGCTTTAATTTTTCTCTTCTTACCAAGGCTAGTGCAGATCTTCTTGATGCACAGATCCACGTCTCCTTCACACATCCCTTTCAGTAAAGCCAACAGCTCTTTAGAAAGCACAGATTCCAGACTCTCGGTGTTGCTATTTATGTCCAACTTGTGAAATTTCTCTATCCAATTCATGACCAGTTCAAGAAACAAACTTTCACATTCCTCTTGAATACTTGTCTCGTTGTCTGAGATCAGACGTGGGACAGCTTGAAGCCACTCAGTGATCACCTTCTCGTCCAGAAATTTCCTAAAAACCTACAAAAAGCAAATATTCCTTGAACAAAACCAAGCTGCTAGCCAATAACTCATGGTTTACTTGCATAACTAAATGAAAAGATCAAGCTACGGGGTTAAAATGCCCGCATAGATAAATCATGTGCACATCTATGACACACAACCAATCTGCAACATCCTCATTAGAATCAAGAGATCACGAATTGGTAACTTCAACTTCGTATAGAGCATCCGTTCCAACAACCTTGATTGGGAGAGCATCGACTACGTTTCATAAAAGATCACCTCAGACAAAGCTGACAAAGACGCTTTCCGGATGCTGACCAACTGATCGGAGCAGGCGTGCCCGATGATTTCAAGAAGCACCCCATCCACTGGCCCACCAGCCAGAGATGTTGCCCTTGGGACGAGGAGTAATGCTGCCTTCCTCACCGCTGCTTTCTCGTCCATGCACCTCTTCCTCAGTGTGGCACTGAACTCCCACAGCACCATGAGTTTCCCCAACCTCTGCTGACTCTGCAGATCCTTCGACAGAAGCTCCATCAGCTGGCCGATATTCGCCAGAGCACGAGCTCGGATCCCTGCCTGGGCATCGCTGCACCTCTGCACCAACGCCTCCAAGCACCTAACTCCCCACCAATCATCACACCCATCTCCTGCCTCCAATTCCTCCACAGCTAGAGGATCACGCAGCGTCGACAGAAGCCCCGTGATCAAATCAACCCCCAACAACCTCAGTTGTGGTTTCCCCCGCGTCATCTTCACCACGTAGCTCGTGAAATCCATCTGATCCTCCCGTTCCATGGCTCTCAAAACCTCCAGGATTGCCTCCACTGCAGCTGCTCTCAGCTCTGCCTTCTCCGGTGCCTTCGACACAAGGTACCTCGGAAAGTAGATAACAGCCTTCCGAACATCCGAATTCCCATTCGCAATCGGAATAATTCTCTGGACCACGAACCCCAATGCCAACCCCCGCAGCACAGATGTCTTCCCGCACGAGAGGATCACAGGGGTCAAGCAACGGAGCACCTCCATGGTGGAGATTGTTTGATCGCCATGCTCCGGCCTCGACAGTACACTGTCTAGTATCCTGAAGCATAATTCCGCCAATCGTGGGGCCGCAGCACCGTTAATTATGGAAATAATGCTCTCAGTAAGGCTCTTCACGCTGTCGGGGAGCATGTCAAGGCGCACGCAGGCGATCACAGACTCGAGGAGCTCTAGGATTCGGAGGAGGAGGTCGTTGAAATCGGCAGCGGGGCTGTGGGGAGAGGCGGAGGATGGCAGGTCCCCGCGCTTGCGACCGCGCTTTGCACAGGGGTTACCGGTGGGGTCGGGCGGGGGGGAGGAGGAGTCGGTGGAGGTGAGGGAGGGTTTGGAGGAGCGGCGGAGGGAGGAGAGGAGGGATAGGAAGGGGAGGGGGGAGAAGAGGGAGGGAACGGGTGAGGAGGAGGCGAGGAGGAGGGAGAGATAGCAGCGGGAGGCGAGGAGGGAGGGGACGGGGGAGGAGGAGTCCATGGAGGACGAGAGGGGCGGGAGGAGGGCGGAGGGGGGGAGGCCGCGGGAGGAGAGGAGGGGCCAGAGAGACGGAGCATCCGGGCCGTCGAGGAGGGATTGGAGGGCGGAGATGGAAGGGGAGGAGAGCGGGGGAGGGGCGCCGGTGGAGGAGGAAGGGATGAGGTGGTGAGACTGGAGCTCGGAGAGGAGATGGGAGAGGGATTCGTCGTCTTCGTCTTCCATTCTCTCTCTCTCTCTCTCTCTGGAGGAGGTGGTGGCGGATGCGGGGTTTTGGGGATTGGGGATACTGAGAATTTGGGTTTTCCCGCCAAGCGGATTGGGCTCTTTCTGCGGTGTGAGAAAAAAAAGATTGTAGAAGCTCGATTACTACGTAAAATGGTGATAGCAAAAGAAATGATGTGAAAACCCATTTAAAAAATCAGGCTCCTTCGATGCGATTTTCTTGATAATTGTGTAAACAAATAAAGAAGAGTTGGTGAAATGCTTTGTCTTCAATGATCAAACTATTTAGTCGAGTAGAAGCTAAATATATAATTGGATGTTAGTAATGTACGATTATTTTGGTCCAGAATATATGTATTTAATTAGTATGTTTGGTATCCATATGAATGTGTACTATGCACTTGCTTGGATTAGGTCTAGATTAATATTGTATTATTTGATATCGAAATAATATAGATATCAAATAATGTAATTTAAAATAAATATTTCGTGTCCATGGTCTACAATGAAATCCACGGGGAATTGTTATATATTTCATTAAAGTTATTCCATATATCCTTGCTCCAAAGGAAAGCATTTTGAGTTTTTTTTTAAAATGTAAATGCATCACTTAGACATTGTTATTTACGGCGGGAGCCTACTGGTCGGCAATATGACTTTCTAAGTAGGTTTTATCAAGTTAAGTTGAGTGGCTCATCCTCCAAATCAAAATTTCCCAACCACTTAAATAAGCGTGATTGATCTTTGTTTAGAATTGTTGATAACTTGAGATGAATGAATGTTTGTTGTATAAAAAAAATATGATAAAACATCTATAAACTACCTCAAAATATACCCATATCATATGTGACACCCCACCACTACAAGAGAAGGTACGATTGGCATGCACATGGTTGCTCATCCTGTACACGCCTAATGCACGGCAGGTACACGCCATGAGGTTGGGTGAGCACATGTGAGTCCCAGACTGTGCTCGTTGATCGCCTAATTGCAAGGTCAGGCGGGAGAACACATTTGACTGCAATATGCTACTGCCCAAAGCATCGCCCGCATACGATTGGGCGAGCACTGTTAGTGCACTTGACGAGCACATGTGCTCGCCCAAGCTGTAAACCTGCAAAAAATTATACAGGTCTGACGGGGTTTCGATGCCTCGTCGAACATGTGTGTCTTTCGAGGTGCTAAAAGTGTGTTTTTAGTGTCATCGTGTGCACACGTGAAAACCTAAGAATTCCTATAAGTTTTTATTCAACTACAAGCCAGCATATATTATATATATAGAACAAGTAGATGATCGACCCACAGAGACCTGTACATTTTTACACGAATTTTTATTCTATTTACAAAAGCATTTTTGACTCTATTTACTCACATCAAATCCTATCTTTAATTTCTCTCCTAAGGCTTTAAAAAGTATTGACATCTCTGTCGCTGGATTCTAGATTGCATAAGGATCACATGGGAATCTTTTGAGATTTTTTCATATTTTTCTGCTATTTTGGTTAATTTTGGAAGTGACGGGTGCATAAATGTAGTTATCTAAGAAATTGAGGGGCTTGAATGCAAATAAATAAAAAATTAAGAGTGCTACTGCAATTAAATAGACGGTATTGGATAGAAGTGAAATTTTGTAATTAAAAAATTAATGGGTAAATTATAGGAAAAGAAATGGCTTTAAAATATACAATATAGTCCATGGAGGAATGAATGTAAATAAACTAACTTATATGTAAAAAAGTGCAAATATTGCTGAATATTTGATATTGCAGAAAATTATAGAGCTTAGACTAAATGTGAATAGATCCAAAATAATTATAAAAAACTTAAAGAAAAGCAAAATTAGGAAGGGTTCCCCGGGACCCCTTTCTCTTCTTCCTATACGAAGGCAGAGGAGGTCGAGGGTGCAGCGGGGAGCGAATGCGAGATCGATTAGGTGCGGTAGCCTGCATTGGCGGGCAGAAGCGGCGAGGAGGCGGTGGCGGACGACGTGGTGAAGAACGGCGGTGGAGCGGCAGAGGAGTTGGGTCCTCCTCCCTAATGGTGGGTTCGTCGATCTCTTTGGGTGGTGCCTCTCCGCCCCATTCTCCCTCTGTGGCTCTCCGCCTTTATATAGGAGGTTGATGCATGAAGGGAGAGGAAGCGGTTGGCGAGCGGTAGAAGAAGCGACTGGGCTGTTGCGTTGGAGGTTGAATATGGGGCTGACATCAACATGACGTCAGCATCCATTTAATTTTTTATTTTTAAAAATGTTGATGCCATGCTGACGTCATTTATTTTGTCATGTAGTGATATTTTTTAAATGAAGATGGAAGAGGGGGGAGAGAGAGGCCCTCTGGGCCTCTTATCAAATAAATATGGAAATTAAAAAAATAAATTGTTAGATACTTCAACATGGGCTTGAAACCCATGTTCAAAATAAGAATGGAATTATTTTTAAATTTTAATTTGGAATGAAAATATTATGTAATTTTTAAATGATTTTAAATGCAATGCATATAGAATTATGAAAAGAAAAGTATGAATTAAACTAAGAGAAATGCATGGATTATGCATGATTTTTTATCAATGAAGGGTATAAAAATGTGATCAATCATCGGTTCAGCATACCCTCGTACTTAACTTTTCTAGTTCCAAGCAAAACAATGTTATGCAAAGAGATTCAGAGAATGATTAAAGAATACACATAGAGTGTTTGCAGCAGACACACCCACAAAGTCTTGATTTTTTAAGCCAAGTTTGAACAAAAATCAAACAAGGACAAGGTCAACCTTTAGATTAATAATATGTTCGGACTCCTTTTAGATTCTCGTATTCAATATCACAGCCCTCGACTTCTATCAACTTTAGTCAGTCCCATCCTTAAGTCAAGTCAGATCATCCCGATCAACAGAATTCTCTTTAACCTTGAGTTGAATTGAACTGTTTGCGAAAGTTATGGCTCTTCCCAACATACGAGACAAGTATACCATATAGCCTTGAGCAAGGTACCAGGATATTCGTAAAATCTAAAACCTTTATTCTCTCTAACTCTAAGCTTATTATCATTTCACATGAATCTGTCAGCAAAAGAAGATAGGTATGAAATATAGAGAACTTGGATTTTCTAGGGTTTTTCGTAGACCGCTTTGGTCTGTTGCTCTCATTTTTTCTCTTTGAAGAGCATAACCCTGAGCTACTCCAGCCTCTTTGAAGACTAGTAGCGACATTGGTCTACGACTTGACTTATTTGGTAGAGATGGGTTATCTGCGTAGATTTTTCCTTGGTTCATATTTGCTTTGCATTTGTGTTTTTATAATAGGCATCCCTTATTGTGCCTTCTTTTAGATATGATTTTCTAGCATTGGGTATCAAGAGTGTACATGTATAATGTGACTTTCATATGTAGGTACGAGGCAGGTTTGCTAACATACCCAAACTTCTAGAAAATAAGTGGTTCATGAACTTAGATCGCTGAATTTTGCTTACTCGGTATTCAAAGCCACTCCCTTCCCTTGTTAGAGATTAAAACAGACCCTTCTAATGCAAACTAAGTTGAACTAAGGTGTAATGTGAAATTTGTTCAATAATCAATCAAGAGTAAAAGAGTACTAAAACTGTCAAGATGGTCTATTTAGACACAAATTTTGGTCGCTGAATAAAATTAGCTAAACTAAAGGAATTAAGTTTAAAATAGACTTAAAGAAATACTTAAACCTAATGAGTCATATGAAATTAAATGGATTAAGGTCTCCTTGTTCTAAGTCGAAAACTTGTAAAAACGAGACTTCAAATCACAAAATTAAGAGAAAACTGGAAAAATATTTTTGAAAAAAATAAGATTTTTTTGTAATTTTAAGAAGGAATTTTGTTTATATGCATATACTTTTTGTATTTCTATAAAACATGTAAAATATGATGCAAAGTTTTTTGAATTTATTAGAAAAGTTTGAAGAAATGATGCAATGAAAAAAAATATTTCGAACTTTTTTTAAAAAATAAAAGCAATGTAACAAAATGAAATGGATTTTTATTATTAAAAAATGATAAAAGGAAATGAGATGCATAAAATACAATGCACCCCCATCCTTAGACTGAGCCATGTCCCCATGGTGATAATAGAGTGGAAAAATTGAAACAACACGATTGAAGGGAATGTAGATGCAAGCGATGAAAGATGTTTTTTTCATTTAGGTCAATTGGAGAGAGTAAGAGAGAGAGAGAAGAGTGGAGATTTTTAGTGTAGAATTGTCTTTTCGCTTTTGTGAGAGAGACACTTTTATTTTCATTATTAATTTGTATTAATACATGTACTTAGACATTGGACACTTCACACTCCGAAGTCCATTTATAGGGTGATTGCTCACCTGGGGCCTCATCAGATTTTTGTTATTTTCTTCGCTTTATCCACTTCTATTCCCCTATTTTCACCTTTTGTTTTTATTTGTTTCCTGTATTTTGAGTTTTTTTGTCTTCTTTTTATTTGTTTTATGTGATTGAGCCCTTAGATTTTAGTACTTGCTTGCTCAAGTAAGTTACGCCCAAACACCTAATATATTGCATGTGTCAATAGTCTTTACATTTGGATCTAGCTCAAAATTAATTTGGTTATTCACAATTAATAGCAGCTTAAATTCATGTTTTACATCCCGAATGGAGAGAACTAGGGAGCGTTGTAGGTCTTATTAACTTTGCATGCATCATTAGATACTGAGGTGAGATTTCCACCTTAGTGTTGACTTGCACGACTTTTCCAACTCCTCTCCCATTTTTGTATCACTTAGGATTTGAAAATAAAATACAAAAAATCATTAGGCGTATTGTTTGAAAAATACTCAAAAAAGTAAAATAAAAGAAATCAAAATAATGGGACTGTTTAATAAATACCGACCTAATCAAACTTCGCAGTGCACTATTATTATTTAGGGTTCAAAAGCCCACATTATTTCCAGGTACATTCCAAATCGAGTGAGGCGCGATCTATAAGGATTAGAGTCGAAAATCCAGCCTGAATACTGCCCTGCTATTGATTGGATTCATGAAGTATTGATGCTTCTATCGTACATAAGCGAGTAAGGCCTTATCGACAACAACATTTTTGCCTTGTGTAGAACATCTAACCTTGTTTGAAGTATTGTGATTAGGCCACACCCTCACAGGTGCATTATTTAGCTGGAATCTATAGAGGTGATCGTGTGCACTCACAAGGCGAGATGCAGAGTTGTTGAGGTGACTGCTCACGAAATCCGACTAAGTCAATAATCAACCCATAATATGAATAATCAATCAATGCAAAGTGGAGTCAAAAATTATTACAAACCTTGCAAATAAGTATGTATAGTGGTCAAGTATGTGTAGGGTGTCGAACACATGGAACAGACGAGTGTATCAGTATTATTTATTGATAAATAATCCATATGTGTATTTATCTGCTATCTTAGTGTTTTAGTGTGTTTTAATTATTTAGTTTTTTTGTTTTTTTGTTTTTATAATATTTTATATTACTTTTTTGTTTTTAATTTTATAAAATTTATCTTTATTTTATGTTTTATAATTTTTAAAATTTTTATCTTTTTTTAATATATAATAAGTGTATATATAACTACATGTAATAATATATATAATATAGGGAATATATAAAAATCAGTCAATACAAATAAAACCAATTCTTTTTTAAAGGGTTGAAAAAAAATATTATTATAGGATTTATAATAATTAATAATAATATTAACTATATATAACTATATATACATGTATATAAATACAATATATGGTATTCTATTTATAAATATAGCTATATATAATTAAAAATCACAAAATATTTTTTTGTGTTTTTTATATTTGTTCCGTTTTATGATTTTTTAGTTAATTTTGATAATTTTATGCATTTTTTAAGATCCAAAATAGTCCAAATCAGTGTCTAAATTAAATAGGTTGAATTGCTTTAATATTTAAAAATATAAAACAAGCCTAAAAAATCTCAAAACTATTTTTAATATACAGTATTACATATATATAACATGGGATAGAAACATATTTTTCTTTTACATTTTTTGGGATTTTTTCTATTTTTTACGGTTAGAGAGGGTTTTCTTTTTTCGATTTTTCTTTTGTATTTTTTATGATTTTTGGTTTGGAGTGATAAAATATAGTAATAGACAATACATGTTTTTTGGGGATTTTTCAAGAAGGGTTTGTATTTTTTGTATTTTTACATTTAAACAAAGAATAAAAAGGTTCCTTTTGATTTTTAATAAATGAAAGTGCAAGAAATATACTGAACAAAATACATGGTGTGAATGAGCATACAATCAGACATTTTCCCTATTTTTGCATAATTTTTGGAGCACGAGAACTAAAAAATGAAAAGCATAAAAAAATATACAAGCTGGCAATTGTACATTTACAATAATAATAAAAGGTGGGGTGTTACTTAGAAAATACCCAAAGTTTTTAAACGTTAATTACAAACTTTTAAACTAAATAGAAATAATGAAACACAAAGGGGTGCACGTGCAATTTAGCTACTCACGTGGGGGACCATGTGATATGATCTAATAGTCGACTACAATGTATTTTGCAATTAATACAGGGGTTCCTTTACATTTTTTCCACAAACTTTAACTCTTAATTAAATATTTACATGGCTCTTTAATAAATACAAAAAGACAAAGGGGGTTCATGCAATTTACCCCACTTAACAACCCCTGATCGAACCATCCTCTAGTTGACACGTGGAGGATCCTTCAGCCCAGCTCTCATACCGCTTCAGCTTGGATGGATGGACCAGATTAGATATGGGTCGTGTTCTTGATCGAACGGTGTTCAAGGGCATTGAAAAAACAACCAAAGAACATGACAACATTGAGCTTCGATCTTTGTTTTCTCCTTGCTCTAGCAGCCTCTCCTCACTCAGATGGGTCCAATAGCTTGTTGTGACTGCTCCGCTTCTGCAGGTGGGCTCCGTTGAGCTCCAGGTGTTGACGATGAGGATCTGGAGCTTTGCTTTGCTTACACAACCTGGAGTAACCCTGGGAGCTCTAGTTGGCTCCAGATGGGTCTTCAAGGCCTGGTTCATGCACTAAAATGTCCTACGGCTCGAGGGCTTCCTCCTCAACCAGATGATGAAGTTGGGAAGCAATGAAACAAGGAGGGCAGCGAGGCTCCAACGAAAGGTGGAGAGGCGAGCCTTTATTTGCCAGATCCACAAAGGATCTGTGTTTATTTGATGAGGGGGAATGTAGAGAAATGTAGGGGATTAAAATGAGATAGAAGGTGAGTTGATATACTAGCGGAAACATGTGGATTTGGCATGGTGCTCGAGCTCCATGTCAAATGGAGATTTTTCGATTAATCTAAATTACGAGCTAAAAACAAAATATAAAGTACGAAATTGAAAGCTAGACCTAAATGTTACCTATGATAGCAGGAAATAGGCCTCGATTCGGTCTTATAACCGAAGAGGCATAACCACCAAGGGAGCACCAACGACAATTGGATCAACTACGACGAAGCTTCTCCTCGATGCAGAACGATGGTCACGCGTAGCCTATCACCAGCCGTGAAACGTAGAGCCGAATTAAGGGGATAAAAGCTACACGAGAGGGATCAAGCGCAAAAATAACGGAGAAGGGTGAGTTTTATAGGCAGAGATGGTGGTGACTTTGATGAAGGTGTGTATGCAGAGAAGGAGGGGTAGGTGGAAGGAATGGGTTTGGCGAGGATGGCGGACGTGTAGGATACATAAGGGTGGTGAGCTCGAGGGAGAGGGCAACATGGAGGTTGAGTGAGAATGGGGAGAAAATGGCCTCCCGCGAGCTTCTGATGCGAGCAGTTGGGAAGGCTGTACAGTTGACCAAGGTCAATAAAACAAAGGATCTGGTTGGTCCACGTGGACCAACAAGATAATTCCAGGCTGAAATTCTTCATAAAATCAATAAAAAATAACAAATGAAGAGCATAACCCTGAGCTACTCCAGCCTCTTTGAAGACTAGTAGCGACATTGGTCTACGACTTGACTTATTTGGTAGAGATGGGTTATCTGCGTAGATTTTTCCTTGGTTCATATTTGCTTTGCATTTGTGTTTTTATAATAGGCATCCCTTATTGTGCCTTCTTTTAGATATGATTTTCTAGCATTGGGTATCAAGAGTGTACATGTATAATGTGACTTTCATATGTAGGTACGAGGCAGGTTTGCTAACATACCCAAACTTCTAGAAAATAAGTGGTTCATGAACTTAGATCGCTGAATTTTGCTTACTCGGTATTCAAAGCCACTCCATTCCCTTGTTAGAGATTAAAACAGACCCTTCTAATGCAAACTAAGTTGAACTAAGGTGTAATGTGAAATTTGTTCAATAATCAATCAAGAGTAAAAGAGTACTAAAACTGTCAAGATGGTCTATTTAGACACAAATTTTGGTCGCTGAATAAAATTAGCTAAACTAAAGGAATTAAGTTTAAAATAGACTTAAAGAAATACTTAAACCTAATGAGTCATATGAAATTAAATGGATTAAGGTCTCCTTGTTCTAAGTCGAAAACTTGTAAAAACGAGACTTCAAATCACAAAATTAAGAGAAAACTGGAAAAATATTTTTGAAAAAAATAAGATTTTTTTGTAATTTTAAGAAGGAATTTTGTTTATATGCATATACTTTTTGTATTTCTATAAAACATGTAAAATATGATGCAAAGTTTTTTTTGAATTTATTAGAAAAGTTTGAAGAAATGATGCAATGAAAAAAAATATTTCGAACTTTTTTTAAAAAATAAAAGCAATGTAACAAAATGAAATGGATTTTTATTATTAAAAAATGATAAAAGGAAATGAGATGCATAAAATACAATGCACCCCCATCCTTAGACTGAGCCATGTCCCCATGGTGATAATAGAGTGGAAAAATTGAAACAACACGATTGAAGGGAATGTAGATGCAAGCGATGAAAGATGTTTTTTTCATTTAGGTCAATTGGAGAGAGTAAGAGAGAGAGAGAAGAGTGGAGATTTTTAGTGTAGAATTGTCTTTTCGCTTTTGTGAGAGAGACACTTTTATTTTCATTATTAATTTGTATTAATACATGTACTTAGACATTGGACACTTCACACTCCGAAGTCCATTTATAGGGTGATTGCTCACCTGGGGCCTCATCAGATTTTTGTTATTTTCTTCGCTTTATCCACTTCTATTCCCCTATTTTCACCTTTTGTTTTTATTTGTTTCCTGTATTTTGAGTTTTTTTGTCTTCTTTTTATTTGTTTTATGTGATTGAGCCCTTAGATTTTAGTACTTGCTTGCTCAAGTAAGTTACGCCCAAACACCTAATATATTGCATGTGTCAATAGTCTTTACATTTGGATCTAGCTCAAAATTAATTTGGTTATTCACAATTAATAGCAGCTTAAATTCATGTTTTACATCCCGAATGGAGAGAACTAGGGAGCGTTGTAGGTCTTATTAACTTTGCATGCATCATTAGATACTGAGGTGAGATTTCCACCTTAGTGTTGACTTGCACGACTTTTCCAACTCCTCTCCCATTTTTGTATCACTTAGGATTTGAAAATAAAATACAAAAAATCATTAGGCGTATTGTTTGAAAAATACTCAAAAAAGTAAAATAAAAGAAATCAAAATAATGGGACTGTTTAATAAATACCGACCTAATCAAACTTCGCAGTGCACTATTATTATTTAGGGTTCAAAAGCCCACATTATTTCCAGGTACATTCCAAATCGAGTGAGGCGCGATCTATAAGGATTAGAGTCGAAAATCCAGCCTGAATACTGCCCTGCTATTGATTGGATTCATGAAGTATTGATGCTTCTATCGTACATAAGCGAGTAAGGCCTTATCGACAACGACATTTTTGCCTTGTGTAGAACATCTAATCTTGTTTGAAGTATTGTGATTAGGCCACACCCTCACAGGTGCATTATTTAGCTGGAATCTATAGAGGTGATCGTGTGCCCTCACAAGGCGAGATGCAGAGTTTTTGAGGTGACTGCTCACGAAATCCGACTAAGTCAATAATCAACCCATAATATGAATAATCAATCAATGCAAAGTGGAGTCAAAAATTATTACAAACCTTGCAAATAAGTATGTATAGTGGTCAAGTATGTGTAGGGTGTCGAACACATGGAACAGACGAGTGTATCAGTATTATTTATTGATAAATAATCCATGTGTGTATTTATCTGCTATCTTAGTGTTTTAGTGTGTTTTAATTATTTAGTTTTTTTGCTTTTTTTTGTTTTTATAATATTTTATATTACTTTTTTGTTTTTAATTTTGTAAAATTTATCTTTATTTTATGTTTTATAATTTTTAAAATTTTTATCTTTTTTTAATATATAATAAGTGTATATATAACTACATGTAATAATATATATAATATAGGGAATATATAAAAATCAGTCAATACAAATAAAACCAATTCTTTTTTAAAGGGTTGAAAAAAATATTATTATAGGATTTATAATAATTAATAATAATATTAACTATATATAACTATATATACATGTATATAAATACAATATATGGTATTCTATTTATAAATATAGCTATATATAATTAAAAATCACAAAATATTTTTTTGTGTTTTTTATATTTGTTCCGTTTTATGATTTTTTAGTTAATTTTGATAATTTTATGCATTTTTTAAGATCCAAAATAGTCCAAATCAGTGTCTAAATTAAATAGGTTGAATTGCTTTAATATTTAAAAATATAAAACAAGCCTAAAAAATCTCAAAACTATTTTTAATATACAGTATTACATATATATAACATGGGATAGAAACGTATTTTTCTTTTACATTTTTTGGGATTTTTTCTATTTTTTACGGTTAGAGAGGGTTTTCTTTTTTCGATTTTTCTTTTGTATTTTTTATGATTTTTGGTTTGGAGTGATAAAATATAGTAATAGACAATACCTGTTTTTTGGGGATTTTTCAAGAAGGGTTTGTATTTTTTGTATTTTTACATTTAAACAAAGAATAAAAAGGTTCCTTTTGATTTTTAATAAATGAAAGTGCAAGAAATATACTGAACAAAATACATGGTGTGAATGAGCATACAATCAGACATTTTCCCTATTTTTGCATAATTTTTGGAGCACGAGAACTAAAAAATGAAAAGCATAAAAAAATATACAAGCTGGCAATTGTACATTTACAATAATAATAAAAGGTGGGGTGTTACTTAGAAAATACCCAAAGTTTTTAAACGTTAATTACAAACTTTTAAACTAAATAGAAATAATGAAACACAAAGGGGTGCACGTGCAATTTAGCCACTCACGTGGGGGACCATGTGATATGATCTAATAGTCGACTACAATGTATTTTGCAATTAATACAGGGGTTCCTTTACATTTTTTCCACAAACTTTAACTCTTAATTAAATATTTACATGGCTCTTTAATAAATACAAAAAGACAAAGGGGGTTCATGCAATTTACCCCACTTAACAACCCCTGATCGAACCATCCTCTAGTTGACACGTGGAGGATCCTTCAGCCCAGCTCTCATACCGCTTCAGCTTGGATGGATGGACCAGATTAGATATGGGTCGTGTTCTTGATCGAACGGTGTTCAAGGGCATTGAAAAAACAACCAAAGAACATGACAACATTGAGCTTCGATCTTTGTTTTCTCCTTGCTCTAGCAGCCTCTCCTCACTCAGATGGGTCCAATAGCTTGTTGTGACTGCTCCGCTTCTGCAGGTGGGCTCCGTTGAGCTCCAGGTGTTGACGATGAGGATCTGGAGCTTTGCTTTGCTTACACAACCTGGAGTAACCCTGGGAGCTCTAGTTGGCTCCAGATGGGTCTTCAAGGCCTGGTTCATGCACTAAAATGTCCTACGGCTCGAGGGCTTCCTCCTCAACCAGATGATGAAGTTGGGAAGCAATGAAACAAGGAGGGCAGCGAGGCTCCAACGAAAGGTGGAGAGGCGAGCCTTTATTTGCCAGATCCACAAAGGATCTGTGTTTATTTGATGAGGGGGAATGTAGAGAAATGTAGGGGATTAAAATGAGATAGAAGGTGAGTTGATATACTAGCGGAAACATGTGGATTTGGCATGGTGCTCGAGCTCCATGTCAAATGGAGATTTTTCGATTAATCTAAATTACGAGCTAAAAACAAAATATAAAGTACGAAATTGAAAGCTAGACCTAAATGTTACCTATGATAGCAGGAAATAGGCCTCGATTCGGTCTTATAACCGAAGAGGCATAACCACCAAGGGAGCACCAACGACAATTGGATCAACTACGACGAAGCTTCTCCTCGATGCAGAATGATGGTCACGCGTAGCCTATCACCAGCCGTGAAACGTAGAGCCGAATTAAGGGGATAAAAGCTACACGAGAGGGATCAAGCGCAAAAATAACGGAGAAGGGTGAGTTTTATAGGCAGAGATGGTGGTGACTTTGATGAAGGTGTGTATGCAGAGAAGGAGGGGTAGGTGGAAGGAATGGGTTTGGAGAGGATGGCGGACGTGTAGGATACATAAGGGTGGTGAGCTCGAGGGAGAGGGCAACATGGAGGTTGAGTGAGAATGGGGAGAAAATGGCCTCCCGCGAGCTTCTGATGCGGACAGTTGGGAAGGCTGTACAGTTGACCAAGGTCAATAAAACAAAGGATCTGGTTGGTCCACGTGGACCAACAAGATAATTCCAGGCTGAAATTCTTCATAAAATCAATAAAAAATAACAAATGAAATAGTTATTTTTTGGATATAACATAAAAAATGTTAATAGTTTTATGTAGTATTTTATGTTGTTTATAATTATTTTTACAAGGTCATTTATTATAGGTTCATATTTACATGTTTATATATGTAAATATACTTGTATTTTATTTCATATTTTATTTGTTTTTTATATACTTTTTATTATATACATGTATTTTATATATTTTTAATTTATTTAAATACATATTTGGATATTTATATTACATTTTTTGAATTTCTTAACATATTTAATTAATTAAGTATACTTATTATATAGCTATGTATAGGTACAATTCATCTATATATTAGAGTATTTGATTTATTTTATTTAATTTGTGATGGTTTTATTTTATTTTAGATATATACATATATTTTAAATAATACGTATAACTTTATATGAATATAAGAAAATAAAAAATATAAAGAATAAGTATATTAAATATTTTATACTGGCATACTGCACAACTAGGACCCAAAATCCAACTTTTGCATCTTAACTCCAAGTTTAATGAAACCACATTGATTAAATGGTTAATTTTATTTTATGAGCAATAAAAGTGAGTTTGATCAATTTTGAATCTCTATGGACAAGATACGTGCCTGCAAGTTTTCTTTGCGGCTTTTTATCTTGTGTGTCTCGTGCACAATGTGCATTAGTTTTCAGTGAAATCAACTTTGTATTTTTTGTACAATATCCATGTTTAGGTTGATTGATTTGACATCTAAAAATAATAAAATAAAGTAGGTCCCAAAATGCAATAATTGAGCCAAAATAATTAGGATTTTCGTGTGTTTTCTGTACAGTTTCTCTACCCCATCTCCTCCTACTTTATTCATTGTCGACCAAGTCATCGTGATGATCAGGTCTTGGGGTCTAGGGTCACTCAATGTCTTTAACACTTCATTCTTTTTCTTTTCTTTCATTTTTTTTGGAATTAAATACAATATTTATAGCTTATACATTGTTTAAGGTGATTTATTGAGTGTTATTTTCCACAAATTAATGATATATATATGCAATTAGCTAGGGATTTACCACCAAACTAAAAGAATAAAGAAGATGAAATAAGGATTCATCGGTGTGTCTCTCTCATTGTCTTGTGTATGAGTACCTCACTTGTGGGGGAAGTAGTGGTTTCGCCTATTGGCATCCTTCTATATTCTTTGGTTGCGTAGTGGATCCGGACTCAATATCATGGATTCTCTTGAAAGAGTGTAGGCTACATGTTACAGAGGAAGTGGAAAGTACAAGATACTCTTTTGACAATACTCACTTTCCTATAGGGTTAGCCTCCAAGGACTTGTTCAAAGATTACCTAAAATAATAATAAAATTGAAAAGATAAAAATAGCCAAACTCTTACGGGTTGACAATTTGTTTGGTTGGTGAATCCATACTTGTCTTGTGTTTGTTTGAATTGGATATAGGTCAAAGATCCAGTCATGCGCACTTGCACCCTTTTTACATTTCATTTGTTTTTCTTTCTTGTTACCCGCTCATTTTTTAGCCTTCACTGTTTCCATCCCCACTTCATCTATCGCTCATCCCCATATCCATCTACTCCATTTCTCTCCAAGATGTCGACTCATGGATGGTTTAGTCGGGACCCCGTCGACACCAACATCGATTCCATGAGCTAAACATCTTCAATAATTCGAGGTGATTTATGAGAACTCGGTTCGGATCTTGCCAACCGATCTCTGAACCCCTCGACTTCTTCCTTTGTTCCAATAATCCATGATCACTCTTGTCCTGTCATTCACAACTTGTGGATGGATATTGATTTTAATCAATATCAAATGCTCCATTCACATACATCTGGAATTGACCCTACTTCCATATCATCCATTTCACCAGGTGCCATGGATTTTCAGTCTGAACAGGATACATCTTTCGCTGTAGAGCGGACACTAGACCATGTGTAGATCACATCCTCTAAGTCTGATTCAGAGATGGATCCTTAAGGGAAGGGAAAAGGGACCAAACCATCTAGATCAAGGACAACCCAATGAGAACATTGTGAATGCATAGTTGCTCGCATCCATCTAGGCCATCCAACAACAACTGACCGATAATGCTCTTGCCCAAGCCACTTTCCAAGAAATGTTGAATGACATGAGGAGAGAGAGAGAGAGAGAGTAAAGGAGGATGAGGAGGTGATAATGATCAACATGAATATGGACACCGTGAAGGGCCTGTAGATGGGACCGATGGGAGAGAGTCCCAAGCCTACTCTCAAAGAAACCTACAATCATGGCATTGACCAAATGAAAAAGTGGATACATATCCTTGTAGTCCATGGACATTTCAAACCAAAGCCCGGCTTCTTGCTCTTCTGCCTTTCTTCCACGAGAATACAAATGAAAAGCCTTACATCCATCTTCAGTAGTTTTCTTGCATCCATCGTACCGCTCACTACCATAACATTCTGTTAGGCGTAGTCAAGATGACCACATTCTCCTTCAACCCTCAAGATAAAGATTTATATTTGATCAACCATTTGAGGAAGGTCGTGACGACATGGGAGGAACTAAAGCCTACGTTCCTCCAAAAATATTACCCTTTGGGTCATCTAAATCAGATGCGAGAACAGGTCAATAATTTCTCCCAAGGACCGCACGAAACAAACACGAAGCATGGGAGAGATTTTGTGATTTACAAGAGAAATGCCCCCACTGTGACATTCCTCAGACCAGCCTGGTCCAACATTTCTTCAGGGGCCTCACTCTTGATAGTTAGAGGTTAGTGGATGTCACATGTGGTGTCTCCCATTTCAATAAGGATGAATATGTCATTTGGCAGATCTTTGAAGAGATGGTCGAAGGAGAGGCCGCTCTATCCTCATCCCACGCCTATCAACGACAACTGCAACTCCACCACACTTGTCAATATGAGGCATCTAGTAAAGTGGACAGTGACGAGAGCTCTAACCTGAGTATCATAAGGAGCCACCTATCCAAAGTTGATATAATTGAGAAGTGATCACATGACTTGGAGAAATTATACGTGATCGAACAGAGGACTGAAAATAACCAAATTATCTCAAGAGGAGGGTCGTGCATATAATACAAGGCGGACATATAGTTATCGAAGTGCCCGCTCTCAAAGATCGCTTGGTGATCTCAACAATCAACCCACACAATAAAAATGAAGCAATGCAATCTGAGGTGTAAATGAAAATTTATTATAACCCATAAATAAATGTGTGTAGTGGACAAGCAATCTGGGCGTCGAACACAAGGAACAATATGTGGTAGCACAAATTATTATTTATAAGTAAATAATAACTAATAGTTTGTTATATATGCTCAATTAATCAATTAAGTAATGTTTATGTGGGTTTTTTATTTTTAATATTTTAATATTTTTTCTTATATCTGTATTTTTATTTTTATTTTTTTAATTTTATAATTTATATTGTTTTTATATTTTTTATTTTTAATTTCTTTTCTATTTAATCTATAATGAAGGTAAATATATAATTATATATATATATATCTAATATGTATATATAAGGTATGTAAAATTAGAAAATATATAACAATTATACTAAAATCAGAAAATACCAAAAAGAACGATCCTTTTTAGTTTTTAAGGATTTACAATATTTATAAAGTATTTACAATAATTAATAGAAATATAAATTATATATATCTATATATAGGTATATTATATAATATAGTGTATTATATTTATAAATAGGAATATAAATAATAAAAATTTCCCAAATAAAGTATTTTTGCATTTTTAGTATTTTTATAGTGATTGTGTGATTTTTCAGGGATTTTTGCTAATTTTTAGGTATTTTTTAAGTCCAAAATATACGAAATCAAGACTTTTAGTTGGTTGGATTGATTTGAGATTCAAAAAGTATAGAATAAAGTCAAAATTTCTCAAAACCAATTTTAATACTTATTAATATATTTAAATAAAAATATCAAATGGAAATAATATTTTTGGTGGCCAAGACCTCTAACGAGGTCCGAAGGCCTCCGCCTTCATCGTAGCTCAACATCGAGTTGCTGAGCTTCTTCGAGTCCTTCGCCGGCTCGAGTTGAGGCAACGACCACCGGAGTCGAGGAATTCTCCTCCACGCATCAGGATAATCCACATCCATCTACTGTTTCTTTTGCTTCTGCTCTTTCCCCATTCCTCTGTTTTCAACCTTTTCCCCAATTTTCAAATCGCCACCGTCATCTTCTGCTACATCCTGCAACCCCGCACCTTGTGGTTGTGTACCACCACCGACGACCGTGCAATCCTACTCCAGTGCCCACCCGCGAGCTGCAACTGTCTAACCAGCTGCCTGTCGTCCTTCTCTGCTGTTACTCGCACGAAGCCGTCCCCGACACCGCCAGCCGCGCGAGTCCTCCAAGCAGCGTGCCACCAGACCAACAGCACCTGCCTCCAGAGAGCGCAACCGGCCTTCCGCACGCGACCTCCGCCAGCAGTCGCACCCCCCTCCCCTCACCGTCCACGCAGTCACTGCAGCACCACCAACCTCACTGTTGTCCCTCTCCGCCCACCTACGCCAGACCCCCCTCCGTGCTTCATCTCCAGTAGCCGATCTCGAGCTTCTCCAACCGGCTACAAAGAAGAAACCCTTATTTTGGGTGGGGATCTCAAGGAAGCCCAGGACCTTCCCCACAATCACAAGTGAGCCCGCTGCCCCAACTCTCTCTCTCTCTCTCTCTTGCACGTGAGCTGGAGGGGAAAATTTGCAACGGGACCTCTCAACTATTAACACCAAAGCCCTCCTCCGCTAGGACACGTGCAAGGCACGCGTGTCTCTGGTGAAACTTCATCAAGGCCCTCCGCTCTTCCGTAAATAATTTTGCATCTGGGTAATTTGCAGAAAGATCCTCGGGAGTTTCGATAATTGCATTCACATCCTGTCTGTATATTTATTTTATTTATTTCAATTCTGAATTGCATTTTGAAGCTTGTGTTCGCATGTTTATTTAAACATTCATTTAGCATCATTCCTTTATTCTAAAATTTATCATTGTGGAATAATATCTGCTCTATCATTGTGAAGAATTGTTATATTTTTGTGAGCATTGGTTTATTTGGTATAATTTATTCGGTGAAATATTATTTTACCCACTGTCCATTCTGAAATTGCTATTAAATTAATCTTTGCTCTAAAAATTGCGAAAATTTCGTAGTAGGTAGAGTTTGAGTAGTTCTACTTTGTGCCCAAAAATCACATTATTTGCACGCATATCGAGGTATAAATAAATTAATTGGTGTTATGCTTAATCGGTTTTTAATAAGTCGGAAATTACTTATTTTTGAGGTCTAGTAATTTCCTGGATTCATCTCACATAGAAGTATATAGGATAATTTTAATCTCTGAAAATAATTTATTTTGGTATTTATTAAAATTAATTTTGCGAAAACCATCCTGCATTCATATTTAATTTTTAAGTAATTCATACTGAGTCGAAAAATTCCAAAAAATTATAGTAGCTTAATTTCATCACATATCACATTTCGGCTAAGTTTCAGAATTTTTAGACTTAATTTGATCATACTTTACATTTTAACCCTCGAACTAGCTCGAAATTGCATTTGCAGTTATCACTTGCATTTAAAAATAAAAAAATATTCTTCTATGAAAACTTAGCATCCAGATCGACTTAAAATTAATCTAAGGAAAAAGCTTCCTCCCTGAGTTCGACCCTGGGCTTGCCCAAGTAAAAAAATATCTGCTTGCGTTTAATTGAGAAATTAACTAAGTGGTTTTTTTTATTAAATCCAATTTTACCCGACTGCAATGAACACATAAAATTTAACCGTTAATCCGATTGAATTAAAAAGGGTAATTTTGGGTTAGTCAAATGGCGCCATTGCAGGGAGGCAAGGCTTAGGTTAATTTTGAGAAATTTTGGATTTTAGGGTTTTCATCTCTGGGTAGTCTGATTCCCGATTTTCTTGTGAATATTTCTCTGTTTTATTTCCAACATTTTTTATTTTATTTATTTGATTTATTTTGTGTCGTTCTCTCTAACCATTATCTCATTTTTGTGCGAGGAACACGAGGCATTGAAGGCGACTCATCAGGCGAGCCAAAGAATCCGCATCGAATTGAACCGAGTGGCTTTTAGAGAACCTGTAAAAAACTCTGCAACTAAAGCGGTTCCTGTTTGGGTTCTCGCGTGTGTAACTGAATAATAAGAAGATTCTTTGTGTTGTGTGGTTGCTTAACGTAGGATATAACGTGCACTCGTGGCTCTTAGAGCTTTCTTAGGTTTGTTTGTGCTTGTAATATGTCGGACCACACTTCACCATTAAAAGACACACTTAGACCGCAGAACTTAGCCAGATTTAAATTTGTTCTTCACTCTCTAATAGAACTGCTTGTCTAGGAGTGACTTTTCATCGATTGCATTCATTCAGTATAAAAATTCAATTTTATTTTGCATCCCGCATGTAGAGCACGAGGATCACTGTAAGTCTTCTAAACTTGGCATACATCATCGTTTTATCATGCATCGGCTTTTCTCGACTCCTTCCCCCTTGGTTTTATAACTTAGGATTAAAGGAATTTGGGACCGGACGATAAGAGTGCCTTCTGTGTTGGACTAATCAAGTGGTCATCTAACTTAAAATCGGGACTTCTAAATGAATTGACCAGAAAAATCAACATAAAATTGGAAATTCTATTTGCGGGAGAATAACCCCAACCTTGATTTCAGGCTGAGTGAGGGTACAGAGTGTGTGTGCACACCCTAAGATAGAGCCAAAATCCCCACCTTCCATATCACGTACCCAGATCCTAGCAAATATCACAGGCTGAACTACTCGAGGTTCAACTGACCAGCATCAAGTAGACTCCACTTGCTTCGACAGGTAGATAGGGGTGAAGCAGCAGTGCGACACGACAAGTTGCTTAGTAGCCCTTCGGGGCGAAGTGATAAGCCTTGTTAGCCTTCGCCTACTTCGGTAGGTAGATAGAGGCAGGTCCTTGAACTTCTCAGTTGGTGATAGGAACGGAGAGAGGAAGGGCGTTGGTATCTCAGGAGACAGGTTAAACATGGGGAGACGCATCCGGCTTTGAGCTGACTTCCCTTTAGGCTATCATGTAATCCTTGCTATTTGCTTGAAAATCACACTTAAAATCAACCAGATTAATTGGACCCAGCTTTGGGTCCTTCACTGTATTGAGTTGGTGAAATTGGGGTTTTCTCTTGTATTTTGTTTTGTGTCTGTCCGTATACGTTATCCTATGTACTTGAATGTTTTCTACCTCAATCCACTTACATTCATCCATTATTCTTCAAGATGTCAGGATATTTGTCACCATATTCAGGTCACTCCTCTTCGACCATAATCCTATCATCTTCACCTTCTTATTCCTCATCATACCCCCATCCAGACCGTGAAGTCAGAACTTCGACTGACTTCTCCGCTTATTCGTACTTCTCACTACCCCACCTTCTTCCATACTTGATCCACTTCCATCTTGGGCTAAATGTCCTTATTCTCGAGAGCTTGTTGGAATCAATGATACATACAAAGAGAAAGCCACTACTGAGACCTATGACTGGCAGAATTACTCACCCCCACATACCTCATTCTCACCTCAAGTAGGGACCGAACAACAATTCACATATACACATCCCGACTTGACCTCGATGCATGACATTGTCGGTAGAACATACCGAATGGAGAGGCATGCACCTTATGATATTCATGACTTGATTGACCCTAGTAATCAAGCCCACATTGACCAGCCATTAGGAGAGCCTACATGGATTGGACTCATCAATTCAATCTACGAGCCCCCTTGTTATTGACTCCATCATATGAGGCTCCAACCAATATCTGTCATTTGAATGGTCTATACTCAACCCAGAATTACATGCCAGAGCCTAGGTATGTTGAGTATGAGACCCCAAGCTCTCAGCAGTATCCTCCAATTGAGCAGACTTCTCCCGTGATTTGTCACGAAAACTTTTTGGAGGATGACATTTCTAGACTTATTCAGAAAAATGAATCATTTGGTGCCAAGTTGAGAGATGCCACCGACATATTGCACTCAATTTATGCCAGCCTGGGTATGAAAGTGAAAAGGGAAATAAGTGGATCTAATGTTGAAAATCGAGCATATATTAGGGAACTTACACACTATGTACAACTGGAGTCAATTCTACCTCCCTCTTCTACTAACCACTTACCCTCCAATCCAGAGTCTGACCATCCGTCCATCGAAAACACCGAAAAATTGAAAATCTCAAAAATACCAAAAAATTGAAAAACCAACATAAAAAATGAAAATGACATAAAAAATTTGAATCCCGCTCTTAGGGAAGCCCTTGCTGAGAAATTGATTCTTAAGCTTCCCTTAATAAAGGCCATAGATCACTTCCCTGACCTCAAGAGATTTGTAAGGAGTAAATTGATGCCCAAAAGGTTGGGTAATAAGAGAACAAGGACTGAAAGACACATAGTGTCTATGGCCACCTCCTCGGTGATGGGGAGAAAGACCAAGAGATGCAGAGTGAAGCGGTAGCCCCGAGTTGAGTGTGAAATCAAAGACACCATTTTTACCAATGTGAGAATCGATGACGACTCATCAATAAATATCCTACCAACCTCTGTGTTTGACAAGCTCAAACTCGGATCACTTAGGAAGTCCAGAGTAATCATTCAGTTGGCTGATCGATCCATAAAACATGATAGAGGAACCATTTCAGTCATCATTACTTTCCAAGGTGCTCTACTCCAGGTGGATTTCACGGTAATTGACACTGAGCATAGAGGAGAGTTTACCCAGTCTCTTATTATTCTCGGGAAGCCGTTCTTAGCCTCAGCTAAGACGGCTATAGATCACGAGACTTGGGAGATCGATTTTGCAACATTGGGAGCGCTCCGACCTCACCCATTCTTTGATACACTTTACTCAAAGGTGACCCGCATATCCACAGACAATCGTTACCACCGAGAGATAGATGAGTCCCGTCTCTCTACTACACCTGAGATATCGACTGTCCGGACGACCGTTGGTTCAGAGACTCCCCACACCTCCACTTCACCAACTGCTTGCACCACTACCATGACAGCTTCTAAGGAGGACTCACGACCCGAAGCTATCATTAAGTTGGACACGACTTTTGCTGATTGCCTTGACCATTTTGATGATCTGACACAAGAGCCCGCTAATGTCAAGCCAACTGAGATCACTAGCACCTCAACGAGATGTATGCTGACCCTTCAAGAATATTACAATCTATATGGTGACTTGTCTGATGAGAAACCCATGGTCAGCACACCGCACCACATCCCGGAGCTTCAAAGGAGGCAACCAAGACTAAATTGACCCCAAACAAAAACACGATTGCTCCCTCCTCTAGCCGGTTATCTAGTGAGAGGAAGTCGAGAAATGGTTCCTCGAGGAGTTACCCCGAGCCCCTCAAGACGTGTCGCTCTCCACTCCCTCTCAATGATTCAGGTTCTAGAAGACCGACTAAGAAAGTCTCCTTCAACATATCAGGGAAGGAATTTTCTAAGGAGTCCTCATCAGGTCCGGATGAAGTGATTTATACAAGTGAGCTCAGTTCGGTTGTTCTTAAGACTTATCTAAGCAAGTAGTCGTATGTCGACTCGCGTTGGACGATCCCTTCACCTCACTACTATTCATACGAGGATGATTCTGACAGCGACACACATGTATATTCTCCACCTCCCCGTTCACGCAAGAAGGTTCGTTACAAACCTTCTTGACCTCTGTATATTCTCCAGATCTCATCGGTTCTCACACTCACTTCTGTCATATACTTAGGCTGACCAAAGCCTAAGTATAGGGGGGACCGATGCCCGCCCTGTATGTATACTCATCCATTTCCCCTCTTAACCTCGCTCGCCCCACTTTTTTATCTTCTTATACACTTAGGCTGACAGAGCCTAAGTATAGGGGGGCAGAGCGACTTGTATACATTTTGTTATTTTAGCTCTCCTACGCTTAGCACAAGCTATGTCTTCTTCCTCGCTTCTCATGCTTTGAGGACATAGCACATGCTAAATATAGGGGGCATGTATATATTACATATATACTTTACCCATAGCTTGTATTTTCACGTGTTTTTGTATATATTATGCAATAATTATGGGGTGGGTAAAAATTGTTTTTTTGTAAAATGCATGTTATACCTGTATAATATGTATATTTGCATAACATTTGTATAATTTGTATAATTTGTATAATACTTATAAAATTCTTGTAAATTTTGTTGTAAAATAGGAGGTATGAAAACAACAAAAAACAACAAAAAATAGGCTCTTATTTACTCTTGCAGCATCCTTGCATTTCAAAAAAAAGTGTCTTGCACTTCATTCATATACATAGCATGTCATATACATCTCATCTGCATATTTAGCATATGCAAAGTGAAAAGTTAGTGGGTTTAGAACCAAGTTATGAATAGATGTCGATGATGGTTTGACCTTAATCTACCTAATTTCAGAGGAACCTTATAAGACCTAGAGTTAAGATTTTTCAGGTCGAGTGACTAATTCTTTGAGTCCACAAGTCTATGTTCACATGTCATTTCGATTGGTCTAAGTAGAATATTTCGTACACACATAATTCTTTTAAACAATGACCAAACTGGACAAGCACCATGCACTAGCTCTTCATTGATGAGATGGTGAGGAGGTAGATCCTTTGGCTTGGAGTAGCACACAGGTGGAAACATCCGTCCTCCTCTAGGGAGGGTAGTGCATCTCAACCTAGTCTGGTGGTGTTGACATCTAATGATGAGATGCTGTGGGTTGTAATAATACTTCAAAAAAGGGATAATCCATCGGATAAAGAGGAAAAAACCCCGTATATACATGCTACACCTTGTATATATGTCAAAAAAAGAAAAAGGAAAAAAAGAAGTAAAATTGCAGAATCTCCAAAAGTGGACCGGCCTGATTGAAAAGTAAAATGCCTGTAGCAGTGTATATACAAGGATATAAAAATAAGAAGAGCATCAAAAGCTTGCAGCTGGATGACTTGGCTACACTGGTCAAGCATCCTAGGATAGGTAGCTACACTGGCTACCATCCATTCTTCTCTCCACCTCCTCTGCTTGGGCTGGTTGCACTTGAACTTAGAAGGGAATACCCCGCTTGATGAATACTCATTCATCACTCTTTATTCTTATATTTTAGCTATAAAAACCTTTGCAAATGCATGTATATAGTTTGTAAATAGAAATAATTACCAAAAGCATGCATTGTGTAAAAACCTATAATTAGCATGTTTTTGTGCAAAAATAAAAGAATAAAGATTAAAAAGAAAAGAGGGAAATATTTAGAATAAATATTGATCAACCTAACCAAGGGAGGGCTCAGCATGGGCCTGACCGCATAAAAGCCAAGTAGAGGGAGATAGGGGCTCATGTGTGTAAATATTTATGTAAATAAAATAAAAGTATTTTCCTCACAAAAATAGACTCAAATTGGCTTGTAAATACTTGTATATATTTCTAAACATAAAATCAAGATAAAAATATAAAAATTAAAAAGAAAACAAAAACATCACTCATGTATATAGCTACCATGTATATAGTCCACTTTTATTTATTTAGCCTTATAAATAAATAAAATTAATTTCCAAAAGTTTTGTAAATATTCTATATTATATAGTGTAAATAAATAAAATTAAATTAAAACAAAAACAAAATAAAAATAACAAAAATAAAAAAATAATAAAAATACATTATAAATATACCATGTATATAAATGTACATATCTATTTATTTCACCTATGTATATAAATAATAAAAATAAAATAAAAATATCTTGTCATTACTTATTTTATGATATAAATAAATAAAATATAAAATGGGAATGAAATTGTTATAAAAATAACAATTAAAAATCAAAATTAAAAAACCCCTAGATATTGTATATATACCTATATATATCCCTACTATGTACATACCTTATTTTTACTTTGAAAAATTAATTAAAAATCACAAAAAAATAAAAAAAATTAAAACAAAAATATTTTATCTTTTGACTTTTTAATAAATCGGCCATCTACCTATTTATAAATGATTTTACAAATCTTTTCCAGGTGGCAGCTTCCTATTGGCCCTGGGGGATGTTGAACCGGCCCGGTCAACTCCCCCCAGGGACCACTTCTCACGGGTCTGTGATGCCCGACCCATCTTCTCGAATTTTTCCCATGCAGACCCGACTCCTTCTTGCCTAAACCCCGGGTCCGAATTGCTCACGTCATATCCCGAGAACCTCACCGGAGCCACCGCTTCGGGATCCGCGCTCCAGAACGCCCTACCGCGCTCGTCTTCCCGGACCCTCCAGCGTATATAGTCCCAGCTCCACCACCTCCATTCGCATCTTTGGCTCATTTGCTTCACTACCTGTAACCTCCACTGCGTTGGCAAGAGTGACAGCTTGCTCCAGCAAGTGTCGCAGCGAGGAGAGGGGCAGTGGCCCATCGATCCGGCGAGTATCACCGCCGTGCTCCACCCAGAAGCCGGGAGCTTGAGCCTCAGACGTCGGCGAACCTTGAGGCGAGGACCCAGAGCATCGCAAGCTCGACCACAACCCATTCCTTCTCCCAGGTAGACTTGTAGTTCTTTCTTTTTTTCTAATTTCCGATTTCCCCCATTTCGCTCCGTCGTCGCGTTTCGCCGATTCCGACCGCCCCACTGCTTCGCTCGATCATCGGAATCCATCTTCATCTTCGCCTTCCTCCCGCGCACCTTCTCCGCACTCCCATTCAACCTAGCTCGCACAGGAGCTGGGGCTCGAGCTCCTCCGTCCTCACCCTCCGCCGGGAGCTCGCTCATATCGACCCCCAGACCACCGTCACCCCGCGTAACCGGGTCGAGGCAGTCTGCCCTCGACCCGCAGTCTTCTGGACCATTTTGCAGGTACAATGAGGGCCATCTGAGGTCCTTCTACATCGACCCAGGAGACGTTCCCTCCGCCGACCTTGCCGGAGCTCTCCAGAGCCCGGAGGGTCATCGGAGGCCACCATCAGCTGCGGAGCGACACGCCGGAGCTTCTCCGATCTTCGAAGCAGCGGGAGGATCCCAGCGCGTACGTCGGGCTGGCGAAGCTCGCCGGCCCAACTGTTCTTCCAGCATCCTCCCCGACCGTCCGATCAGCCTCAGACCTTCCAGTTCTCATCCTGACCGTCCAATCTGAGGAGGTCCCCTTCACCGTTAGATCGTTGGAGAGGCGATCTGGACCGCCCCGATGCGCGAGGTCTAGCCACAGAGAGCCTCCACCGTTCGATCCCCCACGTAGCGTAGCCTCAGCCGTCCGATCACTGCGAGGAGCTCAGCCTTGAAGCGCCAGCCGTTCTTCACCGTCCGATGCACCACGTGGCGTTCATCCAGCGGCTCCATTAATAAAGGGGTAAATATTACTTAGGCCCCCTCTTGTTTTGTCTTTACTGTCGAGTCCTGTAAATACTTTATATAGTTGTTTAGTTTTTGGGATATTTGCATAGAGGACCCTGCCACTTTACTTTCTTCGTATTTATGCCCCCGTGTGTTATGTAGCACGTGCTTCGATACGTGGTTGTCTGGGATATTTGCAGTCTACACCCTGTAGTTCTGGATGTTATGGATTGAATGAATACTTTTTAGATATTGCATTTATACCCCTGTGCGTATTTTAATTGTGCATGTGCGCTTTTTATTGGGTTATTCCCAGAACTTCTGGTATTTGCACATAGGTCCCTGTGCACAGTACCCTTTTTCTATTTTTGAATAAAATAGCAAATTCACTCCAAATCCAAAGAAAATTGGACACATGGCTCCCTGCCATAATGTAACATTTTCGAGGATTTTTGGAGACATTTTTGTTTTGTTTTGATATTTTTTAAAAATTCAAAAACATCTATTTTCTTTACTGTCTGACTTTAAAAATTCGAAAAAAATATTAAAACTCATTTTAAAAATTACAAAAACATTACTTACTGTTTGTCTTTGCTTGCTTGATTTTCTAGCCAATTTTGGCTTATTTTTCATTGTCTAAAACACCTAAAAATTGAAAAAACACTCAAAATCTCATAAAATTCTAGTAAATAAATTAAAATCCAAAAATCCATAATTTAGGTGCCCAATTTTTCCTTGTTTTCTTCTCTATACATGAAAATACCTTCAGGCTTATTGGGGGCTCTTAGATATTTTATCTAAGTCCCTTAAGCTCGGCTGGACAATACCTATAGTTTTTGACTTTGTTTTATTTTTAGAAAATTAAATAAAAAATCAGAAAAATCTTAAAAATTTACTAAAAACAGTAAAAATTATAAAACATACAAAAACATTTTTATTAGAATTTTTTGATTAATTTTTAGTGCATTAAATAAATTGTTGAAGTGTGTTTGTTCCTTGTTTTTATTATTTTCTTAATTAATTAAAAATCCAAAAACATATAAAAAGACTTAAAAAAGCACCAAAAACATTTTTTTATTTCTTTTCCTTTTCTTTTTGACTACTTCGTAGGCCCGCGAGGCCAATTCGTGCTCCTTGTGTTCGACCTTGGTCGCTATACCAGGTTAAACTAATAGCAAGACCACTATGATCTTTAGTTGATTTTTATTTGATATTGGTGGTCTATTTTTCTTGATTGATCGAGTCCGAGTGATTGAGGTCGCGACGACCACTTAGATATACCCGATTGCCTTAGTCACTTGGGATTTCTCGCTCATCAGAATGGCACCGTTGCCGGGGAGCACGGCTTAGTAGTTTTTGTTTTTGCTTTATTTTCATTTTCGCGTCTTTTCGTGACTCTTTCAGAGTCCGCGGCTTTTCGCGGCTTTTTTGTTTTTATTTTATTTCCCTTTATTTTTGTTTTTAATTTTATTTTCTTTTATTTTTGCTTTTGTTTTGATTTTGAGTGTTTATTTTATTTTGCATTTTTACATATATATATCCTCATTTTATTTTCATTTATTTTTCTTATTATTATTTGATTATTTTTATTGGTCTGACCACTCTATTTCTTTCTTGCGAGGGCCCGAGGACCGAGGCGGCTGATTTCGAGAAGCCGACGCATCCGCGAGACTCGGAGGCGGCTCCCTTCTGCACGGAGCCGCGGGAGAGCGAGAGGGAGAGACTGAGTGGAGAGGTTTTAGCTTAGGTATTTCATTTATTTGATTATTATTGTAATAATACAGGGGACAAACACTGTTGGACTTGGTTGACTAGCGGGTCTGTTTCGCCGAGCACCGGTGTGCTCGGGGGACCCTTTAGGTTTTCGCGGCTTTTTCGCGGTTTTGGTTTTTTCACTGCCTTTTCCGGTTTTCAGCGGTTTTTATCGAGCCCCTAGACTTAGGATTTTCTACTTGCTTGTGCCGTAATTAGTAGGGTCCCCACACCTAATTGCTTTGCTTGTTCCTATAGTGCGATTAATTGGACCTACTAATAATTAATTAATAAAAAATAACTGACTCATCCCCTTCGTAGCCTACGTGTCGTAGCCTGCCCCGCAAAGCGCTTTCTCCTACCCCCGATGTGTCGGGCAGAGGAGGGGTAGGCCAAGATAGGACCTTTGGCTTGAGGATAGGTGACCAGTTAGACGGTTCTGCGAGTAGAATTGCTTGTTTAGGACTCGGTTTCCATCGCTGCATCATTTAGGTAGTTTATTTTCTGTCTTTACAATTCTGCGCGGATCACTTGCATGTAGAGTGCTGGAGGAAAGGTACACATTTCTATCTCTACATGCATCATTGATTTCATCGCGCATCGGCTTTTTCATCTTCTCCCCCTTGTTTTTGATTAAATAACCAGGGAGAACCGAAAAATTTGTTAGGCCTTGTTTTTTATTGAAAAAAATTAAAAAGAAAAACCATAAAAATTGGGACTGCTAAGACTATTGACCCTAAAAGACACTCGACTTAAAAATTTGTCTTGGGCAGAGCAACCCCCTCATTGTTTGGTTTGATTACGCGAGAGAGTGACCCGCACACTAGGTAGAGCCCTCCGGTGCTATTTCCAGCTGACTACCGACTCTTCCGTGCGGGCCAGTCGGTTAAAGTAGCATCGGGTATCCCAAACAGGTCACCGTAAGCGCTCTGATAGATTGTTTGTTCACCTAATAAAATTGGACAAGGATAATTTGACCGATCCTTTACGATCTTCAGCTCGTGTTGTGTTGGTGAACATAGGGTTTGGTTGCTTATCATAGTTTTCCAGATCTCATCCGCCCTACTCATCAGATCACGATGATGGGTAGACGCTCTTCTTAGGCAGCCTCTGGCTGCACCGCTTTCGGGCACGTCCTACCCAATCATCTAGGTTGGCCCGCGAGAGCCGAGACCAGTTCTCCGAGCCCGAGTATGATTCTGCCCTGTTCCCCCTCGACCCCCTTTCTTTCGGTTCTGAGAGATATGAGCCAGAGGAGAGATTAGCAGGACTTGAAAGCACCTGAGTTTGGCTCATTTGATTTTGCAGACGCCATGGCCGGCAGTTTTGAGGATCGTTCCCGAGGTCAGCTTGAGCACTTTGTGCTGGACCAGGGTGCGATCAACTCCACCCTGATCGCCTCATTAGAGGGACCGTTCAGCGCAAGCTGAGGGATCAGGGAGCATTCATGCTTGATATGAGGAGAGAGATGGAGCATATGAGAGCAGAGAGAAGAGGAGAGCAGGAGAGAGGGATCGAGGATTCCAGAGGATGCAGATGCAGCAGCCGTAGCAGCAGCCGCAGCAGCCGCGGCAGGAGGACCACCGAGACCGATGCGGGAGTTACACAACCCCGGATCGATGCTGACGCACCACTGGGTTGTACTTCCAGCCATCGTGGGGGACTTCAAGTGCCCCCCGAACACCTTGCAGCTACTCCCCCGCTTCCACGGACTCACCACTGATGAGCCCCATCTCCACCTCCAGGAGTTCCTGATGATTTGCAGCACTGTCCACGACCGTCAGGTAGACCAGGATACGATCAGGATGATTGCCTTCCCCTTTTCCCTAGCAGACAGAGCAGCCACCTGGCTGAAGCACTTGGGGAGGTTTGTTTACACCTGGGAGCAGCTCCGCACCGAGTACTTGAACAAGTACTATCCACTCGGGCGGACCAATGCAGCGAGAGCCCTCATCAACAACTTCTCCATGCTCCCCAACGAGGCAATTCCATGAGGCATGGGAGAGGTTTCGTGAGCTGAGTGACCGATGCCCGCACCATGATATTTCGAAGCCCAACATTGTGCAGAGCTTCTTCAGCGGGGCTGACACCAGAGCTCCAGGGCTTGGTGAATGCTTCTTGTGTCGGGTCTTACTTCGCCAAGGATCACGACCAGGTCTGGGCCATCTATGAGGAGATGGCCGAGAACTACATGGTGATGTCCCAGACCAGGTTGTACACTCAGGGCAGACCCCAGCAGCAGCCAGAACCCGTGCAGTAACCAGAGGATAGCACGGGTCGACGCCGGTCCATCCAGTTCATCCCGCAGTAGCAGCAGCACATGCAGAGTCATCCGCTGCGGACATGGGTATCATCAGTGAGAAGTTGGATCGGATGGAGCTGATCGAGAAGAAGCAGTGCCAGGGCATCACTCAGATGGAGCATATGGCATAGACTTTGAGCGACATGAAGACCCAGCTTATGTGTCTCCAGGAGGCACAGACGGCTTCAAGCCCCGTCTTCAGTCGCGAGGCGATACCGACAGCAGCAGCAGCTCGTTCCAGCGCTCCAGCTCACACCAGCAGCCTAGACAGTGTTCACCGTACCAGCAGCCGCAGCCCACCTACCAGTCACCACCATCTCTAGATATGCAGATGGTTGTATACCAGCCGGATCAGCCTCTGGCAGTACTCCCGCCAGCCCAGTACGACGCAGAGCCGTTGATGGATGTCAACGGGATTTGGTATGACCGTCCTCAGCCTGGGATCCAACAAGACCATCCCGGATTCAGGTGGGGGAGTAGAGGTACCCAGCCCCAGCAGTAGTCATCCGGTCAGGGAGGGCAGTATATCCAGCAGAGAGATCACCAACAGCAGCAGCCCCCAGCCTATCAGTCACAGCAGCAGTCATCCTTCGTTCCTCGTCCCTATCAGCAGCAGGGACATGCTTGGAGGCGAGAGCAGCCTTACCTGCCACAGCAGCAGCACCCTTCCTCTTACCCCTCTCAGCAGCAGCAGCACCAGTTCCAGCAACCTCATCACCAGAGAGGCTACCCGTCGGGCTCTCATGGTTCACCATACGAGAGCCCCGCCTTGGATGACATAGCCCGCCTCCTCACGGACCAGCAGGCTACTTTCAGACGGGAGATGGACGAGTTCCGCCAGGAGATGCGGGACATCGTGAGAGGGAAGGCCGCCATACCTGCCCAGATCGAGCCGAATCCAAACAGCCTGAAGCGGAAGTCTGAGCAGGTAGCTTACACTGAGCATGCCACTCCTAGTGATCCATTTGATGATATGTCTTCGGATCTATTTGATGCTGATTTTGTCACACTTAGGAGCGGTAGGACACTAGCCGACGGCGGCGCCTCATCTGAGCGACGACACGAGAATACATCCAGGACGCCAAATGAGGAGGAGGAGAGCGGTGTTGAGGCCGCTCATGATGATGATGGTGGTACTGATGCCACCAAGGATGCTGATCCCACCGTCGGTACTGAGGCCGCCGCTTCACCAGTTCGATGAGGTGGTACTGACGCCACCCGAGTTACCGAGCCAGCATGCGGTACTGAGGCTGCGAGACGTCCAACAGAGCCAGCCCGTGGTGGTACTGAGGCCACCGGTGTTCATGTAGAGAGAGCTGTTGTTTTTCCTTCCACTGATGTAGCTCGGAACCATATTGTGAATAAAGGAAAAGGTTTAGTTTACTCTGGTCCCACTGTGGTGCTTGATGTATGTGCGGATCCGGCCGTCGAGCCGTCTAGACCTATTCCTAGTCCTTCATCTGAGAAGGACCCTGTGATCCCCTTCCCTAGAGCCCTTCAGATGGGGAAGGGGAAGAAAAAAAGAAAAAGATCCAAAAAAGAGAGAGCAGGAGGAGTTCAGCCAGATCATGATTGATCGTTTCCATATTCAGTTGACCCTTCAGGAGGCTTTGCAGCACATCCCCCTTCTTCAGCGTTCTTTGAGAGACAGGACTACAGTCAGGAGGAGGAGGAGGAACCACCATTCAGAGATACATGTGCTGACGAAAGCCACGTGCTTCGCGATCCAGAACCGTCTGCCGGCCAAGAGGCCAGATTCAGGAGCCCCATATGTCAGATGTCATATTAGTGAGCAGAGGTTCGACCGGACTCTATTAGATAGCGGATCGTCTATCAACCTCCTACCGGCAGCCCTTCTCGACCGCTTCGAGTTGGGCACTCCTAGACAGAGCAGGACAGTCCTTCAGTTTGCTGATTGATCGGTCAAGAGGCCGAAGGGGTTGCTGCGAGACGTTATCGTCACGATTCAGGGCCTGCAATTCCCTGTGGACTTCGTAGTGTTGGACATGGAGATCCCTGATTCAGTGGCCGATACCCCCATCATCCTCGGTCGTCCGTTCTTGGCCACAGCCAAGGTAGTGACTGATCATGATAGCGGGAAGGTATACTTTTGCGTCGAGGGCGAAAGTGTACAAATAGAGACAGTCGAGGACTACAGAGCCAGAGAGAGAGCATGCTCAGAGACCAGCACAGATACAGAGCAACTGACAGATGCCGGGTTAGACATCCACCAGGACTGTGATTTTGTGATCACAGATGATGAGGCAGCATGGGCAGACCCCGCAGCACAGGCCATCCTCTCATATTCAAACACCGCTGATGCCGAGTTGATAGCAGAGGAGAGCTTGGAGAGCGCAGCCCTGGTCCAGGATACTTCAAAGGTAGCAGAGCCGGTTCTTGACCGCGACACGATTTCTAGTGATGGTGGTACTGATGCCACCTTGTGTGACGGTGGTACTGATGCCACCTTGTTTGATGCAGATCCCTCGGATTCAGAGTCTGATTGGGCAGATTGCGAGGATCAGATGCCAGACCTGAGTCCCACAGAGCCTACAACTGAGGAGGAGGTAGATGCAGAGCAGACCAGAGATAGTCCAGTTGAGCAGCCTTCTCCAGATCTAGTTTGTGAGAGTTCGTTTTCTTTCTCTGAGGCAGACTTGGCAGCTTACACGCACCTTCTTCCAAAGCCAGATTTGCCAGCACCCAGCTATCCAGAGCTGAAGCCGCTCCCTACTTCGCTGAAGTATAGATTCCTTGCGGGCGAGCCTGAGATGTACCCAGTCATCATCTCCGCCGATCTGACTGGAGAGCAAGAATCCTATTTGATGGGGGTTCTTGAAAAGAACCGCAAGGCAATCGGATGGAGCGTAGCAGATCTCCATGGGATTAGTCCAGCTTTGTGCTCCCACCATATCTATCTCGAGGAGGGGGCGAAGCCGTCACGTGAGTTCCAGCGGCGGCTGAACCCCAACTTGAGAGAGGTCGTCATAAAGGAGATTTCCAAATGGTGGAGTGCAGATTTTATTTATCCCATTTCCGACTCCAAGTGGGTTAGCCCCTTGCATGTGGTGCCCAAGAAGACGGGCATCACGACTGTGATCAGTGAGTCGGGAGAGGAGATTGCTACACGAGTACCCACCTCTTGGCGGGTCTGTGTTGACTACAGGAGACTCAACTAGGCCACCAAGAAGGACCATTTCCCCCTGCCTTTTATTGACCAAATCATTGAGAGACTGGCAGGGAAGAGCCATTATTGTTTCCTGGATGGGTACTCGGGCTACAACCAGGTGGCCATTGCTCCTGAGGATCAGGAGAAGACCCCCTTTACCTGTCCCTTCGGTACATATGCCTTTCGACGCATGCCATTTGGGCTATGCAATGCCCCTGCGACATTTCAGAGATGCATGCTGTCGATCTTTTCGGACATGGTAGGGAAGTGTTTAGAGGTCTTCATGGATGATTTCTCGGTCTACGGCGACAGATTCGACTCCTGTCTTGACTGCTTAGACCGGGTACTCCAGCGATGTATAGAGGTCCATTTGGTGCTTTCTTGGGAGAAGAGTCACTTCATGGTGACTCAAGGGATGGTGCTTGGCCATATCATCTCCAACAGGGGCATGGAGGTTGATCCGGCCAAGGTTGATGTCATTAGAAAACTCGCACCGCCGTCCAATTTGAGGCAGCTACGGTCATTCCTGGGGCACGTTGGTTTTTATCGGAGATTTATTCATGATTTCAGCAAGATTGCCCGGCCGTTGACTGACCTCTTGACGAAAGACACCGAGTTCCTTGTCGATGACAAGTGTCTTTCGTCCTTTGCGACTCTCCAGCAGTGTGTGATTGAGGCTCCTGTTCTCCAGCCACCCGATTGGTCTCTCCCATTCGAGATCATGATGGATGCCTCCGATTTTGCCGTAGGGGCCGTGCTGGGACAGAGGAGGGATGGAGTCCCCTTTGCTATTCACTACGCTAGCCGCACATTAGATTCCGCCCAGCGGAATTATACGGTCACAGAGAAGGAGATGCTAGCCGTAGTTTTCGCCCTAGATAAGTTTCGATCTTATATCATTGGATCTAGAGTGACCCTGTACACAGATCACACCGCCATCCGATACCTCATGGCAAAGAAGGATGCCAAGGCCAGACTTACTAGATGGATCCTTCTACTCCAGAAGTTCGACATTGAGATCAAGGATAAGCCTGGAGTCAAGAATGTGGTGGCGGATCATCTCTCCCGTATAGAGAAGCCTGAGGAGTCTGAGCAGATTGATCCCATTTGTGAGACCTTCCCAGATGAGGCGATCCTTGCTATCGCCTCACTCCTGTGGTATGCCGATATTGTGAACTTTCTCGTTGCTGGGAAAGTCCCACAAGATTGGCCCAGGCAGAGGCTTGAGACCTTCCTTGCGAAGGCCACGTCCTACCACTGGGAGGATCCCATCCTTTACCACGAAGGAGGGGATAACGTCTGGCGTCGGTGCATTCCTCAGGAGGAGCACCATAGCGTCCTCACTTACTGCCACAAGCTTGAGGCAGGAGGACATCATTCTGGGAGGAGAACAGCACAGAAAGTGCTCCAATCCGGCTTGTGGTGGCCTACCCTCTTCAAGGACTCTGATGAGTTCGTGAAGAGGTGTACTGACTGTCAGAGGATGGGCACTTGTGGACAGCGTGATATGATGCCGATGCATCCCATTCACTTCTGTGAGGTTTTTGACGCATGGGGCATCGATTTCATGGGTCCATTCCCTAAGAGTTAGGGATTTGAGTACATTCTGTTGGGCGTGGACTATGTTAGTCGTTGGGTTGAGGCTATCCCCGCCCGAGCCGCTGATGCGAGGATAGTTTGTCGATTTCTGAGGAAGCACATCATCACGCGGTTTGGGGTCCCTCGAGTTTTGATTTCAGATGGGGGGTCTCATTTCGTCAACGACCAGGTGAAGGCCCTTGCTAGCGAGTTCGGTATAGACCATCGTATTGCTACACCTTACCATCCATAGATGAATGGTCTAGCCGAGGTGTCGAATAGGGAGATTAAGACTATATTGCAGAAAGTCGTCCGCCCTGACCGAAAGGATTGGTCACAGCTTTTGGACTCGGTCTTGTGGGCATATAGGACGTCTTTCAAGACACCATTGGGCACATCTCCCTTTCGCCTCGTATATGGCAAGCTATGCCATTTACCTGTTGAGCTGAGGCACAGGTCACTTTGGGCAGTTACTGATATACTTATGGATCCAGATGGTGTAGGAGACCAGAGGAGGGCAGAGTTAGTAGCCCTGGAGGAGTTGAGAGACACCGCCTTCTCAAACAGCCTACAGTATAAGGAGAGAGTGAAGGAGTGGCATGATTCTCACATCAGCCACAAGCATTTTGAGATTGCACAGAGAATATGGCTGTTTGATGCGAGGCTCCGTTTATTTCCAGGGAAGCTACAGAGTAAGTGGAAGGGACCCTACTTGGTCAGAAAGGTAAACGACAACGGTAGCATTGATATATCCGAGTTGTCTTCTGAGAGTACCTTTCGAGTGAACGGCCAGCGGCTCAAGCCATTTCTAGATCATGAGCCGCGAGTCGTTGATCTTGCCCCTATTCATTTTGCGTGAGATGTGGTCTTTGACTCACATCTAATGCATCTCACGCCTGAGTTTCACTGATCTTCCGCCTTGTATAGATCCAGATGTCTATATCACTACATTCTTTAGTCCCACATCCCTTTCTTCATTTGTTGATTATGCTATACTTAGGGTGCACTTCACCCTAAGTATAGGGGGGATGTAGGACCTTCGGGTATTTCTTTTGTTTTTGCTGCCTATACTTAGGTATATTTCACCCTAAGTATAGGGGGTAGACCCTGTACATTCTCCACTCGGTTTTCCCTTAGTATACAGCCTGCTGTACTTAGGATTACTTGATCCTAAGTATAGGGGGAAGACCTGAGATCCTCTTGACTTTTCTGATTCATTCATTCGTCTTTGTATATAGCCTTTCTTTTCACTTCCCTATACCGAGCACGAGTTATGTCTTCTTCATCGCTCTTGACTCTGAGGACATCGTTCGAGCTAAGTATAGGGGTGTGTGTATATATTTCACATATACTTTAGCCATAACTCGTACTTTGTGTGAGTGTGTTAATAAATAAAATGGCTAAAAACCCTAAAAAACACAAAAATTAAAAATTTTTCATGTACATAAACTTCTTTTATTTGCACATAAATAGCTAGTGTACAAATTATTTTTGTAAAAATGATTTCAAAAATATTTTGTGTAAAGTTTGTGTAAATATTTTCTTATCAAAATTATGTATATAGTAAAATTTTTTTTCCAAAATATTTTGAAAATCAAAAGTTTGCAAAAATCTTGTGTAAATGTGTGTAAATATCTTTTTGCAAAACTTGCACCTCATGCATCATCCATTCATGATTTCAAAACATTTTTCAAAAATTTTGCATGTGTGTAAACTTTGTGTAAAAAACATCTTTTGTACATATGTATATAGTTTTTCTGGATGATAGTTGATATTTAAACTAGCCTGGAATCAAATTGAGAAATGGAGCTTGATTAAGATCTTAATCCACTTAACTTCTAAGAGGAACCTTATATGGCTTAGGTTTAAGGCTTTTCAGGTCCATGGTGACTTAATTCTTTGAGTCCACTAGGCTATGATCACATGTCATCTCAATGAGCCTAAGTGGAGCACTTAACAACAACACATGACTCATATAGATTATGGCTTTACTTGGACACCAGCACTATGCACCGAGCTCTCTACCGATGAGATGGTGAGGAGGCAGTCTTCCTTTACTTGGGGTAGCATATGAGGGTAGTACTTCTAGGCGGAACCTCTCTTCTTCTTTTAGTGAAGGAAGTGCGTCTCAACTTGGTCTGGTTGCCATGAGGTCTAACGACGGGAGTTGTGGGTTGCAATAAAGCTTCAAAAGAGGGATAGTCTACTGGCTCAAGAGGAAAAACTCCTTGTATATATGCTGCACATGTATATGTTGTATAGATGCACTTGAAAAAAAATGTGCAAAAAGAAAATAACTCCAAAAAAAGTGGTGGGTCTGATAGAAAATGATAATCCCACCAGAGTATGTATATAGAGTGCAATAAGCAAAGCTTGAGTTTCATGATCCACCTGATGTAGCTTGCAGCAGGGAGACTTGGCTACACTGGTCAAGCTCCCAAGGGTACATGGCTACACTGGCCTTGACCCATTCTCTTCTTCCTCCTCTTCTTGAGCCGGTTGAACTTGAACTTAGAAGGGAATACCCCGCTCCTCGAGGAAAGAGTGGCCAGATTGGGGTCATAGAGTTACCTTGTTGGGGAGGGTTGTCAAGTTGCCATTTCTGAGGTGGAGAGCTTAGACCTCACATTCACAGGACAAGAAAAGATTCGTGGTCTTCAGGGTTTGTGATTGATGACTTGTTCAGATCTGGAGCATTGAGGAGTCTTGGTTATAGATTAGTGGAACTTAGAGGTTGTTGAGTGTTAGACTTAAGTCCAAATAAGGTTCTGACACATTAATAATCCAAAGATCTGATCGAGCTCCATACCTTAATTTAATGAAGGCAAGTTTAATAATCAACCTTGATCCATGTACATTCTCTTTTTCTTTATTTATTTCCCTTTTCACTTCTTTTTCAAATAAGTGTTTGCTAAGGGACTAGCAAAGTTAAGTATAGGAGGGTTATGAATACTCAATCATCACTCTTTATTCTTATATTTTAGCTATAAAAACCTTTGCAAATGCATGTATATAGTTGTAAATAGAAATAATTACCAAAAGCATGCATCGTGTAAAAACCTATAATTAGCATGTTTTTGTGCAAAAATAAAAGAATAAAGATTAAAAAGAAAAGGAGGGAAATATTTAGAATAAATATTGAGCAACCTAACCCAAGGAAGGGCTCAGCATGGGCCTGACCGCATAAAAGCCAAAGTAGAGGGAGATAGGGGCTCATGTGTGTAAATATTTATGTAAATAAAATAAAAGTATTTTCCTCACAAAAATAGACTCAAATTGGCTTGTAAATACTTGTATATATTTCTAAACATAAAATCAAGATAAAAATATAAAAATTAAAAAGAAAACAAAAACATCACTCATGTATATAGCTACCATGTATATAGTCCACTTTTATTTATTCAGCCTTATAAATAAATAAAATTAATTTCCAAAAGTTTTGTAGATATTCTATATTATATAGTGTAAATAAATAAAATAAAATAAAACAAAAACAAAATAAAAATAACAAAAATAAAAAAATAATAAAAATACATTGTAAATATACCATGTATATAAATGTACATATCTATTTATTTCACCTATGTATATAAATAATAAAAATAAAATAAAAATATCTTGTTATTCCTTATTTTATGATATAAATAAATAAAATATAAAATGGGAATTAAATTGTATAAAAATAACAATTAAAAATCAAAATTAAAAACCCTAGATATTGTATATATACCTATATATATCCCTACTATGTACATACCTTATTTTTACTTTGAAAAATTAATTAAAAATCACAAAAAATAGAAAAAATTAAAACAAAAATATTTTATGTTTTGACTTTTTAATAAATCGGCCATCTACTATTTATAAATGATTTTACAAATCTTTTCCAGGTGGCAGCTTCCTATTGACCCTGGGGGATGTTGACTGCCCGGTCAACTCCCCCCCAGGACCACTTCTCACGGGTCTGTGATGCCCGACCCATCTTCTCGGATTTTTCCCATGCAGACCCGACTCCTTCTTGCCTAAACCCCGGGTTCGAATTGCTCACGTCATATCCGAGAACCTCGCCGGAGCCACCGCTTCGGGATCCGCGCTCCAGAACGCCCTACCCGCCCTCGTCTTCCCGGACCCTCCAGCGTATATAGTCCCAGCTCCGCCACCTCCATTCGCATCTTTGGCTCATTTGCTTCACTACCTGTGACCTCCACTGCGTTGGCAAGAGTGACAGCTTGCTCCAGCAAGTGTCGCAGCGAGGAGAGGGGCAATGGCCCATCGATCCGGCGAGTATCACCGCCGTGCTCTGCCCAGAGCCGGAGCTTGAGCCTCGGACGTCGGCGAACCTTGAGGCGAGGACCCAGAGCATCGCAAGCTCGACCATAGCCCATTCCTTCACCCAGGTAGACCTGTAGTTCTTTCTTTTTCTCTAATTTCCGATTTCCCCCATTTCGCTCCGCCGTCGCGTTTCGCCGATTCCGACCACCCCACTGCTTCGCTCGATCATCGGAATCCATGTTCATCTTCGCCTTCCTCCCGCACACCTTCTCCGCACTCCCATTCAGCCCAGCTCGCACAGGAGCTGGGGCTCGAGCTCCTCCGTCCTCACCCTCACAGGAGCTCGCTCATATCGACCCCCAGACCACCGTCACCCCGCCTAATCGGGTCGAGGCAGTTTGCCCTCGACCCGCGAGTCTTCTGGACCATTTTGCAGGTACAATGAGGGCCATCTGAGGTCCTTCTACATCGACCCAGGAGACGTTCCCTCCGCCAACCTCGCCGGAGCTCTCCAGAGCCCGACAGGGTCATCGGAGGCCACCATCAGCTGCGGAGCGACACGCCGGAGCTTCTCCGATCTTCAGAAGCAGCAGGGGAGGATCCCAGCGCGTGCGTCGGGCCGGCGAAGCTCGCCGGCCAACTGTTCTTCCAGCATCCTCCCCGACCGTCTGATCAGCCTCAGACCTTCAGTTCTCATCCTGACCGTCCAATCTGAGGAGGTCCCTTCACCGTTAGATCGTTGGAGAGGCGATCTGGACCGCCCGATGCGCGAGGTCTAGCCACAGAGAGCCTCCACCGTTCGATCCCCCACGTGGCGTAGCCTCAGCCGTCCGATCACTGCGAGGAGCTCAGCCTTGAAGCGCCAGCCGTTCTTCACCGTCCGATGCACCACGTGGCGTTCATCCAGCGGCTCCATTAATAAAGGGGTAAATATTACTTAGGCCCCCTCTTGTTTTGTCTTTACTATCGAGTCCTATAAATATTTTAGATAGTTGTTTAGTTTTTGGGATATTTGCATAGAGGACCCCGCACTTTACTTTCTTCGCATTTATGCCCCCGTGTGTTATGTAGCACGTGCTTCGACACGTGGTTGTCTGGGATATTTGCAGTCTACACCCTGTAAAACTAGATGTTATGGATTGAATGAATACTTTTTAGATATTGCATTTATACCCCTGTGCGTATTTTAATTGTGCATGTGCGCTTTTTATTGGGTTATTTGCAGACTAACCCTTGGGCTTTTGGTACCTGTTACCAAATAGTCCTCGGATTTAGTTTTTATCACATTTGGGTCCCTGAGTGCCCCAGGCACGCGCCACGCGCGTGTTTACCTGGGAATTTTGCACCAGGACCCCCAGAACTTCTGGTATTTGCACATAGGTCCCTATGCACAATACCCTTTTTCTATTTTTGAATAAAATAGCAAATTCACTCCAAATCCAACGAAAATTGGACATATGGCTCCTGCCATAGTGTAAAATTTTCGAGGATTTTTGGAGACATTTTTGTTTTGTTTTGATATTTTTAAAAATTCAAAAACATCTATTTTCTTTACTGTCTGACTTTAAAAATTCTAAAAAAATATTAAAACTCATTTAAAAATTACAAAAAATTATTTACTATTTGTCTTTGCTTGCTTGATTTTCTAGCCAAATTTGGTTATTTTTTATTGTCTAAAACACCTAAAAATTGAAAAACACTTAAAATCTCATAAAAATTCTAGTAAATAAATTAAAAATCCAAAAATCATAATGTAGGTGCCCAATTTTTCCTTGTTTTCTTCTCTATACAAGAAAAATACTCCAGGCTTATTGAAGGCTCTTAGATATTTTATCTAAGTCCCTTAAGCTCGGCTGGACAATACCTACAGTTTTTGACTTTGTTTTATTTTTAGAAAATTAAATAAAAATCAGAAAAATCCCAAAAATTCACTAAAAACAGTAAAAGTTATAAAACACACAAAAACATTTTTATTAGAATTTTTGGTTAATTTTTAGTGCATTAAATAAATTGTTGAAGTGTGTTGTTTCCTTGTTTTTATTATTTTCTTAATTAATTAAAAATCCAAAAACATATAAAAAGACTTAAAAACCACCAAAAACATCTTTTTATTTCTTTTCCTTTTCTTTTTGACTACTTTGTAGGCTGCGAGGCCAATTCGTGCTCCTTGTGTTCGACCCTGGTCGCTATACCAGGTTAAACTAATAGCAAGACCGCTATTGATCTTTAGTTGATTTTATTTGATATTGGTGGTCTATTTTTCTTGATTGATCGAGTCCGAGTGATTGAGGTCGCGACGACCACTTAGATATACCTGATTGCCTTAGTCACTTGGGATTTCTCGCTCATCACCGCTCCTTGAGGAAAGAGTTGCTAGAGTTACCTTGTTAGGGGAGGCTGGTTCCTTGCTATTTATGATGTGGAGAGCTATATTTTTGACTTACACCGTACAAGTAAGATTCATAGTCATCATAATTTGCATATGAGGATTTGTTCTGACCTGACTGTTGAGGCAATTTGAATAGAAGACTTGTGGAACTTAAAGGCCGTTAGGTCCTAAATTCAGATCCCAATAAGGTTCCGCCACACTAATCGAGTCAAGCTCCATTTTACCTTTTGTTCATGACCTTGGTACGGAACCCAAAATCATTTCACTTTTACATTTCATTTTAGTTGCTCGAGGACGAGCAAGGTTTAAGTACATGAGTTGATGAATCTGTGATTCATCACTCTAAAAGTTGAAAATAGAGCTTTGTTCCCAAGTAATTAGCTGTATAAATAAAAAGCCTGAAATTCCTGGTAAAAATCACATGTATATTCACCATATTTCCCTTATTTGTATATATTTTACACTAACTCCAAATCCAATAAAATCAACTCTATAGTGTATATATTACTAACATTAATAAAGGAAAAATATCAAAAAAATACTAACTTGTAAAATTGTCCAATAAAATCAAAATCGAGGTATGAGACTATGAACCTTAAAATGCACATATCTCTCTCATACAGTGTCTGATTTAGGTCTACTCACTTTTAAAGTAACATACATTCAAAGACCTTCAAAATAAGACCAATTTCATAAAAATCAGAGATCGTATGTGAAACTTGGATTTAGGCCCCTATTGTATACTGTACATATTCTTGACCAAATTACCCTCTATTATTATCTTTTTATTTTCTCAATTATTAAAAATACAAATAAAAATTATATTAAGTTGTAAATATTTCTTTAATATCTTCTTTACTTTTATTTTAATTTTCTCTTATTTAAGAATGATAAAAAATTGAAAAAGATAAAATACTGTATTTTATATCTATAAGATACCACCCAAAAAATACTTTTTGTACATATAACTTCCTTTGATTTTTTATTCCTTCATGGAAGTTGTAGATCTCATCAAGACGATCAACTTTCATGTTGACCACTTTTTAATTTGACCTTTTTTGATATTTCTTTTTTGATTTTTCTTTCGATTTAAAGTTGGATTTTTCTGGGAGTGACACGTGGTACCTCCTGGAGCCACCACGTGTCACCCATTTTTTTATTATTTTTATTATTTTACTTATTTTAGTTTATTTAGTTTTTTATTTAATTATTATTATTTCAAATAATTAAATAAGCTGCCACGTGGCCTCTCCCGGGCGCGCTACGTGGCGCCTTCAGCACCCAGCCCCATCACGTGCGATGCACGTGATGGTCCACCTTCCCCTTCCTCCCACGAGACCTGTGCACTGGGGCTGCAACCGCACAGTGGTGCTTCACGCCTCCCGCTGTGCTGGTCAACCCGCTGCCCATAACATACCACTTCCCCCATCTCCTTTCCGCAACCACTCACGATCCCCCTCTCTCCACCTCCACACGACCTGCTCACATGATCGCCAACCACCCATAAAGGGGTGCCCACTGCCCCTATCGTGAGGTATCCGCCGTTAGGAGCTTGGTGACAACAAGGTAGCCAGTCTAGCCAAGACCTCCTGCGAGATCCGAAGGCCTCCGCCTTCGTCGCAGCTCAACGCTGAGTTGTTGAGCTTCTTCGAGTCCTTCGCCGGCTCGAGTTGAGGCGACAACCACCGGAGTCGAGGAATCCTCCTCCACACATCAGGCTAATCCACATTCATCTACTATTTTCTTTTGCATATGCTCTTTCCCCATTCCTATGCTTTTAGCCTTTTCCCATGTTTTCAAATCGCCACCGTCATCTTCCGCTACATCCCGCAACCCCGCGCCTCGTGGTTGTACACCACTACCAACGACCGTGCAGTCCTACGCTAGTGCCCACCCGTGAGCTGCAGCCATCTAACCAGCCGCCCTCGTCCTTCTTCGTTGTTACTCGCACGGAGCCGTCCCCGACATCGCCAACCGTGCGAGTCCTCCAAGCAGCATGCCATCAGACAGACAACACCTGCCTCCAGAGCGCGCATCCAGCCTTCTGCGCATGATCTCCACTAGCGGTCACACCCGCTTGCGCTCGCCTTACCGTCCATGCATCAGCGCGAGTCCCCACCTGCGACCGCCACCTTCACGCGCTGCCCCGCGCGACCCGTCCCTACAACACCACCAACCCCTCTGTTGTCCCTCTCTGCCCACCTACGCGAGACCACCCTCCACGCTTCATCTCCAACATCTACCCTCAAGCTTCTCCAACCGTCCACAAAGAAGAAACCCTTTTTGGGGAGGGGGAGGGGGGGGTTCAAGGAAGCCCAGGACCTTCCCCTCAATTACAAGCGTACCCGCTACCCCAACTCTCTCTCTCTTGCACGTGAGCATCACGTGAGCTGGAGGGGAATTTTGCAACAGGACCCCCATTCTCTCAGCAATTAACGGTAGAGCCCTCCCCAGCCAGGACACGTACAAGGTACGTGTGTCTCTAGTGAATCTTCATCAAGCCCCTCCGCTCGTCCGCAAATAACGCTTGCATCCCCGCCACCAAAACATCACGTGTAACGCACAAGCACATTGGGTAATTTACAAAAAGATACTCGGAAGTTTATATAATTGCATCTACATCTTGCCTGCATATTTATTTTATTTATTTTAATTCTGAAATGCATTTTGAACCTACGTTCGCATATTTATTTAAACATTCATTTAGCATCATTCCTTTATTCTAAAAATTATTATTGTAGAACAATATCTGCTCTATCATTGTGAAGAATTGTTATATTTTTGTGAGCATTGGTTTATTTGGTATAATTTATTCAGTCAAATATTGCATATTTTACCCACTGTCCATTCTGAAATTGATATTAAATTAATCTTTGCTCTAAAAATTACGAAATATTCGTACTAGGTAGAGTTTGAGTAGGTCTACTTTATGCCCAAAAATCACATTATTTGCACGTCTATTGAGGTCTAAATAAATTAATTGGTGTTTCACTTAATCGACTTTTAATAAGTCAGATATTAATTATTTTGAGGTCTAGTAATTTTTCTGGATTCATATCACATAGAAGTATCTATGATAATTTTAATCTCTGAAAATAATTTAATTTGGTATTTATTAAAATTAATTTTGCAAAAACCACCCTGCATTCATATTTAATTTTTAAGTAATTCATATTGAGTCGAAAAATTCAAAAAAAAATACAGTAGCTTAATTTCATCACATATCATGTTCTGATTAAGTTGAGAATTTGACTTAAATTGATCATACTTTGCATTTTAACCCTCGAACTAGCTCGAAATTGCATTGTAGTTATCACTTGCATTTAAAAATAAAAAATATTTTTCTTTGAAAATCTAGCATCTAGATCGACTGAAAATTAATCTAAAAAAAGCTGCCTCCCTGAGTTCGACCTTGGGCTTGCCCAAGTAAAAAAATATAATCACTTACGTTTAATTGAGAAATTAACTAAGTGGTTTTTGATTAAATCCAATTTTATCCAACTGCAACGAACACATAAAATTTAATCATTAATCCGATTGAATTAAAAATGGTAATTTTGGGTTAGTCACTCCACCACCTTTTCTGCGTCGTAAAGGATCGGAGTGCCAGCTGCTATCACCATGGACTCGACGAGAGGCTCCTAAGGGGATTACAGTGAGTAAAGAGAGATCAGATCAAAAAGGAAGGCTGAAGGGGGTTTCTTATAGGAGTGGGTTCCAGCCAAAAAGATGGTGAGATGGTAGGAAAATCGAGGGTGGTTGGTGGTGATGCTCGCATGCATGGGCGAGGGAGAAGGATGACATGGCTTGAGATTGGTAAGGATCTTGAGGAAGATGGAAGCGTGGACATTGAGTAGACATTGGAAGAAGAATGGGGTGTCAGAAACTTTGACATGGCAGCTGAAAGAGGCAGGACAGTTGACCAAGGTCAACAGTCGTTGCCCTCTTGTTGGTCCACGTGGACCAACCAGAAAAAGGGAACTTGGAAATTGTTCATAAATTCAATGAAAATTAGCAAATTAATTAAATAATTAATTTTAGGGTATAAAATAAAAAGTCTTCTAATTTTATGTAGTATTTTGTACGTATTTTTATTTATTTTTACGATGTTATTTATTATAAGTTCATATTTACAAGTAAAATATAAGTATAAATACCTGTATTTTGGATTTTTTATTTTTATTTTGTATTGTATATTTTATTATTTTATACGTGTATTTTATATATTTTGATTTATTTTAACATAATTATGTATTTTTATTATATTTTTCTAATTTTTTATGTTCACTTATGTAATTATGATTATATACATTCTAGGTATATACATGTATATTTCATATTTGTGTTTAATTATGAGATTTATTTTTATTTTATTTTGATAATTTTAATTTATTTCAATTATGGATATTTATTTTAAATAATATTTTATTGTTTTATAAAAACAAAAGAATTTTAAAAATATAAGAATAAATGTATTGGTTAAAATATATAGGTATTTTGCACAATATGTGACCAAAACCTAACTTTTGCATCTTAGCTCCAAATTAAATGAAACCACCTTCATTAAATACTTAAAAGTTATGTACAATTAAAGGTAATTTTGATCCATTTTGATACAATATGGAGAAGATACAGGTCTGTGAAGTTTTTATTTTGGCTTTTTATTCTGTGTATCCTGAGAACACTGTGCATTATTTTTCTGTAAACTAAATTTTATATTTATCTTTGCATTTTTATCTATATTATTCATATAGAGGGTTCAATTATTTGAGGTGTAAAAATAATAATATAAAATAGGTCTCAAAAATAAATTATAGATGAATTAAAATTGTGATTTTATGTATGGTTTTATGTGTATCTTTGCACAATCTCTCTGCCCTATCTCTCCCTACTTTATTCCTTATCGACCAAGTCATCATGATGATTGGGTCTCGGGGTCTGGGATCACTAAACACCTATGGTGTTTTATTTATTTTTCTTTTCTTCCTTTATTCTTTTATTTTGGAGTTAAATACAATAAATGGACATTATTTTATATAGTATTTTGTACACATTATTAGGTGTTTATTTTGACAAATAAATGATATATGCATGCATTTAGCTAGGATTTAATGCCAAGATGAAAGAATAAACATGATAAAATAGAGATTCATCAGACTACCACATATATGAGGTAGTTCACAGTATCGTCATACCGAGGTAGAGACCCAATGCCGAGGATGGATTCATCAGGGAAGGTGTCTGGGATCGGTGCACTACTCAGCTGAGTATCCTTACTTTCAATTATGGAGAGATAATCTGACACCACATTCTGAACTCTGGGCCAATCTCTGATTTCTAAGTCAAATTCCTGAAAGTGAAGTAGCCATCAGAGCAGACATGATTTAGCATCATTCTTCTGCTGTAAGTATCAGATGGCAGAGTAATTAGTGAAAATAATAACTTTAGATCCAAGAAGGTAGGATCTTAACTTCTCTAATGTGAACATTACCGCCATCAACTCCTTCTCTTTGACTGTGTAGTTTCCTTGTGCTTCATCAAGAGTTTTGCTGGCGTAGTGAAGAGCATAGGAAAACTTATCCCTTCTTTGTCCTAACACAACCCCAACTGCAAAATCTGACGTATCTGTCATTATCTCGAATGGAAGAGACCAATCAGGTGGATATAGGACTGGAGCATGAGTGATCAATTCTTTCAACTGATAAATTTATTGGGGAACCGATTGATGTACAATAATCTCGGTCTCCTTGCAAAGCAGCTCAGTGAGAGGTCGGGCAATCTAGCTGAAGTCCTTGATTAACCGGTGATAGAAGACGACATGCTCTAAGAATAACCTCACATTCTTCACATTCTGAGGTCACTTGAGTTTAGAAATCACATTCACCTTCGTCGGGTCAACCTCCATACCACGCCTAGAGACGACATGGCCCAGCACGATTCCTTTTGTAACTATGAAGTGGTTCTTTTCCCATGAGAGAGCAAGATTGATTTCATGACATTTCTGTAGTACTCTGTCTAGATGCTAAAGACAATAACCAAATATGTCACTGTAGATGGAGAAATCATCCATGAAGACTTCAAGAAAACTCCCGACCATGTTGGCAAAGACGACAAACATGCACCTCTAAAAAGTAGTTGGAGCATTACAAAGTCCAAAGGGAATTCTTCGAAATGCATTGGTGTTGAACGGTTAGGTGAAGTTTGTCTTCTCTTGGTCCTCAGGGACGATCACCACTTGATTGTACCCGGAGTACCCGTCTAAAAAGTAGAAGTACTCTTTTCCTTGCAAGTCACTCAAGAACTTGATTGATGAGTGACAGAGGGGAACGATGCTTCTTTGTCGCTGAATTCAGGCGCATGTAATCAACATACACATGCTAAGATGTTAGAACACAGGTAGAGATCTCCTCTCCTTGGTTATTCTTCACCACGGTGAGCCCTGGTTTCTTTGAAACTACATGCATGGGGCTTACCCATTTGGAATCAGAGATAAGATAAATAAAGCATGCTTCACACCACTTCGTAATTTTCTTCATTACACCATCCCGAATATTAGTGTTTAATCTTATCTGAAATTCTTGGGATGACTTGCAATCATTTTCAATATAGATGTGGTGTGAACACATAGCTGGATTTATCTTGCGGAGATATGAGACTTTCCAAACAAGTGCCTTGCTATACTTTTCTAAAACCTCGAGAAGTTGAGATTCCTGATCTAGGTCTGCTAGTTGTTGACGATGATTGGATACATGTGTTCTTCACCCACAAGGAATGTGTACTTCAGACCTGCTGGGAGCGGTTTGAGTTCTGGTAATTGTTGAGATGGCTCCAGGGTCACTTCATATTCTGTGTTGGTAGGTGGTCATTCTGCAAATGTTAATGAGTTACTGCTCACCTCTTCCACTGTTGGCTCTAAAATAAATGTATCGAACATGTCTACAATGAATTCTTCATGTTTGGTTTACTTGAATCTTCTTTGAACATGCTGATCAGTGACTCAGATTCTGACTCGATCTCCCAGTCTGTAAGGAAGCATGGGCAGACTGTGATATCCAGGTCCTCCTCTGAAGAGAGGAATTCATGTATGACAATGTCATTCAGAGAAATATGATGATCGCTAACATCCATAATGTCACAATCTAGTGTACCAGATTATGGCTTCCCTCCATCAGATGTGGCTTTTGGCTCGCTGACCATATCCATGGTGACTTTATTGGTGTGTGAGCGAAAAGTGATCTTCCCAGACCCGTAGTCAACAATCGCCTAGGCAGTTCTGAGGAACGGTCAACCTAGAATGATGGGAGTCTGGAGTAATGGTGCAGGGGAGTCCATGTCTAGGACTACGAAAACAATTGGAAATCGCACGTCCTGCACAGTTACAATAACGTCCTCTAACATACTTATAGGCTACTTAATGGGTCGATCCACAAATTACTGGATCATTCTTATAGGCTTAAGCAGTCCAAGTCCACATTCTTGTAGTAGTGAGGAGGGAGTAAGGTTTATTGAAGACCCTCTATAAAGAAGAATCTGTTCAAAAGCTTGGTCAAAAAGCCGGGATATGATATTGGCTACTCCACGGTCTTTCTTTTTCTGAGGGAGGTCACTGATTGCATTTATCATGGCCATGGTTAGGATATGCTTCTCTCCTCTATTACGTCTATTCTCACAGCTCTGACTCTTCGAGGTACATGTATGTTTCAATTCTTTCTTCACAATTACCATGTATTCCATGGCCTTCATGAGTGGCATTTCCAACAAGATTTTCAATAATTTCAACCATTCCATAGTCGAACAATGCATTTTTCAATTTTTCAATTTTTTGGTATTTTTTCATAGATTCAAGAAATGGAAATTCACTGAAGAAAATTCAATGTTCTTAATTACAAAATTATTTACAAATGATGGTCCGAAGTTGGGATGCCATGCAAAATAAGCAAAAATATATCAATATGGGCTTTTGCTACGTCGGTCTGCTCTAGATCGGATGTTGGTGCTAGCTCATCCAAGGCTGGTCCTTCTGGGATTGGGCTCTTCATTTCTTGTTGTAAAATTTCTTTTTTCTTATTTTTTATGTAATTGTTCTCTTTATGGTGGTTTGGTGTGTGGGTGGTGTTGCTCCTCCATCATTTTCTCCCTCACCCGGCTCTGCTGCTGGACCGACTGATGCAGAAGACGACTATCCAAGAGATGCTTTATTTTTCCACTTGATGGTGGCTGATGGTTGCAACACTCTAGCGCTCCTAAGAGTCACAATGTTAGACAACATATAATCTAAAATACCTGAATCAGGTGGATCGATGAAGACATCACAAACTACCTGCTCTTTACGCCTCAAATTATTGGAGTTCGCCTCAACCTGCGCTGGAATAGGAGTTTTAGTGGCGGTGAGGTTGTCAAGCTTCCAGGACATCTCTACGAGTTCTTTGATGAGTTGGGCCAAGAGTCCGAGGTTGGGTTTACAGGAGCAACCTCGGATGAGCGCGCTGACCACAATAAGAGTGGTACTACACAGGCAGGGAACTCTGAGAATTATGGTAAGGAGGAAGTTGTTGCTGATGAAATTGCGGAGGAGGAGGATATTGATTATTAGAAGCGCCCACGTAGGTGATGTGGCTGGTATTGGCGATACGTAGGTTGTTGGTGTTGCTGACTCTACTTCCAGTTGTTCAAATATGGAGGAGGTTGTTGCTGTAGAGGTTCGTTTGACTTGACGAACCTCCCACCATGATGTTGGTGATATGGCCGAATAGCCGAAGATTGGTCATGTTGTTGTTCTCCTAAACGGGCCAATAGGGAATCATTATTCCATATGTCGTTCACCTCTTGGATGATAGGTGGTGGTGGTGGGAAAAATGGATCTGCATAAGGGAGTTGGGGCTCTGGATGATATAATACAATCTACTGAAATGACAGCGGTGGTGACTGGTCAGGTGCTTGCACATAGTATACATGTTGGACTTGATGCTGACCTACACTCAACTGAGGTTGCTGTGGAGATGATGGTTCTTTCTACTCAGCAAGAGTTGTGGTGGTCGGGCTCACCGACTGTACGACATTGATGGTGCTCACAAGTAGCTCCAGCTGCTTTGAAATATGATCCAGCTTGTCTTGGTGCTGGGTCCTTGATGAATTTGCATTTCATCACCTTTATTCTTCCATTTTAGCCTAAATCCCTAGATAAATGCATGTATATATCACTAATTTGTCAAAATAAACACCCTGTAAATTGTACAAAATAGTGTATAAAAAAGTATATTTATTATATTTAATTCAAAAATTAAAGAATAAATGAAGAAAAGAAAAAGAAAAGAAACACCATAGGTGTTGAGTGACCTAAACCCTGAGACCCAGTCATTATGATGACTTGGTCTACAAGGAATAAAGTAGGGGGAGATAGGGTAGAAGAACAGTGTAGAGAATACACAACAAACCATGTACAAAATCCTAATTTAATTGCTCAAATATTGCTTTTTGGGACCTATTTTATTTTATTATTTTGTTCACTTCAAAATAATAAAACCCTCAACATGAATATTATAGATAAAAATACCAAGAAGAATACGAAATTGATTTCACATAAAAATAATGCACAGTGTGCTCGGGACACACACAAAAAAATCCAAAATTCCAACTTCAGAGACTTGTATCTCCATTTGAACTCAAAATTCATCAAAATCACCTTTAATTGTATATAACTTTTTATTAGCTATTTAATGAAGAGATTTAATTTAATTTTGAGTTAAGATGCAAAAGTTAGGTTTTGGACCCCTATCGTACATTGTACATGTATAATATTTTATTTATTCTTTATATTTTTCATGATTTTATATTTTTATAATTTTTAAATATTATTTGTAGCACCATAAACAATACAACGAAATAGAGAAGTATACTAAAATACATAGATGAATTACCTATACATATACATATATAATAAATATACATATTTATTTAAATGTACAAATAATTTCAGAAAATACAATAAAAATATATTTATGTACATTTAAATAAGTTGTAAATATGTTAAAAATGAGTATAAAAAAATAAAATTTAAAATCTAAATAAAAATAAAATATACAACATATAGGTATATATACATATGATTGTACATGTAAATAGTAGCATTTAATAAATAACCTCATGAAAATAAATAAAAATAGGAATTAAATACTACATAAAATTATAAGCATTTAATTCACCTTTTTTATTTTATAAGCATTATTTACTTCTCTATTTCCTAGTTGGTCCATGTGGACCAACCATGACATTTCCCTTGTTGACCGGGTGGTCAATTACTCGCCCTAGGTTCTGACCTATGTCAGAACTCACCGAGGGCTCTTTTCTCTCAATTCTTACGCCATCTCTACACCCTTCCTCGCCTTGAGATTCCAATGCCTGCATAGCCCCCATCTTTGTCCTCTTCATCGACCTCTCCATCTCCACCTACCACCTCTCCTCATCATGCAATCCCATCTTGAAATCACACAACTACCTTCTTATAAATATGCACCCTTCTCCTTCCTTTTGTCTTTGATCCCTCTTTAGCCAAACTTATCCCCTCAGATCACTTCCTAAAAGTCTTGTTGGTAACATGAGCAAGTCTCCCCAATCTGCAGCGAGGAGATGTGGCGTAGGAGGTGCATCCACCATCTTCAACAAGATTTCTGTCGTAAGGTCCAGCTCCTTGGCCTCAGCCAAGTCGATCCATTTCCATGTTGTTCCTAGATAATTCCTTAGTGTAGATTTAAATTATGCATTTAGTTTTTAGTTTAAATTTTTAGGTTAGTATATAATTCAAACTTGGCGTAAACCCGAGGTTCCACTCCAGGACGATTTCATCAGTAACCCAACTGCTTCCGACCTCATATCCATGTCCATCACCCTCCTGACCACGGTCTCCACCCAATACACCCATTTCCCCCTTGATTCCTGCAAGGAATCAAGGTCTTGAGATCCATATGTTGCCCTTCACCGAAGCTTGACTAGCATCACCACCTACGCAGCTCCGACTACTCTTTTGGGGCGGAGGATCGTTGCCTTGAGCCATCCAATATTTTGTACAGGTCCTGGACTCCAACCAACATTTGAGGGGTCAAGTCAATGCTCCCCTTCGTCCCCCAAGTCTTCTGAACCTAATCAAGCCCCAGGTTACGTTCGTGGGGACCTGGACCTCAACTGGAGCCACCTGCAGGCACGGAACGTCAGGAAGCTGTTACGACAACGAGGAAAATCAGTGTTGGATCAAGGAGTAATAGAGAATCAAGGTTTGCCTGATGGAGTATTCTTACCAGTTCATCCAAAGGCCTTGAGGACCGTCAAATCAAGAACACGACCTAGATCTTATCCGGGCCGTCCAATTCAAAATGAAGTATCGCGTGTCTCAACTGTTGGATCAATGCTTAAGTGAGCCACGTAGAGCTCTCCATGTCGTCCCTTCACGCGCGATAGGTGAAAATATCGAATAACCCCTCTACAAAAGGATCCTGTAAATAATTTGTAATGTTCAAAAAGTAGTGGACAAATTACATGTATGCCCTCGAATGTTTTAAGTATTGTAGTTTAGTCCCCAGTCACGTCACCTTATGTGGCAGCCCATGTGCGTAGGTATTCTGCATGTAACCCTTCCAGATTTTGTATTTATAATCTAGTCTGCTAAAATCAAGCTTTAGTTGTAAACTTCTAGTGTTTTTGCACATAACCCCTCGTATTTTATTTTATTTGCAAAAACACCCTGCTTGATTTATTTTATGCTTGATTTTCTATTTTTTATAAATATCATATGTGCTCCAAAATTATGGAAAAATAGGATATGGTGCATGCCTTGCATGCTCTTTTACGCTATATAATTAGTTTTGCATTTTATGCACATTTCCTATTTATTAAAAAAATAGCATGATTATTCCCTATTAACCTTAAATATCCAAAAAAATTATAAAACCATATTAAAAAATTCCAAAAAATAGCATTTGCTTAATATTATATTTTATACCCAGACCAAAAATCCATAAAAATAGAAAAAGAAAATCAATAAAAAATAAAAGGCTCCAAAATCCTTATAAAAGTTATAAAAAATTCATAAAACTACATAAAAATTAGCAAAAATCCTAGAAAAATCATAAAAATATTAGAAAAATATTAAAAACACAAAAGTATTTTATTTGAAATTTTGATTATTTATATCCCTATTCAAAAATATAATACACTATATTATATAATATACTGATATACAACTATATATATTTTATATTACTAGTAATTATTATAAATAGCTTATAAATTTTATAAATCCTTTAAAAAATACAAAGGACCGTTCCTTTTGGCATTTTCTGATTTTAGTATAATTACTATATATTTTATGAATATACACCTTATATTATACGCATTATATATATACAATTATATATTAACCTACAATTTATACAAAAAAGTAAAAGAGATAAAAAATCGGAAAATTATGAAAAATAATATAAATTCAAAATTTTAGTAAAAAATAAAAAAAAATACATATTTAAGGAAATAAATAAATAAATAATAAAAACCCACAAAATGTTAATTGATTAATTAATTGAGCATATATTGTACAAACTACCCATTGTTATTTATTCATTATTTATTTATAAATAAAAAATTATGCTACCACATATTGTTCCTGTGTTCGACACCTAGATTGCTTGTCCATTACACACATTTATTTCTGGATTATAATAAATTTTGATCCATATCTTAGTTTGCATTGCTTCATTTTTATTGTGTGGGTTGATTGATCAGATTACCAAGTGATCTTTGAGAGCGGTCACTTCGACGACTACATGTCCACCTTTTGAGATACACGCGACCTTCATCTTGAGATAATTTTGTTATTTTCAAATGGCATCGTTGCCGGGGAGCAACAAAGTGTAGCATCTTTTTGTACATACATGCATATTATTCCTCTTTTATTTGTGCTCTTTATTGTTGATATTTACTTGATTGTCTTTGACCCATGCTTCTTTGTTGGTCTTTCTTGCGAGGGACCTCTTGGCGATGGCTATCTTTTAGGAGGTAGACGCACCCGAGGCGAGCTGAGGTTGGCCTTCTCTTGTGAGCCAACCAGGAGAGAGCGGGAGAGAGAGAGGAGAAGAGAAAGTAGGAGAAGAGAAACCCATCTTTAATATTTATTTTTCATTTTCGTGAGAGATATTTTATTTTTGTAAATTAATTTATAATAATTGGACACTGCCACACTTAGTGAGGTCCAATGCCATGGTGTTTTTTCACATGGGGCCTCGTCATGATTTTTTGTGTTTTTATCATTTTTGTTTTATTTTATTTCATGCGTTTTGAGCTTTCTACCTTTGTTTTATTTGTTTTGTGTGATTGAGCCCTTAGACATTAGGATTTGCTTGACTTGGTAAAATTAGGTCCAAACACCTAATAGAAGCATGCGTCTATATTCTTATACATTTTGACTTAGTCAAAATTAATTGTTGATTATTTAGATTCGAGACCACGTGCCATGAGAGACTCCACACATCACTTGCAGGACAAGTTGTGGCGGGCACCGAGGAGTCTCAAAGACCGAACCCTTGGGTTTCATATCTAGATAATTACTATCTGGTTCTTCACGTTAAATAGCAATTCCTGTTTAGGGCATTTTCACCATGTTGCATATTACCATGTAGTGTAAATATTTCAATGCTGCCTTGCATCCCGCATGGAGAGAGCTGGGAAGCATTGTAAGTAATTCTAACTTTGTATGCATCATTAGTCACTAAGGTGAGATTTCCATCATAGTGACAACTTGCATTGCTTTTATGTGTTCTCCCTCTGTTTTTGCACATATTAGGAATACAGGAAAAATGCAAAAAAATCTTTAGGCGGCTTGCTCTGAAAAATATTCAAAAAATTGAAAACCCAAAAAGTAAAACAAGGTGACTAGTAATAATACTTTGACCTTAATAAAAATCATAATGGACATCATTGTTTTGGGTTCATAAAGGCCTCATTGTTTTTAGGTACCTTCCAGATCGAGTGAGGTGCGACCCCTAAGGATTAGAGCCCAAAACTTGAGCTATGACAACCTTGATTATCACCTGGGTTAGCAAAGTATTAGTGTGCTGGACAGTGGTTGAGGAACAATTGTCTCTTAGCGGACTTGGGTAAAAATGCATGGAATATGAATAGTTATTGGGTATTAGATGCTTCTATCGTACGTGATCGAGTAGGGCTTTGTTGATGACAGTGCTCCCGCCTTGTGTGGAGCATCTGACTTGGTCTAAACTATGAAGTACTGAGCCTAGGCTACGCCCTCACAGGTGTGTTTGTCTCATCGGTTTGCGTCTGAGTACCTCGCTTGTGATGGAAGTATTGGTTTCACCTATTGGCTTCCTCATCTATTTATTTGGTTGAGTAGCTTCCCAAGAACGAGATCAAGGACCTCAAAGTGCACAAATCACATGTTACAAAGGAGGGGGAACAAGTACGGAGAACTTTCCTGGCAGTACACACACTCCTATAGGGATAGCGCTCATAAGGACTTGTTATAAGATCTTGCTTGAAAAACAAAAATAAAATTGAAAATATAAAAATAGTGGAACTCTTACAGCTTCACTAGTGTTGAGTTAGTGAACCCATAATTGTTTGATGCTTGTTTGATTTTAGTTAATTCAAAGATCAGTCATGCACACTTTGTGCCATTTTTCATTTTTCTTCGTTTCATTCCTCATTTGACCCCTGCTCACTTTGAGCCTTCTACTATTTTACACTCATTTTATTCCTTGTTTGACACCGTATCTTTCATCCATTCTCAATCTCCCTCTTCATATTTTAATATGGCAATTCATGGATGTCTTAGTTAGTACTCCGTCGACAACAACATCATTTCCATGCGCTCGCCTTCCCATTAAGTCAAGGTGATTCCCGAGAACCCAATTCGAACTCCACGGTCTGATCTCTAGACTCTATGCCTTCTTCAATAATCTGAGATCACTCTTGTCCCAAACTATGTATATTTTGGATGGCAATTGATTTCACTCCTTACACATCGTCATCCTTAATGAAATTATTTGTTGAACTTAACACAGAATGATTATTTACATCTAATAATTCTATTCAAACTAATCGGGGGATCATTCCATGTGTAGATGACGAGCTTGATCTGGAGCCAAAAATTCTCTCAGACTTAGATTCGAAAAAGGATACAAAGATGGCTCCCATAGGGAAAGGGAAAGGACACTAGCATCCTCCGTAGCCAGAGCAGGGCCAGCCAGACCAAAATGTCATGAAAGCCCAGCTTCTCACCTCTATTTAGGCGATCCAACAGTAGCTCACCAACTAGGCCTTGGCCCAGGTCGCCTTCCAAGACATGCTTAATGATATGAGGATAATGAGAGAAAACCCAGGAGGAGGAGGAGGAGGAGAGAGCAGATGGAGGTCGTGCAGGCCCAACAAATGAAGCTCGAGCTGAGAGACACAAGCCCACACTCAAGGAAACATACAACCCTAGAGTGGGCTAGATGACCGAGTAGATCCAAATCCTTGTGGCTCATGCACATTTCAAGTTGAACCTCATCTCTTGGTGCTTCTACCGAGCTTCCACGGGAATGCGAATAAGGAACCTTATATCCATCTGCAACAGTTTGCGCATATCTGTGGTACAACTCACTACCCTAATGTACCGTTAGGCATAGTCAAAATTACGATGTTTCCATTCAGCCTTCAAGATAAGGCGCTTCATTGGATCAACCACTTGGGGAAGGTCTTCACCACATGGAAGGAACTGAAATCAGCTTCTTGCACAAGTTCTACCCTCTTGGGCAGTTAAATCAGATGTGTGCCTACATAGAAAACTTCACCTAATCCAACCAAAAGTACATTCATAAGGATTGGGAGAGGTTTACATATTTACTGGAGAAATGTCCCCATCATGACAGTCCTAGGACCAGCCTGGCCCAACACTTCTTTGGGGGAATGACAATTGAAAGTCATAAGATCGTGGATGATGCTTGTTATAGCTCACATTTCAATAAGGATGAGGATGTCATCTGGCAAATCTTCGAGGAAATGACCGAAGGAGAGGCCGCCTTGTTGTTATCACGTGTATATCAGCGCCAACCCCACAATCTTCAGAAGCCAGTGCATATGGCATCTTCCTAGAGCCGGAAAGGGATGAGAGCTCCAACTTGAGCATCATAGGGAGCCACCTATATAAGGTGGATATCATAGAGAAACAATCACATGACCTGGTGAAACTTTCTATGATCGAATAGAGGATACACCATCTAGACAAGTTGGACCAGATTACCAAACAACTGGAGCTGCTGGTTAGTACGATCATATCCTGCAATTTCGTGTCTGCATCGGCCACCAATCTTGTTGAGTCAAAAGAGCTAGCTTCGCCACAACCTCCTCAGCAGAGTCAACCCAGCCAGCGGTCTAGCACATTTATTATGTGTAGGTCCCTAAGCTGACACCTCCGCATCAGCCACAGCAACAACCGATAGTCTACCAGCCTGAGTCCCAGCCCATCAAGATATGTATTTCCCTCCTCCACCTCTCATTCAAGCGGTGAATGGCATATGGACCAATGATGAACAGTCGACCCATCTGGGCGGACCTCAGTAGGGCCAGCAGTCAGGAAATCGTCAGTTCCATCAGTAGTAAGGAGAGAGATTTGTTCAGAACCACCATCAACACCACCAACAATCTCCGCCTTATCAAAGCAATTGGAGATAGAACCAGTACCAACAACCACATTATTGTCAATACCAGCACAATTAGCAGTAATCGATTGTTACTTTCATAACTAACATTCTCGGCACTATCAGCAGTACCATCCTTCTCCTTGCATAATCCTCAGCATTCCTACTCGCAGCCTCCACACCATTCCCACTATCAGTGTGGTCAGCACGTTGAACCATCTGAGGCTACTCCTGTGAACCCCTCCTTGGATTGACTGGCTCAGCTAGTGAAAAGCCTAGTAGAAATGAACCAGAAGCTCGATGACCTCACCGCCGCCAAAACTCCTATTCCCGCACAGGTGGAGGCCAACAACATTAACGTTCAGAAGAAAGAGCAGATAGTTTGTACCAGTCTAACAACGTCAGATGTGCATGACTTGTTTTTATCTAATGTTATTACTCTCAGGAGCGGTAGGACCTTGCAGCTGACTGCCGACATGAAGGGCAAAAATAAAGCTTCACTAGGAGAGTCATCGTCTTCTTTTGCATCAGCCGAACAAGCATTTGGGTCGGGTGAGAAAGAAGAAGACGGAGGAGAAGCACTGGAAAGAAAACACCAAAAATCAGCAAAATGAAAAATTACGAAAAAAAGCAATGGCATTAGCGGCTGAAGACCACCGTATCAGTCATCGAGGAGGTCGCACATGCAGCCACCCTATTGCCTATCGATGGAGCCCCACCTGTAGATTTTAGATGCCCGTTGATGAATCGAGTTTGGTGAGGGTCTAAAATTATCCTCACTCAAAAGAGAAGATAAGATGACACTGAGGCGACCGCTCACTAAACCCGAAGATCGATCAACAATTAACCCACATGATGCACAGAAATACCAATGCAAGAAAAAGTGAATCAAAAATTATTATGCCCTACAATAAAATGTATAGTGGACAAGTATAGTAGGGGTCAAACACAGGTAGAACGGAGGATAGATAACAAAATTGGCTAACAAAAATAATGTTCTGGGCCTTTTAGAGTATTTTTGAATTTTTGTAGATTTTTTATTATTTATACTTTTTTGAATTTTTGTTTTTATAAATTTTTTAGATTTTTAACTTTGTAGTTTTATTTTCTTTTTTATATTTTCTAATTTTTAAGTTTTATAATAATTAATAGGAATATAAGTTTATGCAGATATATATAGTAGCTTTTATATTTATAAATATAGCTATAAAAACTCAAAATTCACATAATAAAATATTTTTGGCTTTTTATATTTTTCTTTATTTTTTATTTTTCATATAATTGTTATTAATTTTTTGTATTTTAAATTGAATTAATTAAGGCAAAATAGTGAATAGAATAAATAGGCTAGATTGTTTTGGAAATTAAAAATAGCTAAAAACATCAAAATTTTGCAAAACTATTTTTAATATATAACAATAAAATAGATAAAATTTAAAAAATAGAAATAAATATTCTTGAGATTTTTCAGATTTTTTTAATTCTTATAAGGATTTTGGAGCTTTTTAATTTTTAGTTGTTTTCTTTTTATATTTTTAGGGGTTTTTGGTCTGTAAACTCAAAACATCATAATAAACAAAATAAGTTTTTTGATTTTTTTCAAAATGTTCTTATATTTTTGGAATTTTAATAGCCAAACAATGAATAAAAGCTCAATTTTTTATTTTTATTAAATATAAAATAAAAACTAATTACCTAACCAAAAATATATGTGATAGATATAGAGGTCGGGTATTTATGATGATTTTCTAGAGGTCTGGAGCTATTTTTAACAAAATAAATTCTACAAAACGAATATACAATCTAGCACGAGCATTTATGTAAATATTTAAAGTTTCTAGATTGGAGTCGAACAACTCAGAAAATATTAGGGCTAAAAATGTAGTCAAAGGGGTATTTCTAAAATTAATATAAAGTCTAAGGGGCCAGATGTAATTTTTACTGAAAATATTACACATTAATTCAAAATAAGGACTAAAATGAAATAAATAAAACCCAGAGGCTTATGTGTAAAATACCCACTCCCCTCACACATACGGGTTTGTGAGGTGACATGGATTGGACCTAAGTGCAAATATGAGGAGTACATAGGCAGACATGCAAATTAACCAAAATAATTTACACTACAGACAAACGTTTAGGGACTAAACAGAAAATACAAAAAGGCAGCATGATCGGACGACGGTGATGCTTCACTTATCCACGTAGTGCAGATCTGATGGTTGGTACCGATTCGTGGATGGCTGGCTAAGATTAGATCTCCCGATGAGATCTGACAGTGGGAGCACGACTTGATTGAATGGCAGTTTGGGCTTCTGGACCAGGAGCTCCATCCTATGGTTGTGACCATCCCTAGAAGTATATGGAAGAACACAGCCCAGGGTGAGCTTCGATCGGCACTGACAGCTGACTCTGATCACCTGAGAGTGTCCCGATGGTCACAAAATGTAGTTGGAATCCCCTTGGAGCTGTTGCTGGCTTCAGATGGACCCTTGGAGCTCAGACGAGGTCTAGCAAGGTCGGGAAGAAAGAGAGCTCCAAGTACCTTCTTCTTTGTCAAAATCAACTCTCCATGGGTCCTTTGGCCCACCAGAACCTGTAGGAAGATAAGTCACATGAAGACAAGGGTTCTGGGGGTCTTCTTAGGTCGCGATGAACAGAGAAGATCTCGGGTGGAGCCCTCCAATGGATGGCGGAGGTAAGAGGATTGATCGGTTGATCTGAGCATGATCAGGGTGTATGGAGGTGTTTATGGCGAAGAGCAGGTGATAGTAAAGGAGATGGAGGCAATAAAGAAGGCGGAGGATGATCGGAAATGGCGGAGCAAAGAGCCGGAGCTGGAGCTCCAGTGAGCCATTTTTTTGGATTTTACACTAAACTGGACAAAATCACAAGAAATAAAGTGCTACACTACTCTACTGCTACACCTAGTAATGGAAAGAACGCGAAAAGAAGAAGCTCTACCTGACCTAGAGCGACCAGAAGCGAGCTTGCGATGGAGGAGGTGTTTGAGCTGGATCAACCTCGATTCGATGCCTCACGCACACATTGAACCTTCCTCGAGGACCCTGCTCTCACCATGATTCTCCAGATGCTCGAAGAATAGGGTTTCTGTAGCGGAAGAGGGATCAAGATCGAAAAGGAGGTGACAGAGGGTATATGTTTGAGCGGATCTTCGATGGGGGTTTCTACCCGAAGCAATACTTCTCCGATCGAGGAATGACATGCGCGTGAAAGCTTTATGATCAAGAAAGAGGTTTACAGAAGGAATCGAGCAAATGGGTGAATGATTCAGGAGGAAGAAATCGAGGAAACGGGTCAACCGCTAGGCTACAGGACCTAAGGGTCTGAGGGGGACAGTTGACCAGCAGGTCGTCTAAGGCCCACCTCTGATTGGTCCATGTGACACAAGGGGACAAATCCAGACATAAATTCAAAATAAATTCAAAATAAAATAACAAACGGTTTATTTGATTTTTGGTGAAAATACGAAAAATATTTATTATTTTATGTCGTATATTATTGTGATTTTTATTTATTTTTACAAGTTAATTTATGATAGGTTACTTTTTAGAGGTGCATTTATAGGTATATTTAACTATGTTATGTGTATTTTATTTTTATTATATATTTTGGATTTTATTGTTCTATATACATAATTTATATATTTATAACTTTTATTAATATACTTAGATATAATTTTATTGTATTTTTTTGAGTTTATATGCATACTTAATTAAATACAAGTGTTTGATATATAAGTATATGTATAGTGTATTCATTTGTATAGAAGTAGGCTTATTTATTTAAGTATCTTTTTGGTGATTTTATTTTATTTAATTATATACATATATTATATAGAATATTTAAAAAATTGTAAAAATATAAAATAATGGAAAATATAAAGAATAAATAAAATGAATATTTTATTTAGGTATATTGTACAATAGGGGTCCAAAACTCAATTTTTGCATCTTAACTCAAAATTAGTGAAACCACCTTCATTAAATAGATAATAAAAAGTTATACACAATTGTAGTGATTTTGATGCATTTTGAGTCCATATTGAGAAGATATGGGTCTAGGAAGTTTGGATTTTGGATTTTTATTCTGAGTGTAGAATGCCAATATGCATTATTTTTGTGTGAAATCAATTTTATATTTTCTATGTATTTTTGTCTACAACTTTCATGTACAAAGTTTATTGATTTGAGATATAAAAATAACTAAATAATATGGGTTCCAAAAAAGAATTACTGATGAAGAAAAATGAGGGTTTTATTGTATTTTTGGCCCTTATCTCCCCTACTTTATTCCTTGTCGACTCAATCATCACGGTGCCCAGGTCTCTGGGTTTAGGGTCATAAAATACCTTTGACATTTCATTTTTTTCTTTCCTTTCCTTTATTCTTTTATTTTAGCTTTAAATATAATATTTGATACAGTATTTACACAATAAAGAATATATGTTAATTTATGCAGAATAATGCTATTTACATGCATTTAGCTACGATTTAAAGGCCAAATAAAATAATAAAGGTGATGAAATGGAGATTCATCACTCCCCTATACTTGCCTTTTCTTGTCCCTAGTAAAACTTATTCCTATAAGTGCATAAAAAGAAAACAACGAAAAGAAAAAGAAAGAACTTGGATCGATTTTAACTCTTAAACTTGTCTTCACAAAATCAAAGTTTGGAGCTTAGTCAGACAATTGAAATTTAAGGTTGGTTAGATACTTATTGGGAAATAGATTTGAAATACAACATCCTCTAAGAACCACAAAACTCTGATCAAGTCTCCTCAAGAGCCAGGTTAGAACAAGTCGACGACATACACAAACCCTTATGACTATGAAGCTATCTTACGCAATGTGAGTGATATGTAGCTCTCTTTGGCTGAAGCAGTAGAATTCAATCTTATCCAACATGGTGACCCTAATTCCCCAATCCAACAACTCTTTCCTCGAGAAGCAGAGTATTCCCTTCTAAGTTCAAGTGCATCCAGTTCAAGAAGAGGAGGCGGAGAGAAGAATGGATGGTAACCAGTGTAGCTACCTATCCTAGGATGCTTGACTAGTGTAGACAAGTCATCCGACTGCAGGCTCACGTACATATGATTATGAAGCTTAAGCTTGCTTCTTGACTATACAAATATATACAAACTCCGATGAGAATTGATTTTTTTTACTTTGCTCGTCTTTTTTTTGGAGTTTTTGATTTTTTTTCATTTTTTTAAATACTATATACAAAAATATTTACATATAGACTCTATTCTCTTGAACCGGTAGACTATCCCTCTTTTGAAGCATTATTGCAACCCACAACTTCTATAAGTGGACCTCATGGCTACTGACTAGGTTAGGGTACAATGGCCACAAATGTGTGACTTTTGATGTTTCTATTGGCTTCTGTCTCATGCCGGCAAATCTAACCATCTACCACTTCAACTGAGGTGAGCAAAGTGAATAGTGCAGGTGTGCAAGCTAGGTCCTTCCTAAATATCAACAAGAGTCGTGCGTGTCTTCCTAAATATTCTACTTAGGTCGTCAAGATGACATTGAACCAAGTCTCCTGGTCTGAAAGATTTAGGTCTAGCAGACCAGAAATGTCTCAATTCCAATTCCTTAAAGGTTCCAATTATTAAATGGATTAAGGTCCAACCAAGCTCCAATCTTCGGATTTTATTTAGACCGATTCAATTATTAACATCAATCCGAAAAATGCAAATGCTATGTACAATGCAAGGAAAATATTTTTGTGACATAATTTTCTAATTTTGAACTATTTATGGATTTTTGAAAAGATTTGCATTTTTATGTAAATGTTTGAAACCATTTTGCAAAAAAATTTATAGGTTTTTGGTTTTGCAATTTTTAGTGATTTTTCAAAAACAAAAGTTTTTAGCAAAGAATTATTTGTGTCTATTTACATGGGAGTGCATCTTTATTTACAAGAGTTGGGATTTAGGAATTTGTAGGTTTGTATATACAAGGTTTGTAAATGATCTTTATTTGCTTGAATCATGTACATAGTTCTCAAATTAATTTGAAAATATTTTTGCAAACATTTTGAAAAATTTATTTTGCAAACTAATTTGATAAATAATTTTTATAAACATTTACAAAATTTGAAAACAATTTTGCAAAGATTTTTCAAATAGTATGTACAGATTTTTCAAAATATTTTTACAATCATTTTCCAACCTTTTACATATAGATTTTCAAAGTCTTTTATTCACACAAAGAAAATAATTGTCTACAAACAAAACATTTTTACAAAGGTTGAAAACAATTTATAAAATATTTTTCAAATAGTTTCACAACCATTTTTCAAACATTTTACAAACCATTTTTAACCTAACTTATTAATATTTATATATAAAGAATTTAAATGTATGTTTTAATATTTGTTTATTAGCCATATTATTAAAAATATGAATGTACAAGTTATGGTTAAAGTATATACAGAGTATATACGACGTCCTATAATTAGCTTGATCTATGTTCTCATAGATCAAAGAGAAAAAGAGAAGAGATAACCTGTACTGAGTATAGAAAAGTTTATACTACTATGACGGAGTAAAGAATGAACGAATGAGAAGATGACCGTCCCCCCTATACTTAGGATAAAATAATCCTAAGTATAGAAAGTTGTACACAAGGCATGGAGGGTCAAGGGAGGGAATATATGAAATCATCGGCTCGTCCTGTCCTCCATGTACTTAGGGCGAGATATCCCTAAGTATAGATAGAATATCAAAAGTTGAGGGGACAAGTTACATATCAAAGAATGAACAACTCGGGGTGATCACCCCCCTCTACCCCACATACTTAGGACAAAGTACATCCTAAGTATAGCAATGATGAAAGGAGGGAACACCTTTTCGGAAGAAAATGAAATTGAAAATGAAAAGAAGAAAAGATAGATTATTCAAAAATGTTTTAGTCTGCTTTATCCAATTCAGCGGACGTGGTGGCTTTCAGCTCATCTTCTTATACAACTTGAATAGAATATACAACAGACAAGAAGGTGTCATGTCCCAGGTATGGTTTCAGTAACTGTCTGTTTATCACGAAGGGTTGTGCGTCAACTGACAATCCTGGTATCGTTACGTCGCCGTTGTCACGCACATGCTTCACTAAAAATGGCTCAGTCCATTTGCTCTTCAACATTCACGGGAAAAGCTTCAACTTCACATCGAACAACCAAACCTTCTGACCCGGTTCAAAAGTCTTTCGGTGAATGTGCTTGTCTTGAATTTTTCCTTATACATCATGTTGTTGTAACATACGTAGTCATTGAATTCAAGTAATCTGTTCAGGTCCAACTATCAGTTTTCCTGGCCTTCTTGAAATCCAGATTATGAACATTAATTTCCCACAAGGATTTATGAATGAGTTCCACGAGCATATGGCATGGCTTCTCGTATACTAGATGGTAGGGAGACATTCTCAAAGGTGACTTGTACACTGTTATGTAAGACCAAAGAACTGAGTCAAGAAACTGAGACCAGTTCTTGCGATCCGGACGTACAAGCTTATGAAGAATGGACTTAATCTTTCTTTTTGAGCATTTTGCCAAGCCATTGGATTGTGAGTGGTAGGGAGAAGCTACACGATGTTCAATGCATAATTCTTGAGTTAGCTTCTTTACATATTTATTTATGAAATGGTTACTACCATCAAATATAAGAATTTAGGAATCTCAAACCTTGAAATGATATGATCCTTTAGAAAATGACAGACTGTGCGACTGTAGGCGGCTCGGGTTGGTATAGCCTCCACCCAATGACTGACATAGTCGACGTCAAGCAGAATGTATTTGAATCCCTAACTGTTCAGACGGGGGCCCATAAAGTCATCGCCCACGCATCAAACGCGTCTGAAATCTGAATTTATCTCAGGGGCCTTGTGTCTCTCTGTTTGATTATTCCGCCCATTTTTGACAGTCAGTGCAATGCTTTACATAATCTTTTGTATGTTTAAACTAGATCGGGCACCAAAAGTTGCATTGGAGTACTTTTGTTGATGTTATTCTGCTTGAATGGTGTCCTAAAGATTCTCGATCATGGAAATGTGCTAGGACACTGACAACTTCCTCCTGAGGAATGCACATCCTCCAGATACAATTTGCCCCCTCACGAAAGAGATATGCATCCTCCCACTAGTAGAAATGGATATTAGACAAGAATTTGTCTACTTTATGTTTCGATCAATCTTGTGGAGTTCTCTTGGACGCAAGATAGTTCACAATATCAAAATACCAGGGGAATGAGGTGGCTAATAATATGGCTTCCTCAGGAAATGTTTCAGTGATCAACCTCAAATTCCGCTCAGGAGACTTAAGATCGGGTAATCTTGATAGATGATCTGTCACAATAATTTTGACACCAAGCTTGTCTCGGATCTCGAGGTCAAATTCCTTAAGTAGAAGGATCCATCTGATAAGATGTGGTTTGGCATCCTTCTTCTGTTGCAAAAACCGGATGGCAGAATGATCCATGTAGACTATGACTTTGGATCCAAGGAGATGGTATCTGAACTTTTCCAGGGCAAAAACTACTACTAGCAGCTCTTTATCAGTGACAGTGTAATTCTTCTGATCTTCATCTAATGTTCTGCTAGTACAACGAATAGCAAATGGCACATTGTCTTTCCTCTGTCCTAGCACGACACCGATGGCATAATCTGATGCATCTGTCGTAATTTCAAATGGTAATGTCCAATCAGATGGCTGTAGGATAGGGGCCTGAGTGATTAGATCTTTCATTAGAGTAAAGACTTGGAGCACATGATCATCAATAATAAAATATATCTCCTTGCCTAGCAGTTCAATCAACGATTAGGCCAGTTTGCTAAAATAATTGATGAATCATCGGTAGAAACCGACATGCCCTGAGAATGACCAAACTTATTTGAGATTGGAAGGTGGATCAAGTTTTGAAATTACCTCCACCTTGGTTGGGTCGACTTCCATGCCACATTTCGATACAACGTGACCTAGTACGATCCCTTATGTTACCATAAAGTTTCTCTTCTCTCATGAGAACGCGAGGTTCACTTAACAAAACCTCTGTAGAACTCGATATAAATAGTCCAGACATTGATCAAATGAATCTTCGTAGACTACAAAATCATCCACGAACACCTCAAAAAAACTAACCACCATGTCGGTAATGATTCGCAAAATCGGCCCTTTAATAAAGTGTTTTTAGCACTTCAACAAGTCGTAGCAGTCGGGCCGATTTTGGTCATCAAAGGATCATCTCATTTAAATATATGCAATAATAGATCAAAATGAGATGATCGTAATTTATTTTTTGCTTGGTAAGAAACCAAGGTCGAACTCAGGGACACGAGCCTCTCTCGTATTAATCGGACTTCTATTTATTTAACTAGGTGTTGAATTAAAGTCATATAGGTCAAATGTATGCAAGGAGACAACAATGTATTAAAAGTAAACATGCATTTTTTAAACATTTTTATCATGCAAATAGATGCCATGAAATGCACTCAAATATACCCTAAGTCAGAGCAAATATGAGGAGCAAATAAAATATGAATCAATTCCAGATTTGCCTAAAATATTAAGCTTGATTGATGAAGTGAACAAGGCATAAGTTAATAATAAGGGATACATGGTAAATACAATAACACATCAGAATTCATGTACCCAGAACTGCGAATTAAACATGCCATTAAAAAGTGCATCAAACAAGCTTCGAAACGGAACTGAAATCAACTGAATCGGATACTCTATGCTCAAGATATGCAAGATCAAAGATAAGGGCATACATGAAAGAAAACATAAAAAGATACCTACAAACAGGTCCCTGGGAGGGACTAAAATGCAATAAAAATAAAGACGAGTCCTTCCCTGTAAATTGTCCACAAGCACAGGGGCATTTTTGCAAATGCTGAAAGTCGCGAGGGCAAAAGTGCAAAATACCCAATATGCACGTGAACTGCACATGATTTGGACCTGCTTGTAAATGTGGAGAAGTCAGTGGGCTCCTCTACAAATTTCCCAGGTACGCACGTGCCTGGCACGTGCGACCTAAGCTCGGAAGGAGGCTCGGAGTCAGCAGAGGTTCGGAGGAGCTTCGGTTAGGCTCGGCTGAGGCTCGGACGTCCCAAGCCTGGAGGCTCGGCGGCTGAGGTTCGATGATGCTATGATGACGCCACGTGGCTGAAACTGGGCCATCCGATTGTAACGATCAGATGGCTGCGATGAGCTCCTGGCTTGACGACGTGGCTGCACGACGGCCATTGGATCGAGACGATCCAATGGTTGCTGGAGAAGATGACACGACCTCATCTGGGCTGTTGGATGGTCGCTGAAGGAGGATCATCCAACGGTCCCTGTCCTTCCTCCTTCGCCTGCGGCTGGCGGCGAGTTTGGAGCTCCGGCGAAGGAGCTCCAACTCCGCCTCTCGTCTTCGGCTGCACGTGACCTCCCCGACGCTCCTTGGAGTGACGTCGATGAAGCTGGAAGCTCGGGGAGGCTCCAGGAGGTTCTGGTGTCGGTCGACGTAGCTCTGAAGCTGAGGGTGGTCGTGACGAAATAGGCTCCGGCGAGGCTCCGACCGTTGCAAGCATTAGCGACCTGCAATGTTAAGCACATAGCCGAAGCGTACTACTTGTGGTGCGTGCATAGTGGAGATGAAATGGAAGCTCGGTGAACGGAGCAGGTGGGAGCTCATAGCTCCTCCGCCGTGGGTGGTGGAGGAGGTGGGTCGGAGGCGTGATAGGGTTTGGAGGAGGGAGAAGGTGAGCGGAGGGTTAAGCGAGAAAGGGGGAGGTGCAACGGATCTAACGGGAGGTTTAATGGAGGCCGCGGATGACCCAGGCGACCTAGAAAATTAAGGAAAGTAAAAGAAAATCGCAGAGGAAGAGGACTTACCGGTGATGGGGCGGAGCGGAGCTTGGGGGCGAGCTCCAAGGAGGAACTCTGGTCGTCGCTGGACATCGTCAGCTACTCGACGCAGCTCGGGCGGGCCTGGAGGCACCTTAACTCCGCCGTGAAGGTCGGAGGGTCTCACCGGGGAAGACAGCCGTCTTCGCTCGATCTCTCCGCCTCCCCCTGTCACAGGGAGGCGGAGGAGGGCTGGGCCACTCCCCACGTAAAGGTGGACACCGGCGAGAATGGGAGGTGGCGGCGCATTTAAAAGGTCGAGCTCGACGGTTCGCTGGCGAAGACGTGGGGTTCGACCGTGATCATGGAGCGACTGGAGGGAAGTTAGGGATAGCTTAGTCGCTGGCGGGGATCGTGGTTGAGTGGAGAAGACTGTGGGACGGTTGGCGAAGGAAGAGGAAGTCGGAAGAGTTGACGATAATGGGAAGGGTGAGGGGTGTGCGCGAGCTGGAAGTCGTGGTAAGAAAGAGTCTTCGGGAGGTAGACGATGACGCTCCGCCGTTGGATCTGAAGATCCAACGGTGGAGAATTGGGCGCGGAGAGACGGGTGTGATTACATCTCAGCCGAAATGATCGAGAGGCAGCGATTTAGCCACGTGGCGTATCGAGAGCGAGGCGCTAAAGGACGGCCTAGATGGGCCCAAGGATCTGATCAAGCGGCTGATAACAGGGGGTGGATTAAGCGGTGGCGATTGACGATCTGGAGCGCGATCGAAGGGCGCACAACGCGACACGTGGCACACTCTGCGCAAGGCACGAACGAGCGGTGCGGATTGAAGGCGGGAGATGATCTGACGGCCGAGGCAAAGGGGCGTGCGTGGAAAGCCTGGAGTCGTTGGATCTCAGGAGGAGATCCAACGGCTGGAAGATGAGGCAGATGAGACAAAGGGGCCGGGCCACGTGGCGCCCCCAGAATGGGCCACGTGGCCCAATCAGGTTATTTCTTTGGTTTTCTTGGTTTTTAAAGGTTATAAAGGCCGAATTTGAGAAAACTCAAAACATGAAAGTTGTAGATCTTGATGAGATCTACAAGTTTCATGTTGGCCAAAACGTGAGATGAAATCAAACAAAGACCCAGAATGTTTTTGAGGGTATTTTTAAGTCTAAAAATACCACAAATTTTTGTTTTGTCATTTTTTGTGATTTTTAATTTATTTAGGACTCTGTTAATTACAGGACATTAACTGGGTTTTATTGACAACACTTTAAGCAAGGGGGTTAATTATGGAAAATAAAGATGATGAAACTGAGGTTCATCACCCCCCTATACTTAAACTATGCTCGTCCTCGAGCATCAAAAAGAATGACTAAGTTGGATTAACCCCCTTGTGCATGTGAACACAGGATCCAATCTGATCAATTCGACTCGACTTTAGAGATCCAAAATTCTAGAGTTCAACCCAGCCTTAATCAAGAGGCTTCCAATTCCTCTACTTCTCTAGACTCTATCTGATGTACATATAAGCTAAAGGATATGAAGTTTAGTGTTGACTGCAATTTCGAGAGTAGAGTCAATTCTTCACTCAAAGTCTTGGTCTGAGAAAATCTCCTAAGGACCCAATCCTCAGCACTAGGGAATAAATCAAATCTTGCATTCAGTCCACCGTCTCTTTAGTTATCAGACTCAGAAAATGTAGATGGCAGGCCAGAAATGGAGGGCATGGGATTGTGTCAATTCTTCTCTCCCTCTCATTGGAACAAGGATTCTCTCTAGTGCCTTTTACGCAACACATTTTTTTGGTGTTGATCAGTGCGTCCGTCAAGAGAAGTTGGAGCCGTCTGCATTTGTTTTCCTGGGAGTACACCGGGGTGTGTCTCTTTTGAGTACCTATCGTACCTTCGACACCCAGACTTGTAGCATTTACGATGCAGAGCCCTTTTTTGGTGCAAACCCGACTCCTGGTCCTAATAGCGGTGGTCCAAGTGGACACTTTGAAAAGTTTGGGAGCGCTCGCCTTTGGTGGAAGCTCTTTGATATGTAACTTTGTGGAATGAGAGCTTTTCTTTGATTTTCATTAACTTGTATAATTTGTGGCTAGCTCCACTGCTTTTACCAAGAGTTGGCGCACACTGATCAACAATTTTTTTTATTTTTCACACCCAGGCACTTAGGTTAATAACAAGAGATTAGTATAAGAACCAAGTTCTCATACTGGCTAAATTGCTGACACTCAGGTTTCCTGAAGCTTTCAAAGATTTTATCCCATCCTCGAGCATCATTAGATCAAATCCAAACTCGACTTCCTCATCCCAATCCCTCAGGTGAAAAATCAACTCATCTCATCAAGTACCGCAGTCGTGCATGTGATGTGCTGATCATATTCTTTTTTGCCTGAGACTAAGCATGGAATATAGCATGCAAATCTAGAAACTTAGGGAAATGTGGATGATTAAGTCTAAGACCCTGATGGCTAAGGCTGGTTAACCTAAAATTTCAAAGACCTCAAAAACTAAGTCTCCTTAACCAATTCAGATCCTGGGTGAAAGTGAACGTGTAGAGGACTAATCCAATTTCTTCATCCAAAAATAAGACACATTTTTATTTCATTCATTTTTTTTGAACTTCAAGAGATATCAGAACTGTCTAAACTCAATTGAGCAACTGCGATTCAACCAGTATGGATGTAAGTACAGGCCGAAGCCCGTTGCTTGAGGACGGGGCCTTGCGCGATGTCCTCTAAACCATCCAATCTGCTAAGGGCGAACCCTCACTGAACGCGGCTGACTTAATTAGGTTTAGTAGTCACCAATGACTCTTTAAAGGATTTTTAGGATTAATCTGATTTTTATGAATTTTAATTAGAGAGTTAAAACACAAGTTAGACTCAACTTTCCTTGAAAAGAGAAGGCGATTTCAAAACCATGTCACACAAAATAAAAAAGTTTTCAAAACATTTTCAAAAATCATTTCGAAAATATTTTTATAAAAATAGCGTAACATAATATCGAAAAGCCGCGAAATCATTTGAGTTCTCTTAGTCCAAAGAATTTTACCTTAGCCAAAAAGTTTTTAATTTTTCAAATTTTTCAGATTATAGCTAAAGTAAATATACGGTATATACGATATACCCCCCTATACTTAAACTTTGCTATGTCCTCATAGCACTAGATGTTACAAGTACATAGGTCCATTTAAATATATAGGAATATACGGGAGCTAAGAGGGGCTCCCCCTATACTTAGGTTCGAAATAACCTTAGTATAAAGGCAAGGATAGATGAGTAGAGAATAATCACAGGGACTCGGGTCCCCCCTATACTTAGGCTGAGATTAGCCTAAGTATAAAGATGGGAATTGATGTTGGAAGGGACCCAAGGTGAACGAAGAAGAGGAATGGATTTACAAGTGAGCGGTTGAATCTTTGAAGATGAAATGGAGTGACTAAGGTTTTAGGGTTGTGTAGCAAACATGGCTCAATTCAAGCAAGCAAAACCCTTAGTTTCACCAACTCACACATGAAACCAACCGAAGTTGGTTTATTATCTTGTCAGTTCTATTGGTGATAAAGCATTAGATGTTTACGCGAAGAAAATGTGAAATGAAAATCAAGGCGTATGCGCGGGTGTTGCTCTCCCAAAATCAATTTTACTCCATTTTTGGTTGACTTGCAATTAACAGTCCCAATTTTATTTTAGAATTATCACTGAATTAAGATTAGCACATCAATCAGGAAATCATCGTCTACCGTTCATTTCATTTTCCATTTATCCTAGGTGATCAATCTAGGAAATGCAAGCCGAGAAAAACATGTATTCGATGAAAAAAAACGCGATCTAGGCTAAGCGAGAAATCATGCAGTGATTTGACAAAAACACGTGAAAAACTAGGGCCGTTTTGAAAACCAAATCCAACATGTATGCAAGTCGAAAAAGCCGCACCTAATCATGCATCTATTAGCGGGGAATGATATCCATTTAAGTTTGGCTAAGTGAGGCGAGATTACGTGCGTCTATATTTTAGTGTGTCCTACCTACGATCAAGCACATAAAAATATGAAAAAATAAAATGAGCTCGGAGAGCCGCGTGCCTAGTCTTAGGTCGACACTCAAGTGGGGACGATCCCCACACAACCACATTCGTTCGATTACACACGCGAGTCTTCGATCGAAGACCGCTGTAAAAGACGAATTATTATAAGCAAAAATAAAATGTAACACATTTTTTTCTTTCTTCCCTATTTGCTCCATGCATGTCTTGCGGCTCCTCGTAGCGGGAAGCGTCCTGCTCCTCGCCTCCTTGATCCATCAAGGGCCCTGCCACAAAAACAATGGTTAGAGATCAAAATAAGAAAGAAAATTTTTGAATGCAAAAAAGGATGAACAAATTGACCTATAAAAGAAACACGAAATTAAATAAACAAAATTCCAAAAAAATAAAAGAAATGAGCCGTGTCCCCGGCAACGGCGCCATTTGATGATTCGCAAAATCGACCCTTTAATAAAGTGTTTTTAGCACTTCAACAAGTCGTAGCAGTCGGGCCGATTTTGGTCATCAAAGGATCATCTCATTTAAATATATGCAATAATAGATCAAAATGAGATGATCGTAATTTATTTTTTGCTTGGTAAGAAATCAAGGTCGAACTCAGGGACACGAGCCTCTCTCGTATTAATCGGACTTCTATTTATTTAACTAGGTGTTGAATTAAAGTCATATAGGTCAAATGTATGCAAGGAGACAACAATGTATTAAAAGTAAACATGCATTTTTTAAACATTTTTATCATGCAAATAGATGCCATGAAATGCACTCAAATATACCCTAAGTCAGAGCAAATATGAGGAGCAAATAAAATATGAATCAATTCCAGATTTGCCTAAAATATTAAGCTTGATTGATGAAGTGAACAAGGCATAAGTTAATAATAAGGGATACATGGTAAATACAATAACACATCAGAATTCATGTACCCAGAACTGCGAATTAAACATGCCATTAAAAAGTGCATCAAACAAGCTTCGAAACGGAACTGAAATCAACTGAATCGGATACTCTATGCTCAAGATATGCAAGATCAAAGATAAGGGCATAAATGAAAGAAAACATAAAAAGATACCTACAAACAGGTCCCTGGGAGGGACTAAAATGCAATAAAAATAAAGACGGGTCCTTCCCTATAAATTGTCCACAAGCACAGGGGCATTTTTGCAAATGCTGAAAGTCGCGAGGGCAAAAGTGCAAAATGCCCAATATGCACGTGGACTGCACATGATTTGGACCTGCTTGAAAATGTGGAGAAGTCAGTGGGATCCTCTGCAAATTTCCCAGGTACGCACGTGCCTGGCACGTGCGACCTAGGCTCGGAAGGAGGCTCGGAGTCAACAGAGGTTCGGAGGAGCTTCGGTTAGGCTCGGCTGAGGCTCAGACGTCCCAAGCCTGGAGGCTCGGCGGCTGAGGTTCGGTGATGCTATGATGACGCCACGTGGCTGAAACTGGGCCATCCGATTGTAACGATCGGATGGCTGCGATGAGCTCCTGGCTTGACAACGTGGCTGCACGACGGCCATTGGATCGAGACGATCTAATGGTTGCTGGAGAAGATGACACGACCTCATCTGGGCCGTTGGATGGTCGCTGAAGGAGGATCATCCAATGGTCCCTGTCCTTCCTCCTTCGCCTGCGGCTGGCGGCGAGTTTGGAGCTCCGGCGAAGGAGCTCCAACTCCGCCTCTCGTCTTCGGCTGCACGTGACCTCCCCGACGCTCCTTGGAGTGACGTCGATGAAGCTGGAAGCTCGGGGAGGCTCCAGGAGGTTCTGGTGTCGGTCGACGTAGCTCTGAAGCTGAGGGTGGTCGTGACGAAATAGGCTCCGGCGAGGCTCCGACCGTTGCAAGCATTAGCGACCTGCAATGTTAAGCACATAGCCGAAGCGTACTACTTGTGGTGCGTGCGTAGTGGAGATGAAATGGAAGCTCGGTGAACGGAGCAGGTGGGAGCTCATAGCTCCTCTGCCGTGGGTGGCGGAGGAGGTGGGTCGGAGGCGTGATAGGGTTTGGAGGAGGGAGAAGGTGAGCGGAGGGTTAAGCGAGAAAGGGGGAGGTGCAACGGATCTAACGGGAGGTTTAATGGAGGTCGCGGATGACCCAGGCGACCTAGAAAATTAAGGAAAGTAAAAGAAAATCGCAGAGGAAGAGGACTTACCGGCGATGGGGCAGAGCGGAGCTTGGGGGCGAGCTCCAAGGAGGAACTCTGGTCGTCGCTGGACGTCGTCAGCTACTCGACGCAGCTCGGGCGGGCCTGGAGGCACCGCAACTCCGCTGTGAAGGTCGGAGGGTCTCACCGGGGAAGACAGTCGTCTTCGCTCGATCTCTCCGCCTCCCCCTGTCACAGGGAGGCGGAGGAGGGATGGGCCACTCCCCACGTAAAGGTGGACACCGGCGAGAATGGGAGGTGGCGGCGTATTTAAAAGGTCGAGCTCGGCGGTTTGCTGGCGAAGACGTGGGGTTCGACCGTGATCGTGGAGCAACTGGAGGGAAGTTAGGGATAGCTTAGTCGCTGGCGGGGATCGTGGTTGAGTGGAGAAGACTGTGGGACGGTTGGCGAAGGAAGAGGAGGTCGGAAGAGTTGACGATAATGGGAAGGGTGAGGGGTGTGCGCGAGCTGGAAGTTGTGGTAAGAAAGAGTCTTCGGGAGGTAGACGATGATGCTCCGCCGTTGGATCTGAAGATCCAACGGTGGAGAATTGGGCGCGGAGAGACGGGTGTGATTACATCTCAGCCGAAATGATCGAGAGGCAGCGATTTAGCCACATGGCGTATCGAGAGCGAGGCGCTAAAGGACGGCCTAGATGGGCCCAAGGATCTGATCAAGCGGCTGATAACAGGGGGTGGATTAAGCGGTGGCGATTGACGATCTGGAGCGCGATCGAAGGGCGCACAACGCGACACGTGGCGCACTCTGCGCAAGGCGCGAACGAGCGGTGCGGATTGAAGGCGGGAGATGATCTGACGGCCAAGGCAAAGGGGCGTGCGTGGAAAGCCTGGAGTCGTTGGATCTCAGGAGGAGATCCAACGGCTGGAAGATGAGGCGGATGAGACAAAGGGGCCGGGCCACGTGGCGCCCCCAGAATGGGCCACGTGGCCCAATCAGGTTATTTCTTGGGTTTTCTTGGTTTTTGAAGGTTATAAAGGCCGAATTTGAGAAAACTCAAAACATGAAAGTTGTAGATCTTGATGAGATCTACAAGTTTCATGTTGGCCAAAACGTGAGGTGAAATCAAACAAAGACCCAAAATGTTTTTGAGGGTAATTTTAAGTCTAAAAATACCACAAATTTTTGTTTTGTCATTTTTTTGTGATTTTTAATTTATTTAGGACTCTGTTAATTACAGGAAATTAACTGGGTTTTATTGACAACACTTTAAGCAAGGGGGTTAATTATGAAAAATAAAGATGATGAAACTGAGGTTCATCAGTCGGCAAATACTGGTAGCATACATTGATAGAATGTAGTGGGGGCGTTGCACAGCCGAACGACATCCGTCAGAAAGCATATGCCCCAAATGAACATGTTAACATAGTCTTCTCTTGGTCTTCAGGTGCGATAGCGACTTATTTATATCTAGAACAATCGTTCAAGAAGTAGAAGTATTCCTTCACGACCAATCTCTTGAGAATCTGGTCGATGAAGGGCAATGGAAAGTGATCCTTCTTTGTGGCGAGGTTCAGACGTCTGTAGTCAACATAGACTCGCCATGAGGTCAGCATTCTGGTCAGAATCTCCTCTCCTTTATCATTGGTAACAATGGCGATCCCAGACTTCTTGGGCACTACATGCATGAGACTCACCCACTTACTGTCAGAAATGGGATATATGAATCCTACATCATACCATTTTTGAATTTCTTTCATAACAATCTCCTGGAGATTTGGCTTCAGTCTTCTCTGTAATTTGTGGAAGGGCTTGTTGTCATCTTCGATATGATGCGAGAACAAGGATGGATTGATCCCATGGAGATTCGATATCTTCCTTATCGCCTTACGGTTTTGTTCAAGAACCTTCATCAGACGGGATTCTTGGTCATCGATCAAATGGGCATTGATATTGTCTGGATACATGTTCCGTTCACCAGCAAGGAAGGCGTATTTCATGTTGGAGGGCAAGAAATTTGAGCTCTGGTGGAGTGGAAGCTACTTCGATGATGACTTCGGCGATCATCACATGTATTGTCTCTTTCGTCAGTTCAGGGTCCACCTATGACAGTTCAGCTTCTTCATTAAATGATTCACAAATTTTTTTCAATAATTTCCTCGTGATTGCAGAAATCCTCGATGCTATGTTCTTGGTGTTTGAGGCTCAGGGGGGCCATAAGGAATCTATCTGACACATCAACAAAAATCTCATCATCGATAAAGGGTTCGATTGCTCTCTCCACTCCTTCCTCGGGGAAAAGGAATTCGTCGATCTCAATGCCGTCCATGAATAACTGGGTTGATAAGGAATAAAGTAGGAGGAGATAAGGGTCAATTTTACAATAAAACCCCTAATTCCTAGCCTTCAATAACTCATTTTGGGATTCATTTTATTCTTTATTAATTTACACTTGTATATATTCTTATTATTTATTTTTGTATCTATTATATTTTTAAATGTTATATATATATATTTAATTATATAAAATGAACATAAAAATAAAAAAATAAAAGTCATCAAAAATAAATAACGTATTATTTTATAATTATGATGTACCTATATTGTATATACTTGTATTTATATGTACAATTAAATTAACTTTTAAAAATAAAATAAAAATATATTTAAAATCCTGAATTTATTATGTAAATAAACTAAATTATTAAATTATGTAATTATTTGTAAAAATCATTTATTAAAAATCCATTTTCGTATATATAGGTATTTTATACCTATGAAAAAGGTTTTATTTATTTTCACCTATTTATTTAATTTATTTTATCACCACAAAATAATTTATTAAATTAGTAACATTATTTATTTTAATAATAATTTAATTTAAAAATGTTTCTAATTTATTTTTAATATATTTCAGTTTAATTATGTTTGTGAATTTCTATTAGTCCATTCTGGAGTGTTGACCAGCTGGTCAACTCCCCCTTCCTCCCTTACGCCCGAATAATCGGGTTTTGACTCGATTCTTCCCTTTTTTCCCCGATGGATCTGATCATACTTTCACTCGATTCCAATGTCCAATTAGAATGTGATGGTCCATGATCCACATTGGCACTATCATTTCTTCTGTTCTGACAACATTTCCTGCGTAATTTTCTGATCTTTCTAGATCGACACCTGCTCCTATAAAATCACCTCCAGGTCTTCCTTTACGATTTGATCCATCTTCGCCATACTTTACCCCCTTCTGTAGCTCTCAGCTTGTGACAGGAACTGAAATCCACCCTCTGAGGTTAAATTGGGGTCCGGACTACCCCGCCGCGATCAGCCTCAGCGACTTTCCACCACCACCTGGAGGCAATCACCTCGTTAATCCATTTCTGTCTCACCGTTGATCATCATCGATCAATATCCACCGGGTAGCCTTTACATCCATAGATTTCATCTAGTTTCCGCTATTTAGACCGAATAGGAGAGTTCCCTTCCCAAGTCTCCGATCCATTCGATCGGAGATCCAATCCATATGATCTCATATCCGATCTGATCGCCCTTAGATTAATCCCTCTTCTCCATTCCATCTCAAATCCTTTCGCTCACCACAGATCTGACCTGATCTGGAGCCTATCCATCTCCATCTCCTTAGCCGAGGATCTCCCCTTCCCTAATTTTCTTTGATTTTGTGTCAATAACATGCACTGCTGATGGTGATGAAGCTTCAAGTATCGTTAATTAACTTGCAGATCATTGTATTCCTCACCTGGAGCTCGAGTTAACCATCAGGAGCAGTGAGAAGATAGAAAGACATCTAGATATCTTTGGAATGAGATCTGGACTTTGCATTCTTGTTAGAGAGGAACCGATCTCTCTTCTGAGTCATTTGAGACCCCGGGTGAGGCGAGACAAGTCAGATCTGAGGAATTAACACAGATCAAAGCAAATCCAGAGAGACCTTCTTCAGTGTTCGTCGAGACTTATCCAACACCATTCGATCTAGCAGATGTCGCCCAAATCCAATCCAAGCCACTTGTCAGCGCCCCAAATATTCACCTTTGGATCTGATTGATGGCACGAAGAAACGAGCGACTAAGGCAATCATGTATCTCTACGAAGGTCGTCGCGACCTCGGTCACTCGATCGTGTCGATCAAGAAAAAAAATAGACCACCAAGATAGATAAAATCAATCAAACACACAAAAGCGGTCTTGCTATTAATTTAACCTAGTATAGCGACCAGGGTCGAACACAAGGAGCACGGGTTGGCCTTGCGGCCTACGAAGTAGTCAAAAAGGAAATAAAATAAAAGAAGAATATATTTTTGGTGGTTTTTAATTATTTTATAATTTTTTTGTATTTTTAGCTAATTAAGAAAATAAGAAAAGCAAATAAACACACACTTCAATAATTTATTAAAAGCAATAAAAATCAACCAAAAATTCTAACAAAAATATTTTTATGTATTTTATAATTTTTAGTGTTTTTGATGAATTTTTGGGATTTTTCTAATGTTTATTTGATTTGCTAAAAATCAAACAAGGGCTGAAAATCTAGATACTGTCCAGCCGAGCTAAAAGAGCCTAGATAAAATACCTAAAGGCCCCAAATTAGCTGGGAGGTAATTTTCCTGTAAAGAGAATAAAGCAAGGAAAATTTAGGCACCTATATTATTATTTTTGGATTTTTGGTTTAATTATTAGAATTTTTATAAGTTTTCAAGTGTTTTTCAATTTTTAGTGGTTTTCAGTAATGAAAAATAGCCAAAATTGGCTAGAAAATCAAACACAACAAAATAAGCAGTAGACAATTGTTTTGTAATTTTTAGACACTATTTAATATTTTTTTTGTGATTTTTAAACCTAGACAGTAACGAAAATGGAGGTTTTTGATTTTTCAAAAATATCAAATTAAAACAAAAAATGTCCTAAAAAATCCTCGAAAATTTTACACTATGGCAGGAGCCATGTTTCCAATTTTCATTGGATTTGGAGGTAATTTGATCCAATTTTCGTTGGATTTGGAGGTAATTTGCTATTTTATTCAAAAATAAAGAGGGGGCACAGTGCATAGGGACCAAAGTGCAAATACCCGGAAGTCTGGGGGGTCTGGTGCAATTAACCCAGCGAAACACGTGCTACGCGCGTGCCTGGGGCACTCAGGGACCCAAATGTAATGAAAATAAGTCCCGAGGGCTATTTGGTAACAGGTACCAAAAGCCTAGGGGCTTATCTACAAATAACCCAAAAAATCACGCATATGCACAATTAAAATGCGCACAGGGGTATAAATGCAATTTCTAAAAAGTATTCATTCATTAAGGAACAACCAGAACTACAGGGGCACCAGATGCAAATATACCAGAAAGACACGTGACGAAGCACGTGTTACATAACGCATAGGGGCATAAGTGCAAGGAAAATAAAGTACGAGGTCCTCTATGCAAATATCCCCAAAACTAAACAACTAAACTGAATAATTACAAGACTAAATGCGAAATAAAAGAACAAAGGGGGCCTAAGGGTAAATTACCCTTTATTAATGCGGGCCGCTGGATGGACGCCACGTGGTGCTGCGGACGGTCAGGATCAGGTGGCGCTCCAAAGCTTTGCTACTCGGGCGAATCCGACGATGGGGGTGTCACCACGTGGGAGATCAAACGGTGGAGGCTCTCTGCGGCTAACCCTCGCGCATCGGGCAGCTGGGATCAGTCCTCCTCAGATCCGACGGTGAAGGCGGCTCCTGGAACGGACGGTCCAGATGAAAACTGGAGCAGGAGGGCTGATCGGACGTCGGCTGAAGGTCGAGGAAGAACAGGTGGCCGGCGAAGTTCGCCGGCCCAGTGCGTGCGCTCCTGACCTCCCCTGCTGCGCCTGAAGATCAGAGAAGCTCCGACGCGGTGTTGCGCAGCTGCTGGTGGCCTCCGATGGCCCAGCCGAGCTCTGGGGAGCTCCAGCAAGGTCGACGGAGGCGAGGCTCCTGGCCCGAATGACCCAAGCCCTCAGATGGGCTGGGTAGTACCTGCAAAGATGACCAGAAGACTCGCGGGTTGAGGGCAAACTGCCTCGACCCGGTTAGGCGGGGTGACGGTGAACAACGGGTCGAAGTGGGCGAGCTCCGGCGAAGGGGGGACGGTGGAGCTCGAATCCCAGCTCCTGTGCGAGCTGGGTTGGATGGGGATATGGAGAAGGTGCGCAGGAAGGAGGCGATGGCTATGGTGAAGCCCGATGGTCGGATGGTGGTCGGAATCGATCGGAATCGACGATGGACGGCGGCGGAGCGATTTGGGCGTAATGGAAAATCAAAGAAAAAGAAAGAACTAAGGGACTACCTGGGTGGCTGATGAGACTGGGGATGAGCTTAGGGTGCTCTGGGTCTTCGCCTCGAGGAGCGTCTCCCTCCGAGGCTCGAGCTCCTGCTGGTGGCGGAGCAAGACGGCGAAGCTTCGCCGGATCAGTGGTCACGCTCCCTCTCCTCGCTTCAACAGCACAAGACGCGAGCTGTCACTCTCACGAGCACGCTGGAGCTCACAGGGGGTGGAATCGAATGGCCAAAGATGAGCAATGAGGAGGCGGAGCTCGGCTATATATGCTTGGAGGGTCTGGGAAGATAGGCGCGGGTAGGGCATGGAAGCGCGCGGATCCCGATGCAGGAGCTCCGGCGAGGGTCTCGGGTATATCAAGATCAAATCGGACCCGTGGTTTGAGTGGGGGTGATTCAGGTTTAAGCGCTAAAAATCCGAGAAGATGGGTTACCCGCTAAGAACCCGTGTGAAGTGGTCCTGGGGGGGGGGGGGTAGTTGACCGGGCGGTCAACATCCCCAGGGCCAATAGGGATCGGCCACGTGGCTGGATCTTAGAAGTGAAAATTAGGGTAGCTAGGGGCCGATTTAGCAAAAAGTTAAAACATGAAATATTTTTATTTTATTTTTTCCTATTTTTTTGTGATTTTTAATTAATTTTTCGAAATAAAAATAAGGTATCTACATTATATAGCTATATATAGGTATATGTACACTATATAGGTTTTTAATTTTTGATTTTTAATTGTTATTTTTATACAACTTTATTCCCATTTTATATTTTATTTATTTATATCATAAAATAAGGAATAAAAAGATATTTTTATTTTATTTTTATTATTTATATACACATGTGAAATAAATACATATATACATTTATATACATGGTATATTTACAATATATTTTTGTGTTTTTAATTTTGTTATTTTTATTTTGTTTTTTTGTTTATTTTATTTATTTACACTATATAATATAGGATATTTACAAAAATTTTGGAAATTAATTTTATTTAATTATAAGGCTAAATAAATATGTAGGTGGTTCCATGTACAATGTGAAAGTGATATTTTTGTTCTTTTTGATTTTTCTATTTTTATCTTGTTTTTATACTTATAAATATGTACAAGTATTTACAAACCCATTTGCATCTATTTTTGTGAGGAAAATATTTTTATTTTATTTACATATATATTTACACACATGAGCCCCTATCTCCCTCTACTTTGGCTTTTATGCGGTTAGGCCCATGCTGAGCCCTCCCTTGGGTTAGGTTGCTCAATATTTATTCTAAATATTTCCTTCTTTTTCTTTTTAATCTTTATTCTTTTATTTTTGCACAAAAACATGCTAATTATAGGTTTTTACACAATGCATGCTTTTGGTAATTATTTGTATTTACAACTATCTACATGCATTTGCAAAGGTTTTTGTAGCTAAAATATAAGAATAAAGAGTGATGAATGAGTATTCATCACCCCCCTATACTTAACTTTGCTAGTCCCTTAGCAAACACTTATTTGAAAAAGTAGTGAAAAAGAAATAAAAAAAAAGAAAAAGAGAATGTACATGGATCAAGGCTGATTATTAAACTTGCCTTCATTAAATTAAGGTATGGAGCTCGATCAGATCTTTGGATTATTAATTTGTCAGAACCTTATTTGGACTTAAGTCTAAAACTCAACAGCCTCTAAGTTCCACTATTCTATAACCAAGACTCCTCAATGCTCCAGATCAGAACAAGTCATCAATCACAAACCCTGAAGACCATGAATCTTTTCTTGTCCTGTGAATGTGAGGTCTAAGCTCTCCACCTCTGAAATGGCAACTTGACAACCCTCCCCAACAAGGTAACTCTATGACCTCAATCTGGCCACTCTTTCCTCGAGGAGCGGGGTATTCCCTTCTAAGTTCAAGATCAACCGGCTCAAGAAGAGGAGGAAGAAGAGAATGGGTCAAGGCCAGTGTAGCCAAGTACCCTTGGGAGCTTGACCAGTGTAGCCAAGTCTCCCTGCTGCAAGCTACATTGGGTGGATCATGAAACCAAGCTTTGCTTATTGCACTCTATATACATACTCTGGTGGGATTATCATTTTCTATCAGACCCACCACTTTTTTGGAGTTATTTTCTTTTTGCACATTTTTTTTTCAAGTGCATCTATACAACATATACATGTGCAGCATATATACAAGGAGTTTTTCCTCTTGAGCCAGTAAACTATCCCTCTTTTGAAGCTTTATTGCAACCCACAACACCCGTCGTTAGACCTCATGGCAACCAGACCAAGTTGAGACGCACTTCCTTCACTAAAAGAAGAAGAGAGGTTCTGCCTAGAAGTACTACCCTCATATGCTACCCCAAGTCAAGGAAGACTGCCTCCTCACCACCTCATCCGTAAAGAGCTCGGTGCATAGTGCTGGTGTCCAAGTAAAGCCATTGTCTATACGAGTCATGTGTTGTTGTTAAGTGCTCTACTTAGGCTCATTGAGATGACATGTGATCATAGCCTAGTGGACTCAAAGAATTAAGTCACCATGGACCTGAAAAGCCTTAAACCTAAGCCCTATAATGTTCCTCTTAGAAGTTAGGTTGATTAAGATCTTAATCAAGCTCCATTTCTCAATTTGATTCCAGGCTAGTTTAAATGTCAACTATCATCCAGAAAAACTATATACATATGTACAAAAAGATGCTATTTACACAAATTTTACAATCATGCAAAATTTTTGAAAAATGTTTTGAAATCATGAATGGATGATACATGAAGTGCAAGTTTTGCAAAAAGATATTTACACACATTTACACAAGGTTTTTGCAAACTTTTGATTTTCAAAACTTTTTGGAAAAATTTTGTACTATATACATAATTTTGATAAGAAAATATTTACACAAACTTTACACAAAAGATTTTTGAAATCATTTTTACAAAAATGATTTGTACACTAGCTATTTATGTGCAAATAAAAGAAGTTTATATACATGAAAATTTTTAATTTTTGTGGTTTTTAGCCATTTTATTTATTAACACACTCGCACAAAGTACGAGTTATGGCTAAAGTATATATGAAATATATACACACCCCCCTATACTTAGCTCGAACGATGTCCTCAGAGTCAAGAGCGATGAAGAAGACATAACTCGTGCTAGGTATAGGGAAGTGAAAAGGAAGGCTATATACAAAGACGAATAAATGAAATAGAAAAGTCAAAAAGGTCTCGGGTTTTTCCCCCTATAATTAGGATCAAGTAATACTAAGTATAGCAGGCTGTATACTAAGGGAAAACCGAGTGGAGAATGTACAGGGTCTACCCCCCCTATACTTAGGGTGAAATATCCCTAAGTATAGGCAGCAAAAACAGGGGTAAAAGGAAACAAAAGAAATACCCGAAGGTCTCACATCCCCCCTATACTTAGGGTAAAGTGCACCCTAAGTATAGCATAATCACAAGATGTAGAAAGGGATGTGGGACCAAAGAATGTAGTGATATAGACATATGGATCTATACAAGGCGGAAGAACAGTGAAACTCAGGCGTGAGATGCATTAGATGTGATTCAAAGACCACATCTCACGCAAAATGAATAGGGGCAAGATCAGCGACCTGCGGCTCATGATCTAGAAATGGCTTGAGCCGCTGGCCGTTCACTCGAAAGGTACTCTCAGAAGACAACTCGGATATATCAATACTGCCGTTGTCATGTACCTTTCTGACCAAGTAGGGTCCCTTCCATTTGCTCTGTAGCTTCCCTGGAAATAAACGTAGCCTCGCATCAAACAACCAAACTTTCTGTCCAATCTCAAAATGTTTGTGGCTGATATGAGAATCATGCCACTCCTTCACTCTCTCCTTATACTGTAGGCTGTTTGAGAAAACTGTATCTCTAAGCTCTTCCAAGGCTGCTAACTCTGCCCTCCTCTGGTCTCCTACACCATCTGGATCCATCAGAATATCAGTAACTGCCCATAGTGACCTGTGCCTCAACTCAACAGGCAAATGGCACGGTTTGCCATAAACGAGGCGAAAGGGAGATGTGCCCAATGGTGTCTTGAAAGACGTCCTATATGCCCACAAGACCGAATCCAAAAGCTGTGACCAATCCTTTCGATCAGGGCGGACGACTTTCTGCAATATAGTCTTGATCTCCCTATTCGACACCTCGGCTAGACCATTCGTCTGTGGATGGTAAGGTGTAGCAACACGATGGTCTATACCGAACTCGCTAGCAAGGGCCTTCACTTGGTCGTTAATGAAATGAGACCCCCCATCAGAAATCAGAACTCGTGGAACCCCGAACCACGTGATGATGTGCTTCCTCAAAAATCTGCAAACTGTCCTCGCATCAGCGGCTCGGGCGGGGATAGCCTCAACCCAACGACTAACATAATCTACGACCAACAGAATGTACTCAAATCCCTGACTCTTAGGGAATGGACCCATGAAATCGATGCCCCATGCGTCAAAAACCTCACAGAAGTGAATGGGCTGCATCAGCATCATGTCACGCTGTCCACAAGTGCCCATCCTGTGACAGTCAGTACACCTCTTCACGAACTCATCAGAGTCCTTGAAGAGGGTCGGCCACCACAAGCCGGATTGGAGCACTTTCTGTGCCGTTCTCCTCCCAGAATGATGTCCTCCTGCCTCAAGCTTGTGACAGTAAGTGAGGACGCTATGGTGTTCCTCCTGAGGAATACACCGACGCCATACGCTATCCCCTCCTTCGTAGTAAAGGATGGGATCCTCCCAGTGGTAGGACTTGGCCTTCGCAAGGAAGGTCTCAATCCTCTGCCTGGGCCAATCTTGTGGAACTTTCCCAACAACGAGAAAGTTCACAATATCAGCATACCACGGGAGTGAGGCGATAGCAAGGATCGCCTCATCTGGGAAGGTCTCACAAATAGGATCTATCTGCTCAGACTCCTCAGGCTGCTCTATACGGGAGAGGTGATCCGCCACCACATTCTTGACTCCAGGCTTATCCTTGATCTCAACGTCGAACTCCTGGAGTAGAAGGATCCATCTAGTCAGTCTGGCCTTGGCATCCTTCTTTGCCATGAGGTACCTGATGGCGGTGTGATCTGTGTACAGGGTCACTCTAGATCCAATGATATAAGATCGAAACTTATCTAGGGCGAACACTACGGCTAGCACCTCCTTCTCTGTGACCGTGTAATTCTGCTGCGCGGAATCCAATGTGCGGCTAGCGTAGTGGATAGCAAACGGGACTCCATCCCTCCTCTGTTCCAGCACGGCCCCCACGGCAAAATCGGAGGCATCCGTCATGATCTCGAATGGGAGAGACCAATCAGGCGGCTGGAGGACAGGAGCCTCAATCACACACTGCCGGAGAGTCGCAAAGGACGAAAGACACTTGTCATCGACAAGGAACTCGGTGTCTTTCGTCAAGAGGTCAGCCAACGGCCGGGCAATCCTGCTGAAATCCTGAATGAATCTCCGATAAAAACCAACGTGCCCCAGGAATGACCGTAGCTGCCTCAAATTGGACGGCGGTGCGAGTTTTCTAATGACATCAACCTTGGCCGGATCAACCTCCATGCCCCTGTTGGAGATGATATGGCCAAGCACCGTCCCTTGAGTCACCATGAAGTGACTCTTCTCCCAAGATAAAACCAAATGGTACTCAATACATCGCTGGAGTACTCGGTCTAGGCAGTCAAGACAGGAATCGAATCCATCGCCGTAGACCGAGAAATCGTCCATGAAGACCTCCAAACACTCCCCTACCATGTCCGAAAAGATCGACAACATGCACCTCTGAAAAGTCGCAGGGGCGTTGCATAGCCCAAATGGCATGCGTTGAAAGGCATATGTACCGAAGGGACAGGTAAAGGTGGTCTTCTCCTGATCCTCAGGAGCGATGGCCACCTGGTTGTAGCCCGAGTACCCATCCAGGAAGCAATAATGGCTCTTCCCTGCCAGTCTCTCAATGATCTGGTCAATAAAAGGTAGGGGGAAATGGTCCTTCTTGGTGGCCTGGTTGAGTCTCCTGTAGTCAACACAGACCCTCCAAGAGGTGGGTACTCGTGTAGCAATCTCCTCTCTCGCCTCACTGATCACAGTCGTGATGCCCGTCTTCTTAGGCACCACATGCAAGGGGCTGACCCACTTGGAGTCGGAAATGGGATAAATGAAATCTGCACTCCACCATTTTGATATTTCCTTCATCACAACCTCTCTCAGGTTGGGGTTCAACCGCCGCTGGAACTCACGCGACGGCTTTGCCCCCTCCTCGAGATAGATATGGTGGGAGCACACTGATGGACTAATCCCATGGAGATCTGCTACGCTCCATCCGATTGCCTTGCGGTTCTTTTCAAGAACCCCCATCAAACGGGATTCCTTCTCTCCAGTCAGATCGGCGGAGATGATGACTGGGTACATCTCAGGTTCGCCCGCAAGGAATCGATACTTCAGCGAAGTAGGGAGCGGCTTCAGCTCTGGACAGCTGGGTGCTGGCAAATCTGGCTTCGGAAGAAGATGTGTGAATGCTGCTAAATCTGCCAAATCTGCCTGGGAGAAAGAATACGAGCTCTCGCAAACTGGATCTGGAAGAGGCTGCTCAACTGTGCTGTCTCTGATCTGCTCTGCCTCTACCTCCTCCTCATCTGTAGGCTCAGGTGGACTCAGGTCTGGCATCTGGTCATCACAATCTGCCCAATCAGACTCTGAATCTGAGGGATCTGCATCAAATAAGGTGGCATCAGTACCACCATCACACAAGGTGGCCTCAGCACCACCATCACTAGAAACCGTGTCACGGTCGAGAACCGGCTCTGCTGCCTCTGTGGTATCCTGGACCAGGGCTGTGCTCTCCAAGCTCTCCTCTGCTGTCATCTCTGCCTCAGTGGTGTCTAGAAATGAGAGGATGGCCTGTGCTGAAGGGTCTTCCCATGCTGCCTCATCATCTGTGATCACAAAATCACAGTCCTGGTGGATGTCTAGCCCGGCATCTGTCAGCTGCTCTGTATCTGTGCTGATCTCTGAGCATGCTCTCTCTCTGGCTCTGTAGTCCTCGACCGTCTCTATTTGTACACTCTCGCCCTCGACGCGAAAGTATACCTTCCCGCTATCATGATCAGTCACCGCCTTGGCTGTGGCCAAGAACGGACGATCGAGGATGATGGGGGTATCGGCCACTGAATCAGGGATCTCCATGTCCAACACTACGAAGTCCACGGGGAATTGCAGACCCTGAATAGTGACGATAACGTCTCGCAACAACCCCTTCCGCCTCTTGACAGATCGATCAACAAACTGAAGGACTGTCCTGCTCTGTCGAAGAGTGCCCAACTCGAAGCGGTCGAGAAGGGCTGCCGGAAGAAGGTTGATAGACGATCCGCTATCCAATAGAGTACGGTCGAACCTCTGCTCACTAATCTGGCATCTGACATACGGGGCTCCTGAATCTGGCCTCTTGGCTGGCAGACGGTTCTGGATCGTGAAGCACGTGGCTTTCGTCAGCACATGTATCTCTGAATGGTGGTTCCTCCTCCTCCTCCTGACTGTGGTCCTATCTCTCAAAGATCGCTGAAGAAGGGGGATGTGCTGCAAAGCCTCCTGAAGGGTCAGCTGTATGTGAAATCTGTCGATCATGCTCTGGCTGAACTCCTCCTGCTCTCTCTTTTTTGGGTCTTTTTCTCTTTTCTTCCCCTTCCCCATCTGAAGGGCTCTAGGGAAGGGGATCACAGGGTCCTTCTCAGATGAAGGACTAGGAAGAGGTCTAGACGGCTCGACGGCCGGATCCGCATATACATCAATCACCACAGTGGGACCAGAAGAAACTAAACCTTTTCCTTTATTCACAACAGTGTTCTGAGATACATCAACAGAAGGAAAAACAACATCTCTCTCAAAACGAACACCGGTGGCCTCAGTACCACCACGGGCTGGCTCTGCTAGACGTCTCGCGGCATCAGTACCGCGTGCTGGCTCGGCTACTCTGGTGGCGTCAGTACCACCTCCTCGAACTGGTGAAGCGGCGGCCTCGGTACCGCCGGTAGAATCAGCATCCTTGGTGGCATCAGTACCATCATCATCGTGAGCGACCTCAGTACCGCTCTCCTCCTCCTCATCTAGCGCCCCGGATGTGTCCTCGTGGTGTAGCTCAGACGAGGCGCCGCCGCCTGCTGGTGTCCTACCGCTCCTAAGTGCAACAAAATCAGCATTAAACAGATCCGAAGATGTATCAACAAATGGATCACTAGGAGTGGTGTGCTCAGTGTAAGCTACCTGCTCAGATTTCCGCTTCAGGCTATTGGGATTCGGCTCTATCTGTGCAGGGATGGCAGCCTTCCCTCTCATCAGGTCCCGCATCTCCTGGCGGAACTCGTCCATCTCCCGTCTAAAGGTAGCCTGCTGGTCCGTGAGGAGGCGGGCTACGTCGTCCAAGGCGGGGCTCTCATGGGAGCCCGACGGGTAGCCTCTCTGGTAATGAGGCTGCTGGAACTGGTGCTGCTACTGCTGAGAGGGGTAGGAGGAAGGATGCTGCTGCTGGTGTGGCTGGTGAGCCTGCTGCTCACGTCTCCAAGACTGTCCCTGCTGCTGATAGGGGCGAGGAACGAAGGATTACTGCTGGTGTGGCTGGTAGGCTGGGGGCTGCTGCTGCTGGTGATATCTCTGCTGGCTATACTGCCCTCCCTGACCGGATGACTGCTGCTGGGGCTGGGTACCTCCACTCCCCCACCTGAATCCAGGATGGTCTCGTCGGATCCCAGGCTGAGGGCGGTCATACCAAATCCCGTTGACATCCATCAACGGCTCTGCATCGTACTGGGCTGGCGGGAGTACTGCCAGAGGCTGATCCGGCTGGTATACCACCATCTGCAAGTCTGGAGATGGTGGGGACTGGTAAGAGGGCTGCTGCTGGTACAGCTTCGCCTGTAAAAGGTGAACCTGTCTAGGCTGCTGAAAGGAGCTGGAGCGCTGGGACGAGCTGCTGCTGCCGTCGGTGTCACCTCGCGACTGAAGACGGGGATGTGAAGCCGTCTGTGCCTCCTGGAGACACATGAGCTGGGTCTTCATGTCGCTCAGAGTCTGTGCCATCTGCTCCATCTGAGTGATGCCCTGGCACTGCTTCTTCTCGATCAGCTCCATGCGGTCCAACTTCTCGCTGATGATACCCATATCCGCAGCGGACGACTCTGCATGTGCTGCTGCAACTGCGGATGAACTGGATGGACCGGCATCGACCCGTGCTATCCTCTGGTACTCACGGGTCCTGGCTGCTGCTGGGGTCTGCCCTGTGTATACAACTTGGTCTGGGACATCACCATATAGTTCTCGACCATCTCCTCGTAGATGGCCCAGACCTGGTCGTGATCCTTGGCGAAATAGGACCCGCCACAAGAAGCATTCACCAAGCCCTGGAGCTCTGGTGTCAGCCCGCTGAAGAAGCTCTGCACAAGGTTCGGCTTCGAGATATCATGGTACGGGCATCGGTCTGTGAGCTCACGGAACCTCTCCCATGCCTCATGGAATTGCTCGTTGGGGAGCATGGAGAAGTTGCTGATCAGGGCCCTCGCTGCATTCGTCCGCCCGAGTGGATAGTACTTGTTCAAGTACTCGGTGCGGAGCTGCTCCCAGGTGTAAACAAACTTCCCCAAATGCTTCAGCCAGGTGGCTGCTCTGTCTGCTAGGGAAAAGGGGAAGGCGATCATCCGGATCGTGTCCTGGTCCACCTGATGGTCATGGACAGTACTGCAAATCATCAGAAACTCCTGGAGGTGGAGATGGGGCTCCTCAGTAGCGAGCCCGTGGAAGCGAGGGAGTAGCTGCAAGGTGTTCGAGGGGAACTTGAAGTCCCCCACGATGGTTGGAAGTACTACCAAGTGGTGCGTCAGCGTCGATCCGGCGTTGTGTAACTCCCGCATCGGTCTCGGTGGTCCTCCTGCTGCGGTTGCGGCGGCTGCTGCGGCTGCTGCTGCGGCTGCTGCATCTGCATCCTCTGGGATCCTCGGCCCCTCTCTGCGTTCCTCGCGCTCTGCTCGCATCTGCTCCATCTCTCTCCTCATGTCGAGCATGAAAGCTCCCTGATCTCTCAACTGCTGCTGGACGGTCTCTAAAGAGGCGATCAGGGTGGAGTTGATCGCTCCCTGATCCAATACGAAGTGCTCAAGCTGACGGGAGCGATCCTCAGAACTACCGGCCATGGCGTCTGCAAAATCAAACGAGCCAAACTCAGGTGCTGTCAAATATGTGAGTCTCTCCTCTGGCTCATATCTCTCAGAACCGAAAGAAAGGGGGTCGAGGGGGAACATCACGGAATCGTACTCGGGCTCGGAGAACTGGTCTCAGCTCTCACGGGCCAACCTAGATGATTGGGTAGACGTGCCCGAAAGCGGTGCAGCCAGAGGCTGCCTAAGAGAGCGTCTACCCATCATCGTGATCTGGTCGAGTAGGGCGGATGAGATCTGGAAAAACTATGATCAAAATGCAAACCCCTCTGTTCACCAACGCAACACGAGCTGAAGATCGTGAAGGCTCGGTCAAATTATCTTGTCAGTTTTTATTAGGTGAACAAACAGTTTATCAGAGCGCTTACATGACCTGTTGGGATACCCGATACTACTCCAACCGACTGGCCCACACGGAAGAGTCGGTAGTCAGCTAGAAATAGCACCGGAGGGCTCTACCTAGTGTGCAGGTCACTCTCTCGCGCAAGCAAACCAAACAATGAGGCGGTTGCTCTCCCCAAGACAAATTTTTAAGGTGAGTGTCTTTTAGGGTCAATAGTTCTAGCAGTCCCAATTTTATTGTTTTTCTTTTTAATTTTTTCAATAAAAACAAAGGCCTAACAAATTTTTCGGTTCTCCTGGTTATTTAATCCAAAACAGGGGGGGAGAAGACGAAAAAGCCGATGCACGATAAATCAATGGTGCATGCAAAGTCAGAAAGGCGTACCTGTCTCCAGCACTCTACATGCAATATGATCTGCGCATAAATGTAAAGACAGAAAATAAACTACCTAAATGATGCAGCGATGAAAACCGAGTCCTAGATGAGCAATTCTACTCGCAGAACCGTCTAACTGGTCACCGACCTCCAAGCCAAAGGGTTCGGTCTTGGCCCACCCCTCCTCTGCCCGACAAATCGGGGGTAGGAGAAAGCGCTTTACGGGGCAGGCTGCGGCACGTAGGCTATGAAGGAGATGAATCAGTTATTTTTATTAATTGATTATTAGTAGGTCTAATTAAGCGCACTATAGGAACACGCAGATAATTAAGTGTGGGGATCCTACTAATTACGGCACAAGCAAGTAGAAAATCCTAAGTCTAGGGGCTCGATAAAAACCGCGTAAACACCGGAAAAGGCAGTAAAAAAGAAAAGAAAACAAAACTGCGAGAAAAATCGCGAAAACACCTAATGGGTCCCCCGAGTACACCGGTGCTCGGCGAAACAGACCCGCTAAGCCAATCAAGTCCAAAGTCCAGTCTCTGAGTACCTGTATTATTACAATAATAATCAAATAAAGTAAAATAAAACCTAATCTACTCCTCTCCCACTCAGCTCTCCTGCGGCTCCGTGCAGAAGGGAGCCGCCTCCAAGTTCCTCGATTGCGTCGGCCTCTTGAAATCGGCCACCTCGGTCCTCGGGCCCTCAGAAGAAACAGAGACAAGTGGTCAGACCAAAATAATCAAATAATAATAATAGAAAAATGAATGAAACTGAAATGAGGGTATATATGCAAAAATGAAAAATAAAATAAACACTCAAAATAAAACAAAAATACAAACAAAAGAAAAGAAAATAAAACAAAATAAAATATAAACAAAAGCCGCGAAAAAGCCGCGAACTCTGAAAGAGCTGCGAAAAGCCGCGAAAACAAAAACGAAAATAAAATGAAAACTACTAAGCCGTGCTCCCCGCCAACGGCGCCATTCTGATGGCACGAAGAAACGAGCGACTAAGGCAATCAGGTATCTCTACGAAGGTCTTTGCGACCTCGGTCACTCGATCGTGTCGATCAAGAAAAAAAATAGACCACCAAGATAGATAAAATCAATCAAACACACGAAAGCGGTCTTGCTATTAATTTAACCTGGTATAGCGACCAGGGTCGAACACAAGGAGCACGGGTTGGCCTTGCGGCCTACGAAGTAGTCAAAAAGGAAATAAAATAAAAGAAGAAAAATATTTTTGGTGGTTTTTAATTATTTTATATTTTTTTTTGGATTTTTAGCTAATTAAGAAAATAAGAAAAGCAAATAAACACACACTTCAATAATTTATTAAAAGCAATAAAAATCAACCAAAAATTCTAACAAAAATATTTTTATGTATTTTATAATTTTTAGTGTTTTTGGTGAATTTTTGAGATTTTTCTGATGTTTATTTAATTTGCTAAAAATCAAACAAGGGCTGAAAATCTAGGTACTGTCCAGCTGAGCTAAAAGAGCCTAGATAAAATATCTAAAGGCCCCAAATTAGCTGGGAGGTAATTTTCCTGTAAAGAGAATAAAGCAAGGAAAATTTAGGCACCTATATTATTATTTTTGGATTTTTGGTTTAATTATTAGAATTTTTATAAGTTTTCAAGCGCTTTTCAATTTTTAGTGGTTTTCAGTAATGAAAAATAGCCAAAATTGGCTAGAAAATCAAACACAACAAAACAAGCAGTAGACAATTTTTTTGTAATTTTTAGACACTATTTAATATTTTTTTGTGATTTTTAAACCTAGACAGTAACGAAAATGGAGGTTTTTGTTTTTTCAAAAATATCAAATTAAAACAAAAATTTCCTAAAAAATCCTCGAAAATGTTACACTATGGCAGGAGCCATGTGTCGATCCAATTTTCATTGGATTTGGAGGTAATTTGCTATTTTATTCAAAAATAAAGAGGGGGCACAGTGCACAGGGACCAAAGTGCAAATACCCGGAAGTCTGGGGGGTCTGGTGTAATTAACCCAGCGAAACACGTACTACGCGCGTGCCTGGGGCACTCAGGGACCCAAATGTAATGAAAATAAGTCCCGAGGGCTATTTGGTAACAGGTACTAAAAGCCTAGGGGCTTATCTGCAAATAACCCAAAAAATCACGCACATGCTCAATTAAAATGCGCACAGGGGTATAAATGCAATTTCTAAAAAGTATTCATTCATTAAGGAACAACCAGAACTACAGGGGAACCAGATGCAAATATACCAGAAAGACACGTGACGAAGCACGTGTTACATAACGCACAGGGGCATAAGTGCAAGGAAAATAAAGTATGAGGTCCTCTATGCAAATATCTCAAAAACTAAACAACTAAACTGAATAATTACAAGACTAAATGTGAAATAAAAGAACAAAGGGGGCCTAAGGGTAAATTACCCTTTATTAATGCGGGCCGCTGGATGGACGCCACGTGGTGCTGCGGACGGTCTGGATCAGGTGGCGCTCCAAAGCTTCGCTACTCGGGTGAATCCGACGATGGGGGTGTCGCCACGTGGGAGATCAAACGGTGGAGGCTCTCTGCGGCTAACCCTCGTGCATCGGGCGGCTGGGATCAGTCCTCCTCAGATCCGACGGTAAAGGCGGCTCCTGGAACGGACGGTCCAGATGACAACTGGAGCAGGAGGGCTGATCGGACGTCGGCTGAAGGTCGAGGAAGAACAGGTGGCCGGCGAAGTTCGCCGGCCCAGTGCGTGCGCTCCTGACCTCCCCTGCTGCGCCTGAAGATCGGAGAAGCTCCGGCGCGGTGCTGCGCAGCTGCTGGTGGCCTCCGATGGCCCAGCCGAGCTCTGGGGAGCTCCGGCGAGGTCGGCGGAGGCGAGGCTCCTGGCCCGAATGACCCAAGCCCTCAGATGGGCTGGGTAGTACCTGCAAAGACGACCAGAAGAATCGCGGGTCGAGGGCAAACTGCCTCGACCCGGTTAGGCGGGGTGACGGTGAACAGCGGGTCGAAGTGGGCGAGCTCCGACGAAGGGGGGACGGTGGAGCTCGAATCCCATCTCCTGTGCGAGCTGGGTTGGATGGGGATATGGAGAAGGTGCGCAGGAAGGAGGCGATGGCTTTGGTGAAGCCCGATGGTTTGGATGGTGGTCGGAATCGATCGGAATCGACGATGGACGGCGGCGGAGCGATTTGGGCGTAATGGAAAATCAAAGAAAAAGAAAGAACTAAGGGACTACCTGGGTGGCTGACGAGACTAGGGATGAGCTTAGGGTGCTCTGGGTCTTCGCCTCGAGGAGCGTCTCCCTCCGAGGCTCGAGCTCCTGCTGGTGGCGGAGCAAGACGGCGAAGCTTCGCCGGATCAGTGGTCACGCTCCCTGTCCTCGCTTCAACAGCACAAGACGCGAGATGTCACTCTCACGAGCACGCTGGAGCTCACAGGGGGTGGAATCGAATGGCCAAAGATGAGCAATGAGGAGGCGGAGCTCGGCTATATATGCTGAGAGGGTCCGGGAAGATAGGCGCGGGTAGGGCGTGGAAGCGCGCGGATCCCGATGCAGGAGCTCCGGCGAGGGTCTCGGGTATATCAAGATCAAATCAGACCCGTGGTTTGAGTGGGGGTGATTCAGGTTTAAGCGCTAAAAATCCGAGAAGATGGGTTACCCGCTAAGAACCCGTGTGAAGTGGTCCTGGGGGGGGTAGTTGACCGGGCGGTCAACATCCCCAGGGCCAATAGGGATCGGCCACGTGGCTGGATCTTAGAAGTGAAAATTAGGGTAGCTAGGGGCCGATTTAGCAAAAAGTTAAAACATGAAATATTTTTATTTTATTTTTTCCTATTTTTTTGTGATTTTTAATTAATTTTTCGAAATAAAAATAAGGTATCTACATTATATAGCTATATATAGGTATATGTACACTATATAGGTTTTTAATTTTTGATTTTTAATTGTTATTTTTATACAAGTTTATTCCCATTTTATATTTTATTTATTTATATCATAAAATAAGGAATAAAAAGATATTTTTATTTTATTTTTATTATTTATATACATATGTGAAATAAATACATATATACATTTATATACATGGTATATTTACAATATATTTTTGTGTTTTTAATTTTGTTATTTTTATTTTGTTTTTTTGTTTATTTTATTTATTTACACTATATAATATAAGATATTTATAAAAATTTTGGAAATTAATTTTATTTAATTATAAGGCTAAATAAATATGTAGGTGGTTCCATGTACAATGTGAAAGTGATATTTTTGTTCTTTTTGATTTTTCTATTTTTATCTTGTTTTTATACTTATAAATATGTACAAGTATTTACAAACCCATTTGCATCTATTTTTGTGAGGAAAATATTTTTATTTTATTTACATATATATATTTACACACATGAGCCCCTATCTCCCTCTACTTTGGCTTTTATGCAGTTAGGCCCATGCTGAGCCCTCCCTTGGGTTAGGTTGCTCAATATTTATTCTAAATATTTCCCTCTTTTTCTTTTTAATCTTTATTCTTTTATTTTTGCACAAAAACATGCTAATTATAGGTTTTTACACAATGCATGCTTTTGGTAATTATTTGTATTTACAACTATCTACATGCATTTGCAAAGGTTTTTGTAGCTAAAATATAAGAATAAAGAGTGATGAATGAGTATTCATCACTGATCTGAAGGGAAGCATCTCAACCACATGCTGCCTTAGCCTTAGTCATGTGCTTGGCACGAGTCTCCTAGGGTAATTGCATCCTCTATCCTGCATTTCTTTTCATTTGTAAATAATTCCCTATATGGACATGTGTCTTATTGTCATTGGTTGAAATTTTGCAAGTTAGTCCTTGTAGTTCTTTTAATTCGCAGTTTAGTCCTTACCGTATGGGAGCACGTGATCGTACACGTGCACTTTGTGGTGATTTTGCAATAACTACCATGGAGTTTCAATGTGTTAACAAAATTCAAGAATGTTTTGGGTAATTGCAGTTATCACCTGTGCATCTGCGCATGCATTTCTGCACATGTTTAGTTGGAAATATTGCATATGTGCCCTTGCATTTCCGCGTTTGTTATTATTTGATCTATAACTATTCAATAATTGTGATTCAGTCATCCATTTCTAGATTAATTTATGCTGCTTATATTGCTTGAAATACTTTATTTAATCGCTCTAAAAAATTCATAAAAAATAGTACAGTCTCCTGATAGGTTACTTTATCTTCCATAATTTTTGTTTAACAAAATATTTTTATTTTCTATTTTTAATAATTCAAATATTATTTAAATTTGTCCTGTTTATTTCACATAAATTATAAAAATGTGAAAAATTCCCTAAAAAATCTAAAAAATCATGTATATGTATTTTAACTTGTTTTAATTACCGTGCAAGTTTTATTTTAAAATTATTCTAAAAACCAAAAAACTCACAAAATACAGAAAACACTAAAAAAATATATAAAATCATTAAACAAATAAAAAAATATGTTTCTGGACTTGATTTGAAGCTTAATAAAAACTCTATTTGTGAAAATTGGTTTACAGTATTTTTGAGTTGATTTTATGTTTTAAAAATAAAAAAATTTGCTTCTTTTTTTGTTTGATTTGTTTCTTGTTTTCAATTGTTTTAAAAATCCTAAAAAATCTAAAAAAATCTAAAAAAATCACAAAATAGTAAAAAAGTATCAAAAAACACAAAAATATTTTTATTTGATTATTTGGCTATTTTTACCATATTTGAAAAATATAAAAATAATGGTTGTATCTTCCTTTTACCTTTTCTTTATTCATTTTGTTTGAAAAAAATTAAATATAAAAAATTACAAAATTAAAAATCATTAAAAAAAATCAAAACTATAAAATATAAAGAAAAATATAAAAATTAAAATTGCATAAAATATAAAAAGATAAAAATTCACAAAATCCAACAGTAGTTTGCTTTGAGTTTCTTTTTTTTCCTTTCTCTGATTCTTTTCTTTGAATTGGATAACCCTCGTTTAATAACAGTTGCCTCCTCGTGTTCGACCATAGGAGCTATACCATGTAAATAATTAAATAACAAAATCCATTTTCTTTTTCTTTAGTTGGATTGAATAATTTGTTTATTAAATTGGTTTTTTCAGTTACGACGACACTTGTGGTATATTAATAATTAAAACTTTTAAAAATCAGTTGATCAGTAACACCCGCCTCTTTTTGTACTTAAATATTAGTCCTATAAATATTTATTTATGTTATAAGTTTTGTGTAAAATTTACACTTAGACCCCTGCTTGTCTTGGGAATTGCACATGGGTCCAATACCAGGTCGGCTTACGTAGCGCCCTACGTGATTTGATAATTTGCACCAAACACCCTCTAGTTTCTTTTATTTCTTTTTAATCTATAAAATTTGTAAATACGTGTAAAAACTTTATGTAATTTTCACATAAACCCCTATCTTTATATTTTATTACAATTATACCCTCGCTAGGTCTTGTAAATTAATTTTTGCTTTTTATTTTAGATTAAATAACTCCTGTGCTTAGAAAATTATGGAAAAAATAGACGAATGTATTCTATGTTATTCTTGTTCATGTTGTTATTTTATTTTGACATTTTACAGAAATTTTCCATTTATTAAAAATTAATTACGAGCTATTTATTCTTTATTTAGAGATAAAAATATACAAAATTAGAAAAAACACGCATAAAAATTCCAAAAAATGATATGTTATATATTACTATATAATAGAGCTACATAAAAAAAATCCCCAAAAAAATATCAAAAGACAACATTAAAATTAAAAAAAACCATCTTAACCATAAAAAGATGAAAAATATTTTAAAAGTACAAAAAAATAGATTTTTGCTTTATATATATATATCAATACATATTAAAAATACTTTTGAGAATTTTTGGACTTATTTTATATTTCTAATTCTCAAAACAATTCGGCCTTTTTAATTACTCCTTGTTTTGGAGTATTTTGGGTTTCAAAAAACCTAAAAAATAGCAAAAATTATCCATAAATATGCAAAAACAGAGAAAGTTATTAAAAAACATTTTATTTGATAATTTTTCAATATTTTAGCTATATTTATAAATATAAAATCTTATATAGATATATATCAATATATATAATTATACACTTATTAATATAAGTACTATTATTATAAATACTTTCAATACCTTTTTTAAAAAATAAAAAGGACTATACATATATATATTCTGAATTATATATATTTATTATATATTTATATCATATATAATCATTATATTTTACATATTAGTATATACCTATATATACACATATTAGATATATTAAAAAGAAAAAGAAATAAAAAATAAAAAATACTAAAAGAAAATAAAAGTTATAAAATTAAAAATAGAATATATATAACTAAAAATCATAAAAAATTAAATATCATTAAAAATATACAAAAAATTAAAAATAAAAATATACACAAAAAATAGTTGTTCCTTATTCTTTGTAGGACAATAATTATTTGCCTATCCTCGTAGCTCTCAGCGGTTCGACACCCAGAATACTTGTACATTATAAACATTTTGTTTAGGTTATAATAAATATTACCTCACTCCATATTGCATTGTTCCATCTTTCATTTGTGGATTAATTGTTGATTAATCGGCTCTAATGCACGATCACTTCAATGATTGTGCTCTCGACTTGTGAGATCACACGACTGCCTCCGTAGAGCTGGTTGATCACCTCCCCCTCCCACTACAAGAAAATTTATTTAAGACAATGAATAATTTGAATATTCGTTGTTATATATCGGACGCTAAATATATACCGACGAATATTACTCGTTGTAAAGTGAACTTTTCTTTGCTAGAGGTTAATATAGCGACAAATTATCCTGACGTATTCATTAAATTTTATATTAATCGTTACTAAATTTAACAATAATGAGAAGAAAAAAGTAAATGGATAACCATTGATATATGATACGTCGCTAGAAATATAGGAACGCATAATATGTCATTGGAAATTTAAAGAATGAAGTAACATGTAATATCCGTTGGTGTATGATTATAAATGAATGATATACAGATGAATAAAATGTACATGTTGCCTTGATCAAATTTGTTATCTCTTTGAAGGATAAGGAAGGGATAGTTGTTGGAAATAAAGACATAGTATTGTGATGTAACAACTTTATCTCGGGATAGCTTATGCACTAATAAAGTGGTTTTATCTCGCATCCAAAAAAAATGGAGGGTACTCGAGAACTTCATAGGTCACATTGAAATGGTCCAGATGTATCAAATGTGACATGATCCCACAAGAAACCTAATTACGCGTTGACATGCAGATGGAAATCACATGATGAGTGTGGATTCTATTGTTACGACGAAACCATGGAACTGTTCAGATGCTTGTAGTTGTAGATGCAAAGGAAAGACTTTTTTTTATATAAAAAAATATATAATCGGCAAAGTCGTAGTTGAATTGAACATAAGCTTCATAAAGTTTTATAAATAATAAATACGCCAATTCCCTTCCTGTTTCCACGAAGGGTGGGGAACAATAGCATGTGTTTGAATATTAAGATGTGATCTGAAGTTTGTTTAATCGACTAAAATATGTGTTCAAATTAAAAATTGATTACACATATGCTGCCGGATCCAATTAATACTTGAAGTTCTGCGTAACTTCTCTGATATATAATATAAGGAATTCAACTTTCTTACCATACTTTTATTTTTGAGATTTTTACTCCATGAACCTTATAAACTTTGTCAATTATTTTTTCGACTTTTAAAACAATATAATTCCTTTCTCGATTCCGTAAACTTGCTAACCCTTACTCACAGACCAGGTGGTAAATCCCCATCCATTTATCCGTTAAAACTAACGGGATACCATTACATTCTTTTACATTATACCCATTTTGTTTATCGAATTTACATTAAGTGCCCCTCTCCCCCACCCTCCTCCTCATCTCCCTTTCCCCACCCAACACCCACCACCTCCTTGACCTCCGCAACCCTCGCCCTCGTCCTCCCGGACCTCCGCCCTCACCCTCCTCCTCCTGCATCCTCGCTCTCCTCCTCCCCAACCTCACCCTCGCCCTCGTCCTCCCCGACCTCCGCCCTCACCCTCCACCTCCCCGACCTCTGCCCTCACCCTCCTCCAGGTCCAGATCGTCCCACGCCCTCCTCCTCCTCGACCTCCGCCCTGACCTCCCGCCCTCACCATCACCCTCCAGTTTCACTCACGGCCCTCCAGACCTCTGCCCTCGCCCATCTCCTCCCGCTCCCTCGCCATCCTCCTCCCCGATCTCCGTCCTCGCCCTCCACCACCCCGACCTCCGCCCTCGACATCCTCGTCTAGGTCCAGGTCTTCCCCCTCGCCCTCCTCCTCCCTGACCTCTACCCTCGCCCTCCAGTTCCGTCCGCAACTCTCCATACCTCCGCCCTCGCCATCCTCCTCCCCGACCTCCGCCCTCACCCTCCAGCTCCGCCCACGACCCTCCAGTCATTCCGTACCCTTGCCCTCCTCCCCCCGCTCGTTGCTGCCACCGGAATCGAGATGAATGAGAAGGCTCCGTCTCGTAAGAGTGAAGATGGAAGGAGAGAGAGAGAGAGGAAGAGGAATGAGTGGGAGAGAAGGAGGAGAGACAATGGAAAAACGTACCACTGAATTTGCTATGGTTTTGATTAACTCAACTTAAACCCAAGCTAGTTAACACAAACAGTCTCAAATTACCGGTAGGGTATGTGGGGTAAGACGGAGTAAATTTACAGGGTCGATGGGGGGAATTACGTTGTTTCAAAGGTTGAGAAGATAATTAACAAAATTTATAGGGTTCGTAGGGGTAGAAATACCTTTATTTTTTTCATTTCTTAAGGTATATTTTCAAAACATCTAGGGAGTAGGTCACTATGTGATAGCATATTGTCATTTGAATTTCGTGTAAACAAATATTCCTAACCCATTCATCAAAATTGTCAATTTTAACAGTTTTATAATTAATAAAACTGATCTTTTTTAGATGGACGGGTTAAGAATATCTATTTTATATAAAATTTGAATAATAAATCGATGTCATACAATGATCTAAATCCTTCCACGTGTTTTGAGATTACACCTTAAAATATGAAGAAAATGAGATAAGGGTAGCCAAGTTGACTCCTCTCGAGATAGCTCAATTAAAATCTAATATATATTGTACAGAATATTTTTATATTATCTACTTTATAAGATGGTCTAGACGAGGTGAGGAATTATCATCTTGTTTACTAATGAATTATCATCTTGTTTACTAATGTCTAACGTAATAACATGGACAGAGTTAGGGACTGAGTGTAATACCTAAGGGGGCGTTCGGTTCGGCAATAAGAAGGAATAAGGATATGGAATAAGGAGAATACGAGTCTATTCTGTGTTTGGATGAAAAGATATGAATAAGGAAAATGCGGTGAAATAAGGGTAGGTAAGGTGTAATAAAGATAGGAATAAGAGTGGAATAAGGTGAAATAATGGGATGTGAATGGGAGTAACCGTACTCTTGAGAACCGCACTAGGCAGAAAATTGATATCTTATTTCAATGCTTATTCTCCAAACGAACATGGCCTAACAGATCGTCGTCTATCTTTAAAATACCTAAACATTCGTTCATTGCGAAAGAAATTGCTAATTTGATCTATGACGGTTCTTTTTTTAAAAAATCCCTCACTATATCGTTTGTTATTAAATATATATGAGGAATACATTAGTCGTTAAGAAATTATTATTTATACTTCAAATTAACGATGTATGTCATATCCGTTGTTATATCATCGGTAACTGTGCTTATAACAGAGCTTACCTGTTGCTATTTTTAAAAATTTTAGTCAATCATTACTGATTTTTTAATTAGAGATTCAGTGATGAATGATTTCGCAATGAATAATTTAACAACGGATGATATAGTGACGGATTTTTAGAGAAAAAAGCATCACTATATATTTACTTTATTGTCTGAATAATCCGTAGCGAAAATTTATTTGTTACAATAATTTATCGCCGCTATGATAATTTATTTAGTGCATCACTACCACCTGATCTGTCACGACCCGTCCCACTTGCTGAGACAAGCACGGCATATATATATATATATATATATATATATATATATATATATATATATATATATCCTCGTGATCATTTTTATCTTAATTAAGATGTCTATAAAAATTTTGACAACAGGTCTATAATTTGAAGTTCTCCCCAAGTATAAACGTGTACCTGAAATGTGATCTTTCACGCATTCCATAACATTATTAAAGATATTTCCATGATTTAAAGAAAACATCAAGATACAATTTTAAAATTTCGTACATGAATCTCCAAAACTTCGTATCTAGTAGTTTCAGATACAAAAACGGCAACCACCGCCAATTACTATAGCACTTCAAACATAATACCATATCTAGTAATTACAAAGTGTGGTAATTTTTTATAAGTAGCGGAACCTACTATTAAATAACCTGAGCTGACTATACTTTTAAATTATTAGATGTGGTACTATATTTGAGGTGATACATGTGAGCCAATATATTTTATTCAGATGCTGAAAATAATATCATCGCAGCTAAAAAGGCTTATGAAGGCTTTGCGGATAATGAAGATATGCAAATCCATGTTAGAGACTATTATTAAATGGATCTAAATCTTTGACCCAAACTCGGTCCATAAATAATTTGGATTCAAGCTGGGCCGGGCTGGGCCGGCCCAGCCCAATGCTCATCCCTAGAGATTACTGACTGCACATGATAGTGATCAATGGTTGCATATTAATAGTGCTCTATTTACTGCTATTTTCCACACCTAGAGAACTAAAAAGAGCATCGTCTTGTTGTTACGTATAGGATGCATGTACCAAAGATGAGACGAAAATTTTTGGACTAAAGCCACCACTTGGATATGACCCATGGGTCCCAAATTCCAGGCTCACCAAATCTGGTAAACGTGGCGATAAGGTCCGACCTAAACCCACCCACCGATTTCACCCCATGGTTTTGAAGTCCTCCCCCATCCAAGTGGGAAGGCTGACTCGATCGCAGCCGTCCAATTTATCGTGATCATCCTCATCCAGCAAGGTATTTGATGTTCCTTTAGATATTTTGATATAAGGGTAAATTACAACAAAGGGATCCCAATTATACGATCGATTTCCAATCAGGGATCTCATTTTTCAAATATTACAAATAAAGTTCTGAACTTTTTAAGGTTCAACGTCACTCTAAAAGGACGCATAAATGGGGGTGAAAACGGATCAGATTCAGAGATTCAGAACAGATATGCCATTTTCATATCCATATTTGCTTTATCTCTATCGAATACAAATATCGTTACGCATATGATTCGGATATGCATTAAAGAAATTATTGGATATTTATCGAATTTGAATACGGATCAAATAAAGAGCATACCCGAATTCAGATTGAATAAAGAATCAATTCAAATACGAATCGAATAAAGAGATATGGACTCAATAAACATAGAATCCGGATACGAATATAATAAAGACCACAAACAAATACGAATTAAAATTTTTTTTTATCAAAGTTCATAATTATTTTAAAAATAACAATGAAATATAAATAAGTTGTATCATGATAAAAGCGAACGTCAAAATGACCTGCATTCTTGACTGGAAGCAAAAAGAGGAATGGATTTTGTAAATTTTGTTCGTACCCATATTATTAATAAATATGGGGTTGTGGCTTATATTATTTTAACTAATATATATAATAATATTAAATATTGTATTTGTATATCCGTATCCGGATTCGGATATTCAAGCCATTATCATATTCGTATCCATATCCGGAAAATTGTTACAATCCATGTCCCATATTCGATCTGTATTCGATTAATATTCGGATACGAATATCCGTATCCGATAATTTTTCAAATACGGTAAACGAATATTCGAATGTATCCGTATCCTTTTTCATCCCTACGCATAAGTTTACGGGGAGATCTGTATTTGAAACAAAAAAAATCAGGCATTTCTTTGTTATATTTGAACAATGAAGCCTCTCATCAGAAAATACGCATAATTTGAGCTTTTTTTTAAATTTACCCTGAATTAAAATTATTATAAGGTAATACTTGTTACAAAAAAAGGATGTGCATGTCATTATGAACCCAACATCAGAAAATTCTCTTTCATAATTTTCGATTGTTAAAGAATATTGTTGTTATTTTATCGGGGAAGAAGAAAAAATAAAGAGAGAAATGTCGCGATAAATATCAGAGGGCGCCCATTGATTAAAAATCTTTGACTACCAAATTCTACTCACTCAGTTGTTGTTAATCATATATCTATATATATATAAGTATTGATTGGTTGGTCCTCATACACTCAACCTTTCTCGAACTCACATCAAAATTCCGCATCTGTTCCTCGTAGAGGTATTGCATGTGCTCACATTAATTACAAACGTGTCCAACATTGCAGTTGTTCGAATTTCCTTCACATCGATTTACGGCATGCAATTCAGGTGAAGTAGCAGATTAGGATGTGGAGGAAGCAACAAGATTCCTTCTCCGACACCGCGTCGGAGCCCGGCGGCTCGAGGGTCGGCTTCAGCGGCCCGATGAGCGGGCCGCTGGGCGCCGAGAAGAAGCCCGGTGCCCGGAAGAGCGCAAGGTTCAAGGAAGACGAAGCGTACGTCGAGATCACCCTCGACGTACGTGACGAGTCCATCGCCATCCAGAACGTGAAGGGCGGCGGCGCAGAGGCCGCCGCTCTCGCACGTAGAATGGAGAAGAGGTCCTCTTCATTCGGATCACACTTCTCTTCCAAGATCAAACAGGCAAGTCGATTTGATTTCAAAATTTCAACTACTACCTAGTTAATAATTATTAATAAATATAGATTAGACGAATGCTTAATTAGATCTACATGTGATCAATAGGTCTCTCAGGAGCTGAAGCGTATGACTTCCTCGGCCAGGTTCGACAAGCTCGACCGAGCCAAATCCGGCGCCGCACGGGCGTTGAAAGGACTGCAGTTTATATCGAAGAACGTCGGCAGCGACGGGTGGCCGGACGTCGAGAAGAAGTTCGACGAGCTCTCCGTCGACGAGGTCCTTCATCGATCAAAATTCGGGAAGTGCATTGGTACGGATCTTTTGAAAAGCCAATAGCATATTCGTCCTCCAATTTATTTGTTTAAATCTTTCAAAATTCGATCTCATTGATTGATATGCAAAGTTGGATGATGAAAATATGGATCATCACATCCCTAAAGTAAACAATTGTTAACTATTCTGATGATGACAGGAATGGAAGGGACGGAGGAGTTCGCCGGCGAGCTGTTCGACACACTGGCACGAAGGAGGGCGATCGCGGGGACGACAATCTCCAAGGCGCAGCTCCAGGACTTCTGGGAGCTCCTGTCCGACGAGAGCTTCGACGCGCGTATTCAAATCTTCTTCGACATGTACGTATCCCCTAGCCTCGAAAAATCTTATACTTTAATTAATGCAATTAATCGTCAATTAAGCTGGTGATTAGGTCAAGTAGGATCTAAGATTGGTAGTAGGAAAGAAAGAAGAACAATTCGAATTTGGAATAGGAACCAAACTTGGAGATGTGACGGTGCAATGGAATAGTGGTTGGGAGGTCTTCGGAGCTTTGCTGACTATAGTATGTTCTACCTAATGCCCCCCTGCAGGGTGGATAGCAACGCGGATGGACGAATCACTGCAGAGGAGGTGAAAGAGGTATGATCGATCCACTTTGTTTTAATTCCAAAAGAATAAGTCCAGTTAATGACCGAATGATGTATTAATTAAGGAACACGGATCCTCTGCAGTATAGGCCGGCTGTAAAAAGTAGAGTGTCGTGAACCGTTCGAACAAGATCGAACAATTCACACGAACTGATCATGTAAATCGCTCGATCTTAATAGAACGGGTCGCGGTGATGGCGCCCACTTTTTACAACCTGCCTCTGTGCGCATTAATTAAGACCCACTAACATATATATTACCATACATAGATTCTGAAGATAAGTAGTACTCCAACATGCACAAGCGGAGACAAAAAAAATAATATGTTTGGATCGAAATAGACAAAATTTGGCAGCCTTTCCGGGTCCAACTATATAGAAAATGGTTTGACATCCTTTGTTTTATTTGTAGTACCGGTCTAAGATATTTTCGCAAGTGAGATGTGGATCTTAATAAGGAAGATTCGTCACGCGACATCGATCCATTCATCCTCGTGTTCCTAAACGTTAAAATTTAGAAATAAGTATTTGCCACTTGTAGATAAACCCATTGTCGCTTGCAAAATTAGATATAATATAATGATCTTCGTGAAATTAGCTTATGTACTACCAATAATTGGAACGATGATTTCTTGATCTTCTTAACTAGTCATGACTTCAAATTACCAAACTTATCAAATTCAGATTATGGATTCTCCATTCTCATCTTAAGTATCGAACTTCTTCCCCAGATCATCACGCTTAGCGCCTCCGCGAACAACCTCTCGAAGCTCAAGGATGATGCTGAGGAATACGCTGCTCTCATTATGGAAGAACTCGACCCCGATAACCTTGGTTACATCGAGGTGTGCACGCGTGTTGCGATAATTTTTCTTGTAGTGATTGCGCACATGTAAGATAAATAGATGAAAAAAATGCATTTGAAGTTTTCATTATACATATAATTTTTGATAGATAATCACACTCTAGAGCACACTGTTCTATCACCAGATCATTTAAGTGGATTCAAATACGAAAAGTTGTTGATGTGCTTGTAGGTGTACAACCTCCAAACTCTCCTCCTAGAGGCGCCCCAGCAGCAAGCCGTCCGCGGCGCGCAAAGCGCTTACCTGAGCCAAATGCTCAGCCAGAAGCTCGTCCCCACGCGAGAGCCCAACCCGTTCCGCCGCCTCATCTCCGCCACCGGCGACTTCTTGGAGGAGAACTGGAAGCGCCTCTGGGTCCTCGCCCTCTGGCTCGCCGCCTGCGCCGCGCTCTTCACGTGGAAATTCATCCAGTACCGCCACCGCGCCGTCTTCCATGTGATGGGATACTGCGTGACCACCGCAAAGGGCGGCGCGGAGACGACGAAGCTCAACATGGCCCTCATTCTCCTCCCTGTCTGCCGCAACACCATCACCTGGCTCCGGACCCACACGCCGCTCGGCGCCGTCGTGCCGTTCGACGACAACATAAACTTCCACAAGGTGGTCGCCGGCGGCGTGGCGGTGGGCGTGGGGCTGCACGCGATCTCCCACCTGACGTGCGACTTCCCGCGGCTGCTGCACGCAACAAACGAGGAGTACGAGCCGATGAAGCGGTTCTTCGGGGACCGGCGGCCCAACAACTACTGGTGGTTCGTGAAGGGGACGGAGGGGTGGACAGGAGTGGGGATGTTGGTGCTGATGACGGTCGCCTACGTGCTGGCTCAGCCCTGGTTCAGGAGGAACCGGCTCAGCGTTGGGAACCCTCTCAGGAAGCTGACCGGCTTCAACACCTTCTGGTACTCCCACCACCTCTTCGCCATCGTCTACGTGCTCTTCGTCCTCCACGGCCAGTTCCTATACCTCACCAAGGAGTGGTACAAGAAGACGGTACGCAGTTCCGGCCATTTTTTACAGTAAAATTTCGCGTAAAAACGAACCCTAAATTTAGGTCTATTGCTCCACTGCAGACGTGGATGTACTTAGCCATACCGGTGCTGCTGTACACCGGCGAGCGCTTGCTCCGAGCCTTCCGGTCAAGCCAGAAGCCAGTCAAGATCCTTAAGGTGACGTATAGATATAACGATCTACGATAAATTTATACCATATCAACCTTTGTTCGATTAATTTAATCGAAAATCGATGCAGGTTGCGGTGTATCCAGGGAATGTGATGACCATACACATGACGAAACCCAACGGGTTCAACTACTCCAGTGGCCAATACATATTCGTCAACTGCTCTGCTGTCTCCCCTCTCCAATGGTTTGTGCTAAATATGAACCCAAATTATCGATCTCCTTGGTTAGTTTTGCCTCACAGCTCTGATTTGAAACCTTGTTTTTGTGGAATCCTGTCTTTAATCAGGCACCCTTTCTCGATCACGTCGGCACCCGGAGATGACTACCTCAGCTTACACATCCAAACAGTGGGAGACTGGACGAAACAGCTCAAGGCTGTCTTCGCGAAGGTCGTTGAAATTATCTTAATTTTGCCTCGGCATCAGAATAGAATGAATAATTCCATCGTATTTATCTTGGAATTATATATATTGCAGGCGTGCTATCAACCAACCGGAGATGAAAGTGGACTCCTGAGAGCTGAAGTCGGAAAAGGACAAGACGCCGTCGGGTATATGTCTTTGGGTTTATCCCCAATTTGATTTGGTATTTTTACCCGGCCGATCCTATAATTTTTGTCAATTACCTCATCGACCTTTGAAGCATCCTAATTCCTCCTCCATCTCCGTAAACTTGTTAAACTTTATCCAATAGACTCTATGGTTAAGCTCCATCCATTTAACCAGTAAAACTAATCGAATTCCGTTATCTTCTTTTATATTATACCCATTTTATTTATCAAATTTACTATATGTGCCACTCCCTCTCACCCACGTCAGATCTTCCCTCCAGAACCTCATCTCCGCCACGACGACGATCACGGACACGGCGACATCAGCCCCGTCCCTGTTCTTCGACCCCCCTCCCCTAGCCCGCTGCCTCTCCTGCAAAGCCCCACCCCCCAACTCCCCGCCTGTCCCGTCTGATCAAAGCCCCCCTCGCCTCCAGCTCACCGCCTCCCCTACGAAGACCCTCCCCCCGCCTCGTTCCCTTCTTTTTGACCCCCCTGCCCCAACCCGCTGCCTCCCCTGCCAAAGGCCCCCTCCCTACAGCTCGTCTGCTCCCCTACGAACCGCCTCCACCCCGCTCTTCGACTCGAAGCCCGTACCTCCCCTGCGATACCTCCCTCCCCCCTAATCTCCCCTGTCGCTGGAAGCCACCCTTACCTCCTCCAGTCCAGGTTCAGGTCGAGCGTCGTCCCTCCACCTCCTACGATCCAAGTCGAGCACTGTGGGAGGGGAAGCTGTTAGAGGAGGGAGGATTATTTTTTCTTCTCTTCGTTAATTCTAGCTGTCCAATCATGGATTGGTTAGATTAACTCATTTTTAACTCAAGGAAGTTAACTCTAGATGTGTCCATTTAATGGTAGGGTTCGTGGGGTAAGACGGAACAAGTTTACAGGGGTGAATAAGGAATTAGGATAATTCAAAGGTCGTGGAGGTAATTGAGAAAGATTATAAGGTCCGCCGGGTAAAAATCCCATTTGGTTTTATGCTTTGAACAGTATATAGGTTAACCAGTACGTTTTCCGATGATCCTTTAGTTAAGGGATTTTTACCCGGCAGACCCTGTAATCTTTTGCAATTACCGCTACGACCTTCGAAACATCCTAATTCCTCCCTTGACCCCCTAAACTTGTTAACCTTTACCCTACAGACCCTGCGGTTAATCCCCATCCACTTAACCGTTAAAACTAACCAGATTCTGTTATCATGTTTTACATTATACCCATTATTTTTATCAAATTTACTATTGGTGCCACTCCCTCTCACCGATGTTTTACCCCGAGCGTCATCAGAAGCCGGGCGTCTGCCCCAGCACGCCGCTCGTCGCCCCTCCCCCATCACCCACGAAGAACCCCTGCTCTCAGCCCCTACCTTCTGACCTTTGGAACCTGCTCGAACCCCTCTGCCCAGCACGCCGACTCCCCTACGAAGCCTCCCCCGCCGCTCGTCGCCCCCTCCCTCGTCACCCGCGCCTCCCCTGCGAAGCCCAGCCCTCCACCCCCCTTGCGAAGCACCCCCCGCCACCCATGCCTCCACCCCCCTCCCGCCCCCTCCTCTGCGAAGCCACCCCTGCACTCCTCCTGACCCCATCGATCCCCCGCCGCTGGAAGCAACCCCCACCACCCATACCTCCGCCCCCCTCCTGCCACTGCACCCCTCCCCTGCGAAGCTTGAAGCCCCTTGGCCCCGTCGATCCCCCACCGCTGGAAGCCTCCCCCCCTCCAGCGAAGCATCCCCGCTACCGATGCCTCCGCGCGATTGCGATGGAGTCCCCCTCCCTCCCTGCGCGTGCGATGGAGCCCCCCCTCCCTGCTCTGCGCGCGTAATGAAGTTCCCCTCCCACCGTCGACGATGGAGGACCCCCGCCCCCCGACCGTGGCTGTTGCTTCGCCTCCCAGCCATCGCCCCCGGCCGCCGTCGCTGCTTCGCCTCCCAGCCACCGCTGCTGCTTCCACCCCCCCCCTCCCCCACCCCTCCCGCATGGTGGAGCCGCCTCTCCTTGGCAGGATTTTTTTTCTAATTCTTTTTTTTTATTTTGGCTAATTCCAACCGTTGGATGGTAAACTGGTTAGATTAACTCAAGACTAACCCAAGTATTTGACTCAAATATAGTTAAAATTGACGGCATGGTTTATTGGGTAAGACGGAGCAAGTTTAGGGGGTCGAGGGAGGAATTAGGATGTTTCGAAGGTCGTAGCGGTAATTGCAAAAGATTACAGGGTCTGCCGGGTAAAAATCCCGTTTAAACATGGATTCCCAGTTCACATTTTTTTTGAGCTTATTTCGAGATTTTGGGCATTCTTTTAATGAGCGTTTCGTCGAAAATTCAGATTGCCGAGGCTGTTGATCGACGGCCCCTACGGCGCCCCAGCACAGGACTATAAAAACTACGACGTCCTCCTCCTCGTCGGCCTCGGCATCGGGGCCACTCCCATGATAAGCATCCTCAAGGATGTCATGAACAACATCAAGAACCATAACGACACTAACGACATCGAGGAAGGAGACAAGAAGAGCAGCAGCAAGGCCTTCGCCACTAAGCGTGCGTACTTCTACTGGGTGACGAGGGAGCAAGGGTCCTTCGAGTGGTTCCGAGGGGTCATGGACGACGTAGCGGAGAACGACAAGGACAGGGTGATCGAGCTGCACAACTATTGCACCAGTGTCTACGAGGAAGGCGACGCCCGGTCGGCTCTGATACTGATGCTCCAATCGCTCAACCACGCCAAGAACGGGGTGGACATCGTCTCCGGCACGCGGGTCAGGACTCACTTTGCGAGGCCCAACTGGCGCGCCGTCTACAAGCATGTCGCAGTCCACCACCCTGGCCAACGCGTCGGTAAGTAACATTTTTCTCGATATACATCACATCGATATCAAATAATTCGACTCCTCGTGTTAATATCCTCTCTTTTTTTTTTCTAATTGATGATCTACCGAAGTCCCGATTTAATCCAATATTGATAATTATTGCAGGAGTGTTCTACTGCGGAAAGCAGGTTCTGGTGCCGGAGCTGCGGCAGTTGGCGAAAGACTTCTCTCACAAGACGGACACCAAATTCGAGTTTCACAAGGAAAATTTCTAATGTTACGGTGTATGATTATTTGTGAGATTCTAGTTTAGTTAGCTTGGATGTTTAATTGTATTATTTCTAGCTTGTAATTGGTATATAAGAACGGCAAGCATGTGCGATCGAAATAATATAAACACTTGCGGCAGCAAGGCCTCCTTAACCACAGGTGTTTGTTGCGTGAAGTAATTGGTTATAAACAACGTAATGCACTGGTTTCTCTTTCCAGAAAAAGCTTAATCCAAAAAATCATATGGCTTATATTTGGGTGTAAAATATTAACATATCAATTTCGGGCAGGGCTGGGTTAAGTCAAGAGGGTTGGGCTTCAAGTTGGACTGAACCTACCGGACCCAATTCTCATCGTTATAAGTAGTAGTCAAAAATTCAAATTACAATGAAAAAATATATGAATACTTCCTCGAATTATAGCAAATTTCTTTTTTACCCTTCTCCCCTTTATTACAGTAAAAAAACAATAATATTAATTTGAGAAAGCTACAAGGGCATCTTTGCAACTTCCACACCCAAATGAAAAGGAGGGAGTGGAGACTCGACGCCCTATTTCTAGGGTACTTCGTTTCTTCGGCCTACTGTGATGAGAGAAAGAAAGAAAAGAGGAGAAAGAGAGAAGAGAAAGAAAATGGAAAAAGAGAGGAGAAGAAGATAAGGTAAGTGATCTAGATTCTGAGTAATGTGTGTAGATGATTTTGATTTCCTTGTTAGCTTAGATTATTGTGGTTAGATTTTGATATGATTTTAAGGTTGTGGTAAAATGGAAGAGTAAAATTTTGGATTTTTGCTTAGTGTTTATGGGAGGGGGATATGATGTAGTTTACATGTGAAAAATGTGATGGAATGGAACTTGGAATAAAATGAAAAAATTGATGATGGGATTTTGATTTTTGCTATGCGTGCAACAAATGAGGGTTTGTGTTATTGAAGCAAAGTGTTGACGATAATGGGGATTTGATGTCATCGTAGGGGATATTTGATTATTGAGACAATATGATGAGTGGTGTTAGAAATTTATTCAGTTTTTATGTGAAAGTTATGAAGATTAATTATTTTGTTCAAAAAGAATTGTGGACAACATGTTGAATTTGAGTTTGCATGCCTGTTTTTCTTAGCTTTTATGGGTGAATGATGGTTGAATAATATCCATTCTTGATGATCATGTGATGATCATTAGGATATGTTGATTTTAGTGATTAGAATGACTTAAAACATTGACTAATGGTCCATTTGAGTTTGAGAATCAGAGATGAATGTAAGAGACTGAATGGTGAAAAGCTACCACATGGAAAGGGAAGACGTGTGGGTGTGTGTGAATGCGTGTGATTGTTTTGATAATTAGGAATTTGATGAGTTGAGATGAAAAATAAATGATGAGATGGATAACGTTACGTGTATTGTAGAAATCAGAGTGTAGTTATGTAAATATTCGGGGACCATGTTGTGTCACGACCCGCTCCGCTAGCAGAGACGAGCGTGACATTTAGATTGTTTGATCATCTTACCCATAATTAACAAATCTATAAGAATTTTGACAGCAATTTCTCTATTTTATGGACTTCTAAGCGTTGCCCTATACCCTAAACAATTCATATAAAACTTTGCATAAAATTTCCACACCATTTACTGTTAAAACCACCCAAGTCATAGTCCACATTCATAATACCAAACACATTTCCATTATTCCTTATATAAAACCATCATTGATGAATCTATGATTCATCGCCTTTATTCCTTCATTGCGGCTGAAATTCTTGGTAAAATACATGTAAATATTCACTAATTTTAACTAATTAACGTTCTAACCACATTTGTTAATATTATATATTGAACACTTATTTTATCCAAAATAAAATCATAAAGAGAAAAAAATAAAAGAAATGAAGGATGTAGATATGTGATATATACAGACTTATCCTAACCCCGAGACCAGGTCAATATTGACGTAGTCGACAAAATAAATAAGTACGAGGAGATAAGGATCCTAATGCATAAAAATGCCACAAAATCAATACCACATATATACATAAACACATTTTTCACCTTGTACAAATTTCACCTATTTTATTTATCATTCAAATCACTTCAAACTAAAATATTTTCTTCACGAAAGCTGTTCATAATAATATACATTAATTTATAAAATTATCAGAAAAATTATTTAATTATAGATAATTAATTATGATGAACCTAAAAAGCAGTAAAAGCCGACTTCCAAGGTTCATAACTATTTAAAGAAAACTCCAAATTGACCAAACTTACTTTTAGACTTCGTTTTATACCTAATACTATTTATTAAAAATACCAAAAATTTTTGAATAAAACATGTGGGTTTTGACATTTGGATCCCTTTGTATATATGTATTATATATATAATTTCTTTATTTTATATTTTATTATTCATGACTCCCTTGACTTAATTTTTTCTAATGTATTCATAAAAACCAGTAAAAAATATAAAAATATAACTTAAAATAAATACCAATAAATCTCAAAGCCACGAAGCCGTGAACCTAAACTTCTGGACATCATAACTCGACCATACTGACACCTAATTGGGAGTACTCACTTTTAAAGTTCATTTAATACAATTATCATCAAATGAAACTAATTTTACTAAAATCGGAGTTAATATGTAAAAAGTAGGTTTTGGGAGCTATTGGTATAAAATGTATAATGTATCTTAATTTTATTTTATTTAATATATGTCATTTCTTATATTTTTATACTTTATTAATATGTTATTATTAAAATAAATAAATAAAAATTTATTTATTTATTTATTTATTCAATTACTAATTTGTATATTAATTTATTTAATTATTTACTTAATTACTTAATTAATTATCATTTATTTATTTAAGTATTTAGTTGTTTATTTATTATTTATATTTGATTATTTACTCAACTATTTATTTTAATTAATTAATTTTATTTTATTTACTTCTCTTCCTTTTCTCTCTCCTCTTCTCTTCCCCGCTTCTTCTCCTTTCTTCGCCGACCGTCCTCCCCTTCTTCTTCTTTCGCCAATGCCCTAACAGTCAGCCGTTGGCCGTTCGCCCAACGTTCTCGCCGGTGATGCCACTCTCCGCCGGTGATGCCACCTCCTTGCTTGAGCTCTACGAAATCTCCCCTATTTAAACAACCTAACCCCTGCAGATCTACATTTACCATTAACATCCTCCATTTCCAGGGCTCTGAGGAGAGAGAGCATGGGTGACAGCCACGTTTGAGTGTCGTCGAGCGAGGAAGAGAGGGAGTCTAGTGAGATCACGTTGCCGGCTTGTAGCTACCTCCTCCACCGCTGCGATTCCAGCCTCTGCGATCATCGCCGCCGTGTTGAGGCCATGATCCAGGAGACGTCAACCTCCGATTCCTGGGCGACCCATCCAGTTCTATCTTCTGGTTAGTATAGCTTCCATTTTGTCCTCCCTTCTCTCTATCCCTCTTCTCTCCTCAATCCCTCTAATCCTATCTGTTTTCTCTCTAAAATCTAACTCGAAGCCATCGCCTTATCCATTCTCCGCTTTAATTCCATATATGTTCATCTTCGATCACACGATGATCGGAGCTTGGAGCTCATTCCTCCATCCACCGGAGTTCCTCCACCCATTCACCCTTTCTCTTTGCAATTTGGGCCGAGGCTCCGACCTCGAGCCACCAATTTAATTGCAGGTTGATTCACCAGATGCGAATCGTAATTTATGGGAACCATTGTCTGGAGATCAAATCATCAAGCGAGATGCATCTAGAATCCGACCAGAGATCTGAACATTGAGAATCCGCAACGGTCTCTTCGAAGTGAAACCGCCTGGAAATTTGAGACAAAATCACACGTCACTTGAAGCATCTTCATCCGAGAGAGCACATCATTGGGAGCATCTCCTCCTAGAACGATCGAACACTGACGTGAGGTCGAGGAGTACCTCGAGGTCCGCTTCAGGAAATGCTTGGAAGAACTTCGTGATGGGATTCGGATTGAGAACTCCACTTTGAACTGCTGCTTGTGTTTAGAATTAGGGAAGAACATCATGTGCTCCAAATTGAATAATAGCCGCAGGATCTGCTTCAAATCGGACGCTCCTCGTCACGCCAGACGTCAGCACTAGACCGAGCCCGCCTCCCCACCGCTTGGGGATAGCATGCGCGAAGCACGTGCATTAAGATATTATCTATGCAATTTTCAACAAGACCCCCGAACTTTCTGTTATCACAAACAGGTTAAAGTGACTGAGCAACCACGTGTCCACACACGTACTTGGTGGAATATTTGCGCTAGACATCCTCATCCTTTATTGATTCACGAGCAAGTTCTCATCGGGCTTCCTCACGTGATCCCGCACGTATTTTCTGGAGATTTTGTGCGTACACCCCCGGGCTTCTGCATAGTTTCACACACGCCCCAGTTTTTCATATAACTACATATACACTGTTATAAAGTATGCACTATGCTATACATACTAAATACATAATAAATAAAATACTATTAATAAAAATACGTATAAATACATTATAACATACTATATACATTTTTATATTCAGTATTTTGAAAAATAAAAAATATTTTCTATTTTTAATAAATCATTTAAAAACATAAAAATATAATAAACTTTAAAATACATAAAAAATACAAAACATCTTTAAAAATCTTATAAAAATTACCTATAGTATATTTTAGTATATTTTAAATATTAATACAAAAATAAAACAAAATTTGAATATTAAAATTAATAAAAAATATTCATATATTAAAACTTCAAAAATTCCATAACTAATTCAAGAAAAATCTAAAAAATACGCACAATTACTCATTTTGAAGGTATTTTCATCTAATTTTTTTTAAACATAAAATAATTTTTTTCTTGTTGAATAATATTTTAAAATTCAAAATACCTCACTATTTTCAATAAAAACCTTGTTTCTAATTTAAAAACCAAATAAAAATTACAAAACACTTTCTAAAGTTACATAAAAATTACAAAATACTTAAAACACATAAAAACTTCAAAATATAAAAGCAAATATAAAATTCAAAAATTATACCAATATTTTTACATAGGTAATTAAAACCATGAAAATAATAAAAATTCATAAAAATAAAATAAATTCAGAAAATCCCTAAAAAATAAAAAATAGGAAACTCTTATACCTTAGATTCTTTATATTTCACCTTAGTTTTCCACAGTTTGCCTCCGTAAGTTCGACACTATCGTACTAACACTATATACATTTAGTTTAGGAGTATACATAAAAATAAAAATAAATTTTTCTGTGAATTTCATATGATTGATACAACGACGATAGTTTCTCTTTCTAGAACTATTAGGCTGGGTGAATCTTTCAGATGGCGCCATTGTTGGGGAGACAAAACTAGGGTAGATATTAGAGCCTTAGGTTTTAGGGTTTCTTGTTCTCCTTTTCATCATCTTATTTTGCATTTTTGTTTCATTCTACGGCCTTTTGTTTCTGAGTTGTGTTGTAGGATTTGAACAACATGAGATAGAGCCAAGAAGCTGATTTTTTTTTACTTTTTTTGTATTCCCTTTATAAAGAATTAAGGGGAACTTGCCCATTGTAGAAGAGGCCCCTTAAGAACATTCGGCTTGTACCTTGCCTTTCTTTCTTGAGGTCTGCTTCACCAGGTGCCATGCACTTGGGGTAATAGGGCAGTCACCGCAGTTTTCCTCGCGTTTTCTCTTTGTTTTCTGCAGATTTTCGTAGTTAGGTGCTTGGATTAGGTTTTCTATTGTTGTATGTGCATTCGTAGATTTCGTTAGATCTAGGGAAACACAACCTAGTTTTTTTCTTCACTTAGGATAAAAAGGAAAAAAAGACAAAAATACGTTAGACGTGGTTGTGAAAAAATCCAAAAAAATGATAATCGAAAATTAAAATCAGGACTGCTAATTATATTTCACTATAGAAATAAATGTAAAGAACTCCAATTGTTTTGGGAGAGCAATCCCCGCGTTGGCTTATAGGTACTCTCCACATTTATGAGTGAGAGACAACCCTTAAGGTTAGAGCCAAAGCTCAGATTTTCTTCAAGACAACTGATTCTAAAAATGATTAGCTACTTCTTAGTGAGGACTCTAAGGTGGCCGGAAACGGTCCGGATTTTCTTAGTAGAGTGGGAGATTTAGAGGACACTGCAAAAAGCTCCGTCCTAATTCAACGTGTAGCCAGAAACGGTCCGTACTTACTCCCATACTAGTTGAAAGTAGGTGTAACTAATCGTATGAACTCGGGATAAATTTCTAGGAAATTTAGGCACATATAAGCTCATAAATTATGTTGATATAACTGCATTGCCACCTAACTATAAAATTGAAAAGATTAACAGTCAAGGTTTCTTGGTCATCATCGAGTTGAGTTGGTGAAATTGGGGTTTGCTTTGTGTTTGATTGCGTGGTGTGAGTCTAATATATGAGATCTCTAGCAGTCACTCGTCGTCCGCGTCTTGTCTAGAGTCAGCTTTCTTTTTAGTCAAGATGATGGGTAGGCGATCGCTTCGATCAACTTTGGCCGATCCCCTCTCTCACACACCTACCCATTCATCTAGGTCGGTTCGGGATGTCCCTCTTCCCAAACCTAAGTCCCATCGTATATCCTCTTCCAGGCGTGAATCTGAACCTGCAAGATCTTCTCCCACTCCATCTTCACATTCGTTTTGAGAGAACCATGTTTTACCTCAACAGTTGCACATTGACCTGGCGGAACCTGATTTGGATTATCCTTTCTAGATGCCATGGCTGGAAAAGGACTGCAACAACTGCATGCTACTTTTGTAGTGATAGATCAAGCAGCTATCAATAGTGGTTTACTTTCTTCCCTGTAGTCTATGCAGAATCGGATTAGAGAGCAAGGTAGATTGATGAACGATGTCGAACTGAGCTGACACATTTGAGAGCTAGAAGAGATATTCTAGATACTGAGATCCCAGGTGCCGAGGGGGCTGAAAGGCCAAACGGGGAGGAGAGACCATCACTTGGTCCTAACTGCATGATGAAGCAAGTATATAACCCTGGAGCTACTACTACTCATCGATGGATTCGTCTCTGATGAATACCCATTCATCACTCTTTATTCTTTTATTTTAGCTACAAAACCTATGCAAAACACATGTAGATACTTGTAAATAGCAATAATTACAATTCATCATGCATTGTGTAAATATGCATTTTTAGCATGTTTTTGTGCATAAATAAAAGAATAAAGAAATAAAAGAAAAAGAGGGAGATATCTAGAATAAATATTGAGTGACCTAATCCCAAGGGAGGGCTCACAATGGGCCTGACCACAAAAAGAACCCAAGTAGAGAGAGATAGGAAAGCTCATGTACATACACCTATAAATAAATAAAAATATATTTTCCTCTAAAATAAAATAAAAATGTATTTATGTGAATATGTATATATTTCTAAATATAATAGTAAAACAAAAATGAGAAAAATAAAAGAAAACTAAAAAGGAATTAAAATCCCTTCATCATTGTCTATATACACCATGCACATAAAACTACTTATATATTTATTTTCCCTTATAAATAAATAAATAAAAATATAATAAAAATATTTTCTCATCCCATATTTCATGGTGTAAATAAATAAAATAAAAATCACAAAAATAAAAATAAAATAAAAAGAAATAAAAATAAAAATCCAAATCAACATTGTATATATACCATGTACATAGATGTATATAACTATTTATTTAACCTTTGTAAATAATTAATAAAAATAAAATAAAAATACCATATCATTCCAAATTTTATGTTATAAATAAATAAAATATAAAATTGGAATAAAATGTACAAAAATAAATAATTAAAAATCAAAAAGTAAAAATGTATATTGTATATACCTATATATAATAATACTATATTGTACATACATTATCTTTATTTCAAAAAAATGAATAAAAATCACAAAAAATAATTTAAAATAAAGAAAAATTTTCATGTTTTAAGTTTTTCGAAAATAATTCATTTATTATTTTTAAATGAATTTTCAAATAAATATTAAATGGCGCGCTCCCATTGGTCCACGGGGGATGTTGACCCCCGGTCAACTCTCCCCCGCGGACCCCCTTCCAGGCGGATCAGGTTTTCGACCCAATTTTCCTCTTTTTCTGCGCTCGATCCGCCCGCCATTTGCGCAAACCCCGGGTCCTGATTGCACCTGATACTTCCCTGATCCACGCTCGGAGGTTTGCATCGGGGTCCGAGCTCCGAATCACTTGCCCGATCCTCTTCTTCTCGGACCCCTAGCCGTATAAAACTCGAGGTCCAGCCACAATTCACGCTATCTTTGGTGTTGCTTCTTCCACCCAGGACCTCCACCCGATACCCTAGAGTGACAGCTAGCGTTTGGTGTGTTGTAGAGAGGCGGAGGAGCTTCCCGTCACTGATCCGGCAGCATCTCGCCGCCGTGCGCCGCCCAGAGCAGCGCCTGAGCCTCGGGGCTTCGACGACCCTCGAGGTGAAGACCAGAGCTCCCAGAGCTCATCCCCAGTCGATCCCACGCATCAGGTAACCTTGATTCTTCCCATATTTCTTTAATTTCTGACTTCGCCCAAATCGTTCCGATCATCCCTTTCATCGATTCCGACCACTCCGTCCATCCATTTTATCGACCGAATCGACCATCATCATCGCCATACTCCTCTCCATCTGCTACGCCCATCCATCCAACCCAGTTCTCCTCAGAACTGGGAGTCCACCCTCCTCCGCCGTCGCATCGCCGGAGGGTGCCGCCCCGACGCGCCAGCCACCCATTTCACCCCTCACAGGGTCGAGGCACTTTGCCCTCGACCCATCGAGCTTTCTGTGTTGCTTTCCAGGTCAGAAGAGACCCATCTGGGGGTCTCCGCATTCAGGCACAGGAGCCCAGCTCCGCCTTCATCATCGGAGCTCCTCGGAGCCTCCCGGCGTCATCGGAGGAGCTCGTCAGCTGCGGAGCGTCGAGGCGGATATATTCCGCACCTTAGTAGCAGCAGAGGAGGCCCAGTGCAGCCGTGGCGCTCCGGCGAAGTTCGTCGGAGCCGTGTTCTTCCAGGAGCCTCCAGAGCCGTCCGCTCCCTCTCGCCGCTCCAGTTTTGATCAGCAGCGTTCATTTGAGGAGTCGTCCTTCACCGTCAGATCAGGTCGAGGGTTGATCTGGACCGTCCGAGCCAACGAAGGGGTGCCCTTGATCCACGACCGTCAGATCTTCTACGTGGCACCCCCTCAACCATCAGATCTGAGTTGGATTCCTTCGCAGCAGCGCCCGCTACCCCAGCCGTCCGATCTTCCACGTGGCGCCACTCCGGCCCTCGGATAATAAAGGATAATTTACCCTTAGGCCCTTTACCTTTTTGTTTTTATTAAGTAGTCATGTAAATATTTTATATAGTTCATTTTATTTTGGTTAAATTGCACTTAGGACCTGGACCTTATTTTATTTGCATTTTCATCCCTGTGTATGTGAGACACGTGCTTCGTCACGTGATGTTTGGTGAAATTGCATGATCTGGGTTGTTGATTTGACGTGTTAATGAAAGAAAAATGCTTTATGATATTTGCACTTATACCCCTGTGCGTGGTGTTATTCGACATGTGTTGAAATATATGGGTATTTTGTAACTTGTCCCCTGGCTTTTAGCACCTGTTGCTAATAAGCCCTCGAAACTAAGTTTTCTTACATTTGGGTCCCTCTGTGCCCAGACCACGTGCCGCGTGCATGGGGACCTGGAAATTTTGCACGAGGACACCCCAGCTTCTGGATTTGTTACTTTTTGGCCCCTGGACTATATTTTTATTGCAAACAGTCCCTGTGCACTGTGGGCTTTTGTTTGATTTAAATAAAATATCAAATTCAACCCAAATTTTGTGGAAATTGGACACGTGGCTCTTGCCACTGTGTAAAATTTTCCCTAATTTTTGGGTACATTTTTGAACCTTTTTATTATTTTTAAAAATTAAAAAATAGTCATTTTTGCCTCTATTCAGATTATAAAATCCAAAAAAAATTAAAAACCCTTTAAAAATTACAAAAAAATTAAGTTTTATTTATTTTTTTGTGTTTGATTTTCTATGTGGTTTTTTTTGGATTTATAAAAAGCTTAAAAATTAAAAAAACCCTTAAAAAATCATAAGAATTCTAAAAAATCATAGAAAATCCAAAAATTAATAAATCCTTTTCCTGATTTTTCCTTTTTGTTTATACTTTTCATGAAAAATACCTTCAGGCTTAGACAGGACCATTTTATATTTTAATTTGGTCCTCCAAGCCTGACTGGACAATTTTCATTTGTTTCTGCCTTCTTTCATTTTTAGAAAATCCTATAAAACTTATAAAATTCTTAAAAATTCACCAAAAATAGTAAAAAATCCATAAAACATAAAAATATTTTTATTTTTATTTTTGGACCATTTTTGAGTAGTTAAATAATTGGTTAAATTTGCTTATTTTTGTTGTTTTCTTATTTTCCTTATTATTAAAATCCCAAAAAAATAAAAATATTAAAAACCACCAAAAAATTAGTGTTTTTATTTTTTATTCCCGACTACTTCGTAGGCCGCAAGGCCAACTCGTGCTCCCTGAGTCCGACCCTGGGTGCTACACCAAGCTAATCTCATAGCCATGACCACTATTTATTTTTCTCTGATTTTATTTGCTTGATTGGTGGTCTGATCCTTATTTTTCTTGTTGACTGACTGATTTCCGAGATCCGGGTCGCAACGACCCTAGCTATATTTTATTCATCCGAGTCTCGGTCATTTTTCGGGTCAACAGAATGGCGCCGTTGCTGGGGAACACAGCTTAGTAGTCTGTTTCATTTTCATTTTATTTTGTTTTCTTTTTCGTGGCTTTCCATGGCTTTTTCTTCGTCCGCGGCTTTTCGCGGCTTTTTATCTTTCTTTTATTTTTCTTTTCTTTTATTTTCTTTTATTTTGTTTTCTCTTGTTTTTGGTTGTTTTTGAGTGTTTCTTTTTATTTCTATTTTTGCACATATACCCTTTTTCTTATTTTATCTGCTTTATTTGCTTGGTTTGACACTTTGTTGTTTTCTTGCGAGGGCCCGAGGACCGAGGCGGCTCTTCTCGAAGAGCCAGCGCAATCGTGGCAATCGGAGGCGACTCCCTTCTGCAAGGAGCTGCAGGAGAGCACGAGGAGGCAGCAGAGTGCGGGAGGAGTAGCTCAGATTAGTTTAGGTTTCTTTCCTGCTCATTAGAACTATTATTGTAATAATACAGGTACCCATACTCTCAGAGACATTTGTGATTGTGGGGTCTGTTTCACCGAGCACCGGTGTGCTCGGGGGACCCCACCGTGGTTTGATTTTCTCGCCTTTTCTTTTTATTTGATTTCACGTGGATTTCTGTGCTTGAGCCCATAGATTTAGGTTTTTATATCGTTGAGCCAGGTAGTCCTAGGTCCACAACCCTAAAAGAATATCTGTTCCCATAGATTGTGTTTGGATCTAGGCAAATAAATCAGTTCTTCACAATAATAGGAGCTTCTGTTTAGGACGGTTTCTCGCATTGCATTCCATATAGATTAGGTTTACATTTATGCGCGGATCATAATTGCATGTAGACTGCTGGAGTCAGGTACGTCTTCTATCTCGTGCATGCATCATTGATTTGTCGTGCATCGGCTTTTCCGCTTTCCTCCCCCTATTTTTCTGGACTTAGGAATAAAAGGAAATCGAAAAATTCATTAGACGTTTCTTGAAAAATACATAAAAAGAAAAACAATAAAATCGGGACTGCTAATCACACTTGACCTAAAAGACACCTCATTGAAAATCTATCTTGAGGAGAGTAACCCCCTCCTTGTTTGGTTTGGATGAGCGAGAGAGTGACACACATCCTAGGCTAGAGCCATATCCAATTTCTCGACTGGTTACCAGCTTTTTGGTACGGGACAGTCGGTTGAGAATATTGGATTCCTATCAGCTCACGTAATCGCTCTGAAAGACTGAATGATCACCTAAAATAAAATCGACAAGATAATTGAGCGATCCCTTACGGTCTTCAGCTCGTGTGCGTAGGTGAACCGGGAGTTTTTGCTTTCTCATCTTGTGTGATTCCAGATCCCTTCTGCCTTTCCCCTTCTATCTTCTCTATCCATCCATCTGTCTCCCACCCACCCCCCCTTCAGTCTTCTTCTTCTCCCTTATCCTTGGATGATGGATCCCCCTCACTCCTGGCTGACACTTGTGGCTTCTTCTTCACCTTCTGACCATCAGTCCAGTCCACCTTCGAGGGAGGTCGGATCCCCGACCAACCTCCTGCTCCCTCCCTCCCATCCCTTTCTTTACTCTGGGCATGCTGCGCTAGACGTCCACAGATACCAGATCGAGCAGATGCGAGACCCGGACGATGCCATTGTTGAGTTGATAGTGCCCTCCGTTCGTGATCAGAGAGAGCAGAGGAGATCATCAGATGGATCCTATTACAGATTGATGGCAGAGCAGATAGGACATGGAGCTCAGTCAGCTTCTACACGAGGTCCATTCAGCTTGGATTTGGATTTCATTCAGAGACTGCTGATATTTTCAGGGGAGGCGCACGAGGAGCCTTATCTTTACTTGTCCGAGTTCGAGGAGTTTTGCAGAGCACAGTTATATTCAGATATCACTACAGAGGACATAATGCTGAGGACCTTCCCATTCACACTTCAGGACAGAGCCATGAGATGGCACCGACGATTGGGGAGGAGATTCACTACGTGGGGAGAGCTATGCTGAGAGTTTCTACAGAGATACTTTCCCTCGCGTAGAGCAGATATGATGCGATCTTTGATCAACGAGTTTTCAGTTGAACCCCCAGGAGCCATTGCAGGAAGCATGGCTGAGGTTTCTTGACCTCTTGAGGAGATTTCCCGAGCACGGAATTCCACTGACAGACCTTATAGAGATCTCCATGCGGGGGATGACCGCAGAGCAGATAGCACTGGTGATTACCACATGTGGCGGTTCACACCGCAGTTCCAACATTCACTTACTGGATACCATCTCGAGGCTACTTTCATAGAGATCATCTTCATGAGATGCTGCAGTCGGGACAACACATGAGGACGTTGCAATACCAGTGTGGTGTGTCACATTACATGAGGAGACAACGTCTCCACACCAGTCTGGAGACTTGGATGCTGCAGCACCACTGACAGAGGAGATGACTGCGATAACAGAGGTTCGGACCCAGAGTCTACTCGAGTTCCCGTTGGTCTTCCAGCTAGAGTTCGAATCAGCCCCAGAGTGTCCAGTCGATGAGTCTTGGATATCAGATCTTCTGATACTCCAGGAGCCGGAGGAGCCCCCGCTACTACATCCATCGATTTAGCCACTTCAGTTTCCAGTCCCGGAAGAGTCAGCCTCTTTTCTGCAGAGACACTTCTCGGAGTTCGACAGTTACCAGGACTCAGCCCAATAGCTACAGTTCGATATGGGACACCACTTTGAGATGTCATACACACATTGTCCCATATTCGAGCCTTTTGTCCTCCACTTTGACGAGACAGACACACTTGCTGAGGACCAGTTGGCAGCCAGCATTGTCGCAGAGCAAGGACCAGCCGCAGACACAGTGCCAGCCTCCGCGGTGTTGACCAGTACCTTCTCCTGCTTCCAGATTGCCGAGAGCCACACTTCAGATGATGATGCAGCTTAGTGCACCGAGTGGATACTTGACAGCAGCACAGATGCCCTTCCAGATCCTGATCCTCTATTCTCACCTATGATCTTGCATTTCTCCCCGAGGGTTATCTGCGGGAGGATGCCACACTCGATATCTACTCGGTTTCATCTTCTGAGAGTGTATCCAATCTGGCGGATCACAGAACCGAGACTTCTGATCATTCTGATTCTGAGTCATCTCACCTCGATGACCCTCGCGAGGATGAGCCCATTCTGGAGATATTCGATGATCTGCCTGATTTGCTTTTATTTCATTCATCGGATATCAGTTTTCTGAGAGAGTCTCCTGATCTTGATTGTTCACACCTTTTTGAGACACTGATTGACGTGGAGGATTCCATGACTGATCCATCCTTCTCCACGTTTGACTTTGTCGGCTCTACACTTTTACTTCAGTCTGATCCAGAGCCGACGATTTATTTTGTGTTACCGGATCTCGATCACATACTTCCATATCCTTGGCCGGTAGCAGACACCCGTCTGATTGCATACCTGGGTGGCATTCTTTACACTGTTGATTTCATCGCGGTTCTCAAACCGAGACTGCGACGACAGTACGACATTCACCTTACAGATGCCGTCCTGAACCTTGAACTACTTTGTCCTAGCCTTTGCGCCCAGCTAGGGGCGTAAAATCTAGCGCTTGTTGAGAGGCACCTCAACATTGTACTCTTTTGTAAATACGTGTTTTGTCTTAGTTTGATCTTTCTTTCTTCCGTTCTTATTTTCACCCCAGGTCTCGTATAGGATTATCTTTCACCCCAGATCTAAAGTCCTCAAGGACCTTGTTGCAACTCGGTACCCCACAAGTCGTTGTAGAGCTTCGAAGCTCTCCATCAGAGCTCCTCGAGGTGAACATCGGAGAGGCTATCGCTAGTGTTTTTGAAACCGGACCGAACCGGCCGGTTCGACCGGTGAATCGGCCTGGACCGATCTAGTTAACCGGTATTTTTACTGGTTCGGTTCGAATTTTAAATTTTAATGAACCCGCCCGGTTCAACCTATTATTTTTAACCAGGATCAACTAAAGTTGAACGCATTTAAATTTTAATTTATTTAAAAATAATGCTAATAGTTGGAGTTGAACCCATGGCCTTTGGTTACCAACTTCAAACTCCTAACGAACTACTCTAACATAATTTTGCTTGTATTAGGTTTTAAATATAATTAAATTACTGTTATGTTATAAAACAACTAGTCCAAATAATATATATATATATATATGATATGTATGACATTTAATGCTGCATACGAAAAAATATTTTATTATAGTGTGAAATATATGCATTATCTATGTATTTTATTTATATTTTAAGTATATTTAAGTGTATATTATATATATTATTTCATTTCGATTTGATTATCCAGTTCAACCTCTTTTTTCTCATCTGTCTGGTTTAATCCGATTTTAAATAATGATGACGTCATAATCCGGTTGAATCGGTTTGATTACATGGTTCAACCCGATCTGACCATTTCAGTAAGGTTTCTGGTTCGATGTTCCGTTCGGTTTCAAAAACATTAGATATCTCTACTCCACCAGATCAGGCGAACTATAGGTAACTCTCTACCCTCTTCCCCTTCTTCTTCCCCCATCTTTGTCCTCATCATTCTTTTTAGATTTCTCTGTCAAAGCATACACTTCTTTTACAACCATCTATCCAACGTTCCCAACCACCGATCAACGACCTTCACCCCATCTTCACTACCACCTTACTTTCTCTTCTATCGATCACCACCTCCCACTTTCGGATTCCAAAACCACGGCTAAGTCGAGCCATTTGGATCAAGTCCGATTCCCAATGTGATCGCGATTAAATCAATTTGTTTGATTAATTTAATCGATCAACCAAATGAAACCCGCAGCAAAAGTATCGAGATCCAAGATCCGAATTGACTCTCCCGAGCCCGAGCCCGAGCCGGTGCCGGAGCCGGAGACGGAGCGGAGCGGAGCGCGCGCGCGTGTGTGGTCCTCCATTCCTCCTCTCTACTATTGCTACAAGAGCTTAGGGGTGTGGACTCATATATAAGTCCACCAAAAGTTTAGATCTCTATGGTATGGTACTAAACTTCCATCCAAACTCAACCATGTTTCAAATTTGGGAATTCCCAACTTTCCCTCCAAACCATTTGGTTTCCCAATTGAAACCAAATTATTGTCAATTGTAATTAATAGGTTTTCCAATTAAAACCTAAATACAATTTTTAATATAACAATCCCCCACGAATTCACCAATTGAAAAAGAGATTCAAAAGGAATTAAGAGACCTCTTTCGGCTGCCCACACTTTGCTTTCAGTAAAGGTACCTTCCGGTTTGAACCTCTACCTGAGTTTACTACTTTCACTTTAACATGAATGAAGTGAACTACGTCTTGAACTTCAGACCTTGGTATTAAAGCATACGGTAGAAACAACAAAGCGTTGTTCTTGGTGCAATCTTCAGGGTTGGTGCTCTTAAAGATCACGCACCCTTATCCTGTTTCATAAGTGTGTTCAGGAAAGACCCTCTTCCTTTAACTGCGGCCCACAGTAACACTCACATAAGTGGCGTTCTCCAAGGATGCACTGCTAACATCCTGCCCAAAGGCTTGAACCCATTCAGAGCCTACGCTCTTCCTAAACTTGCAGCTTAAATGGCACTCAGGCTTCCAGGGATAAAACACTCATGCTTACGCATTAAAATTAGAATGCCAACCAGTTCTCCAAACAGCTTGTTATTACCACATTGAACCTACTTTGTGGGATCTCCACTCAGATAGATTGGGTTGCTACTGTAGAGGAACTCCCAATGGGTCTCAGTCCCATCCCAAGCCTAGACTTTAGGACTAAAGATCTATCAAGTCCCTTAGTCAACGGATCTGCCGTGTTGTCTTTGGATCCAACAAAATCCACAGCCAACACTCCTCGAGACACCAAATCCCTTAACGTCTTAAGTCTGATTTGTATGTGTCTCCTTGTTTTTTGATTGAACTTTGAACTCTTGATCTTGGCAATTGTGGTCATATTATCACAATGTACCGAGATCGCAGGAACATGTTGACCTACCATGGGAACTTCAGACAGAAGTTCCCTTAGCCATTCAGCCTCAATTCCAGTGGTGTCCAAAGTACACAGCTCGGCCTCAAAAGTGGATCGAGCTAGAATGGTTTGTTTCACAGACCTCTAGGAGACTGCACCGCCTACAAGGGTAAATACATACCCTGTGACACCATTACTCCCAGACTCCTCTATTTTCCCTATCCAGCTTGCATCACTGTATCCTTCTAGTATAGATGGATGTCTACTATAATGCAAACTAAGGGAAATAGTTCCCTTCAAGTACCTTAGTACCTGATCCAGAGCCTCCCAGTGAGTACGGTCAGGACAGCTAGTGTATCTACTCAGCTTTGCAACCGAGAATGAAATATCAAGTCTCGTGCAATTTGCAAGATACATTAAACTTCCTATCACTTGTGATGACCTTAGCTAGGCTACAGGTACTCCACTTTTATTCTTAAACAGCGTTTTGGATGAATCAAAAGAAGTGCTTACAACTTTGCAATCTTGATATCCAAATTTCTCAAGTACCTTCTCAACATAGTGAGATTGAGAAATTACAATCCCATCAACTGACCTTGTCAGTTTAAGACCCAAGATCACATCAGCAACACCCATGTCCTTCATCTCAAACTTGCTACTCAAGAAAGCCTTAGTCTCATTAATAATCCTCATATGTGATCCGAACAACAATATGTCATTAACATATAGGCACAAGACAATACACTCATCACCTTTCACTTTGGAATAGACACACTTATCGGATTCATGAACCTTAAAGCCACATGACAAAATAGTCTTGTCAAATTTTTCATGCCACTGCTTTGGTGCTTGTTTCAATCCGTAAAGGGATTTGACAAGCTTGCAAACCTTTCCCTCATTCCCAGGAGTCACAAGACCATCCGGTTGATCCATATAGATCTCTTCCTCAAGATCGTCATGCAAGAAGGCGGTCTTCACATCCATTTGGTGGATAGAGAGATCATATACAGATGCCAATGCTATGAGCATCCGGATTGTGGTCATCCTAGTCACAGGGGAATAGGTATCAAAATAATCGATACCTTCCTTTTGCCTAAAGCCCTTGGCAACTAATCTGGCTTTGTATTTTTCAATTGATCAGTCAGGTCTAAGCTTTCTCTTAAACACCCACTTGCACCCAATAGTAGAGCACCCTTTAGGTAAATCAACCAACTCCCAAGTTCCATTAGCCATAATGGAATCCATCTCAGATTTGATAGCTTCCTTCCATTGTTTTGCTTCAGATGAAGCCATGGCTTCCTTGTAACTTGGTGGATCACCCTCGATCTGGTAGACAACGAAGTCGCTACCCAGATCTTTGGCTATCCGAGGTCTTTTACTCCTCCTTGTCTCAATCTCTTTAGAAAGATCATTGGGTTCAGGTTGAGTCTCAACCCCACATTCGTTATCCTTTCCACTTGATCTGGAATAGATCCTGATGTAGAGGCGCCCTCAATGGTCAGATTTTGAGGAATCCCAGTCTTCAACGGAAAGACATCCTTAAAGAAGGTAGCATCATGGAGTTCAACAATAGTGTTGACATCTATGCCCAGTATCTCGGACCGAATTACCAAGAACCTATATGCATAGCTATTTTCTAGGTAATCTAAGAAGACCGCATCAACAGTTTTAGGACCAAGTTTCTTTCTCTTGTGTTCTGGGACTAAAACCTTAGCGAGACAACCCCACACTTTGAGATATCTTAAACTTGGTTTCCTATTTCTCCAAAGTTCAAAGGGACACTTTTCCATATGTCTCGGAGGAACCCTATTCAGAATATGGCAAGCCGTATTCAAGGCTTCTCCCCACATATAGGTTGGAAGTCCAGAACTCTGTAGGAGAGCATTGATCATGTCAGTTAAGGTTCTATTTTTCCGTTCTGCTATCCCATTTGATTGCGGTGAATATGGGGCCGTAACTTCATGAACTATGCCAAAAGATTTGCATTGTTCATCAAATAAGTTAGAGTTATATTCACCTCCTCTATCTGACCTAAGTCGTTTAAACACTTTTCCTGTTTGTGTCTCAGCCTCATTCTTAAAGATAAGAAATTTCTCTAAGACTTCATTCTTGGTTTTCATTAGATATACATAGCAGTATCTACTGCCATCATCTATAAAGGTGATAAAGTATTTCTTATTGTCTCGGGTCAACACACCATTAAACTCACAGATATCCGTGTGTACTAGATCCAAGATCTCACTATCTCTAGAGACAGACTGAAAAGACTTCCTAGGTGTCTTAGCTTGCACACATATTTCACATTTTTGAGTTTTATCAACAGTGTGTTTAGAGATCAACTCTAAATTCATCATTCTTTTAATTGAATTTAGGTTTACATGTCCCAATCTACCATGCCACAGATCACAAGATTCTAGATTATTCACAGCATGAGACACAGAACTAGAACATTCAGAATTCAAAACATTCAATTCATTAATGTTTACTGAATCACATCTAATTCTAAATAACAAATCAAAATCAGGCAAATAGCCTTTTCCATAAAAAATGTCATGTCTCAAAATAACAACTTTATTACATTTAAAGTTTAACTCAAAACCATTTCTAACTAAGATAGAGCCAGATAACACATTCTTCTTGATGTCAGGAACATGCAGCACCCTGTGTAACGTCCAGAGGAGAACCTCAAGTTGAAGTGTCCCGACCCTAGCACCCTGGCCGCAGAATCGTTCCCCATCTTTACAGTCCCACCGCTGCAGGTCTGATAAGAAGAAAATAACGTTCTGTCAGAACATATATTTACATTGGCTCCCGTATTCACGAGCCACTCATTTGGATCATGGATATGGTATAATTCAGGTTTTACAGAGACATGTCCCTCGCTAGCCCGAGTCCCATAGTGATCATGTTCACTTGTGGACTCCCGTCTGTAGCCTTAGGTTGAGCCTTCAAGGATGGATAGTCCTTCTTCCAATGGCCAACCTGATTACAGTACCAGCAGGGTTTATTCTTTGCCTTTTTCTGGATCTTGCCCTTTGGTTTCATTTTATTGTTATCAGGACCCTTGCCCTTCTTATCCTTGCCCTTTGAGGTCATGAAATTGACCTTAGCCTGAATATCAACAGGAAGCACATGTTTTTGTTTCATGTGTTCCTCCTCTATGGCAACTGCCACCATCAAGTCATCCATAGAAATTTTCCCTTTCTGTATTTCAGGGTCATACCGAAGTCTTCCCACGACTTGGGGAATTTTTCTATGATGCACATGACCTGAAAATTCTCTGGAAGTTTCATTTCGGCATCCTCTAAACCATGGAGCAGGGTAAAAACTCGTGTGCCTGTTCAGAAACTGACTTTCCCTCGGCCATGGAAAACTTCAAAAACTTAGCTACGGAGTATTTCTCAATACCGAGGTCTTCAGTATTATACTTCCGATCCAAGTCTTCCCATAGCCCCTTCGCAATCTGCGTGGACGAACAGTATACGTCAAACAACGTGTTGGATAGAGCCAACAAGATACAACTATGACATATACGGTCGCGTTCCTTCCACGCAGATTGCGCCTTCTGGCTATTGGGTGAGGGATTTTCCATCTCCACCATAGGGCATTCGGTTTCAAGCATCGAGATTAACCCTATGGTGGTTAACCAGATCTTCATACGTTGTTGCCAACGCTTAAAGTTCTGTCCACCGATTTTTTCAGGCAAACCCGTCATATCTACCCTCGATTTAAACATTGTTTCCGACATAGTTTTGTAATCAGTTACGAAAATCCTCTCTAAGATTGTTGTTAACAGGATAAACAAAGCATATATTAAACAGTAATCAAACGGATTCCAATGGATTGACATATCAATATTACAAATTATTATTTTGGCGTGGTTCAGTTATTCCCATTTGTCTCGATATATTGGTGGGGAGGTATATGAAAGAAGGAAGAATAAGTGGATTGAGGTTATATTCTCTCGAAAAGATAAGCTTTTCCAAAGAATGACTGCCCCCAACCTTCCCCCCTTTCCCCAAAATCCCTCACATCCTTCCCTGGTAGATCATGTTCACCAATCAATGCCTTTGCCTTGGTTCTTTTTTAATAGCTCTTTTTCTTCGGTTATTTCGAGGATCGAGAAATTTCGGAAGGAACCTTTTTTTTGTCAGGGGCTGAGCCCCTATTTGAGTAAGGAGCAAGCAACCTCTTTTGCCCTTTCCGGCAGGGCCCTGATCAGATCGCCAGGATGAATCTTTGATTCATGGCCGGAGATCAAGGCACAGATCGGTCCGATCTGCCAAGGGAACTATCCTCCGGGCATATTACCTAACCTACTATGATTCGCACCACATCGACAGATTAATCAGACGGAAACAAACAAACGGGCGTGATCCAGAAAAGGGCGAGTAATAAATAAATTGCGGCAAACAAAATACAAGAAAGATAAGGTTAGATATCGCCGAAGCGTCCATGAAATGGACTGTCCTTAGAGAGGATTTCACCCCCACAATACCGGTGCGTTGGGTACTGACGATCCACTTCCAGGATACGACGGTTCACGATCGTCGTCTGCGTATACCGACGAGATCGTCCGAGCCCGAGCCGGTGCCAGAGATGGAGCAGAGCGGAGTGCGCGCGCATGTGGTCCTCTATTCCTCCTCTCTACTATTGCTACAAGAGCTTGGGGTGTGAACTCATATATAAGTCCAATAACAGTTTAGATCTCTAAGGTATGGTACTAAACTTCCATCCAAACTCAACCATGTTTCAAATTAGAGAATTCCCAACTTTCCCTCCAAACCATTTGGTTTCATAATTGAAACCAAATTATTGTCAATTGTAATTAATAGGTTTTCCAATTAAAACCTAAATACAATTTTTTAATACAACAGAAGTTACATGGTAACTGGAGAATGAGATGCGCGCAAAGTATCCAACATTATTTATCATCAAAGGTATGATAACTTTCGAAGATAAATTTTTTTAAAAAGGGTAGAATATTACAACCTAACGTAAAAGAAATCCATAACATTAATTTGAGAAAGTTGCAAGGGAATCCTTACAACTTTCCCACCCAAATGAAAAGGAAGAGCGGGGACTCGACGCTCTATTTCCAGAGTACTTCCTCTCTTCCACCTTTTGTGAGGAGAGAAAGAAAGAAAAGAGGAGAAATGGAGAAGAGAAAGAAAATGAAAAAAAAGAGGAGAAGAAGACAAGGTAAGGGATTTAGACTCCATCCCTTACATTTTCTTTGAGCAATGCGTAGATGATTTTGATTTCCTTATTGTTTTAGATTATTGTGGTTAGATTTTGATATGATTTTAGGTTGTGGTAAAATGGGAGAATAAAATTTCGGATTTTTGCTTAGTGTTTATGGAAGGGAGATATGATCTAGTTTACATGTGAAAATATGATGAATGAATGGAACTTGGAATAAAAGATTTTTTTTTGATGACGGGATTTGGATTTTTGCTATACATGCAACAAATCTATACGAGGGTGTGTTATTGAAGCAAAGTATTGACAATGATGGGGATTTGATGTCATTGTAGGGGATATTTGATTATTGGAACAATATGATGAATGGTGTTAGAAACTGATTTAGTTTTCATGTGAAAGTTACGAATATTAATTATTTTGTTAAAAAAAATTGTGGATAGCATGCTGAATTTGATTTTGCATATATGATTTCTTAACGTTTATGGGTGAATGATGGTGGAATAATATCCATTCTTGTTGATTATTTGATGGTCGTTAGAATATGTTGATTTTAATAAGTAGAATAGATTAAAACGATGATTAATGATCCATTTGAGTGAGAGATTGGAGATGAATGGAAGAGACTCAATTATGCAAAACTAACGCATGGAAGGGGTAGATGTGTGGGTGTGTGTGAATGTATATGATTGCTTTGATAATTAGAAATTTGATGAGTTGAAACGAAAAACAAATGATGAGATGGATAATGTTATGTGTATTGTATAAAATTTCATCGGAGTGTACATATGTAAATGAGCGGGGAACATGTTGATTGGGATCCGTGATGTTAGTGGTAGTTATTGAAAAGTTTAATGGAAGAAAAGATGGAAAGTGATGATGATTATGGGATACATAGGTGTTTCGATGTAAATAATGATGAAAAAATAGATTTATTATTGATGTGGATTATAAGAAGACCATCTTCAATTTGAAGATTTTTCCACCTTTGAACGTATTACTTTAAGTTTATGGAAGAATACGTATTTTAAGAAAAGTAGTCGATTAGAGGAAGACCCTCAATAGTATAGATTTAATCTTGAAAAATGAGAGGATTGTTAGGAGGGTATATAAATTATATTGGATTATTCTTGTAGAAGAAAAAAATGACGGGAGATGAACGGACGAGGGCAAGGGATTAAGATTCCACGTAGAGTTATTGATCCTTAATTTCCCGTTCTCCAACGGGTTGGTCGATCATAATGTAATCCAATGAAGTAAGATTCGGGTGGCTTTTTCTAGAGTTTGAATATAGAGACAACTCATATTAGATGTGAGGATTTCCTTGAACTAAATTATATATTTTTTCCTTTCCTCTTGCTGAGTTGATTGTCTATTAAGTTATTGCATTTTCAGATCATGTGGGTATCTAAGTGTTAAGTTAATATTAGAACACATGTGAAAAATTCATGGGAATCATCTACATGGGAGAGGTATTTGATTTTAGGATAAAGCCTTGGGATGCTAAAACATGAAAATTATGTGAAAGAAAATAATAGTGAAATAAGAGAAATGTGGGATTTCACTCCCTACTGGTTAGGATAGATCCTTCAGATCGAAACTTGTGGTATAGCACAAGAAGATGTGACTGATCATATATTAATCCGTGATAAATCACAAGAAAAAACAGGCATGGAAAGCAAACAAAAAGAAGTGACTCTAGGCATAGTCACTCGTGAAATGATGACTTCTCACACTGTCCAAGTAATGAGCATGTGCTTTACACTCGAGGGTTAACAAATCAAGGGACCGATAGTAGGTTAGGATACTGCTAGCTACATGTTATCTTAAGTAATAGAGAACTCCTGAGATAAGTTACACAATATGTACAATAATAACTATCTTAACCAATATTATGAAGATTGATAATGAAAGAAAAGTGAATGCGAACTGATTAAATACCGAAGAAGGATCACGGGAACAAAAAGTAGAAAAGAAAAACTCCACCACCCGTAGAATGTAAAACTGCTACTTTTCATCATGCTTATGCCTTTTATAAGTCCTCGCTGAGCCTTTGCTCACTTTCTTAGTTGACAAACCAATTCAAGTGATGGCCAAAACTCCCATCACGGTACGAACGTCCACCTGACTGCCTCACCGTCAGCTCCATCCACGTTTAGCATCGGCGAGCCCAACTCTCCCACCAACAGTTATGTCCGCGGTCCCATGAAAAGATAGTAAACTGAGTATTACTCTTCGTACTACATTCATGGGGAAGAAGAAATGAACCTTGTAATGCTTTGGGAGACAATAACTGTGATGACCATTCTCACTTCGAGGTTGGAAATCGTGACCCGCTAACGCCGTCAATACCCACCACCTCAGGATAATTTATGATGGTAAGATGCTCACTTCGTGAAGGATTTTTTGTTGTTTCTTGGTAGTTCACATTTGAGGATGTAACTTTTTGTAACCACTATCATTAAGAACATTTTTTGATTTCCTAACCTCATTAATTAGCTGTGGATGGTGGTTAGTATGAAAACGTTCCTTTTTTGCACAATCTTGTAAGAACAAACTTGTTGGGAAAGTTTTTTTGGAAATATATGATTATAGTTTCTGATGTAGATATCTCTCCATATTTTTTTTGTATGTCTACGTGGTTTGTTAGGATGTTTGAAAGCCAGACTTTCTATTCCTATATTTTTCCCTTGTTAAATTGTTAGACAGCATATTATAAACGTCATGTACCGATCAAATCCGACCGTATTGAACATCCGGGATCAGGACGTGACACCTTTCATCTTCTCCAGCTTCTTCCTCCTCTCTTTGTGTTCAATTTCGATTCACGCATATGGCCAAGAACCAAAGAAGAAAGGAAAGATCACGCTCATCATAAGGACTTGATCCCGATACCCTAGGACTCAACCTCTCAGACATAAACTTGAGATGGGCTTGAGGGTTCATATAAAGCTGAGCAGGAGTTCGCATGGAGCTCGAGCTTTCCGGACACCCTTGGGTAAGACACGATGACTGCGAGGTCAGACAATACATCACCATCTGATTTCGTTGCTCGTGGGGAGTCAATGACGTGATACCTCAGATTGAATAAGAGACAAAGAAGATGGTTGGATCTACTAAAAGATTATGATTGCACAATCCTATATCAACTAAGAAAAGCAAATGTCATTGCAAATGCCCTAGTTGGAAGCCACCCTTAATATTAGTTCAATTGCAAGTCTTGAAGTGGGATATATTCGAAGAAGTAAGCAGTTGTGGATCGATGCTTCCTACTGAAAATTTAAAAAATATTATGGTTTCCAAACAAATAAAAAATAATCTGATCGAACGTTTTATGACAACTCAGAAGCAAGATGCAAAATTAGAAAAGATAAGAAACAAGATGGAGGATGGTTATCTCGAAAATTTCATTCTGAAGGATGGAGCATTAACCTTTCGAGGGGAGACTGTGTGTATGCAATGATGAAGGGCTAAAGAGAGAGCTGTTGTCAGAAGCTCATTACACGAGGTTAACAATCCATCCCGAAACCACTAAGATGTATCAAAATTTAAAGAGAGATTTATGTTGGGATGGTATGAAGAGAGATGTTGCTGAATTCGTTAAGTGTTGTTTGGTTTACCAACAAGTAAAGACCGAACACCAAAGACCTTCAGGATTGTTGCAACCACTTCCAATTCTCGAGTAGAAGTGGGTAAGTATATTGAAAAGCGAGAGAGCGAGAGCCGCTAAATAGCGGTCTGACAAGTCAGACTCACTGTCGCTGGTGCGACTGCTCAAACTTCCTCGGTCTTCAACAATTAACCCACACAATCAATCAGAGAATGAACAGCAAGGATTAAAAATTTATTATACCCTACTAAAGATGTACAATGGCAAGTAAGTAGGGGTCGAACACAAGAAGCAAAGGTGTAAAGCACGGATAAAAATCCAACCCTAGGTCTAACAAGCTACTTAGCCAATCTAAAATTTTTGTGGGTTTTTGATTTTTATATTTTTTGATTTATTTTTTTTTAATTTTATATTTTTGTATTTTGGGTTTTTTTAATTTTCTGATTTTTATATTTTATATTTTATATTTTTTTTGTCTTTTTCAATATTGGAAAATAAGGACAATGTAATAAAAGAGGCAAAGAGGTATTTATAAAAATAGAGAAAAATATTCAAAAATCAGGAAATAAAGTCTTTTTGGTCTTTTTATACTTTTTTACTGTTTTTGTGATTTTTGGGTAATTTTTGGGATGTTTTTGGTATTTTTAATTATCAAAATAAAGCAAACAGTGGCAAAAATACAAGGCTGAAGTTAAAATGGAGAAATAAAATAGAAAACAGTAACAAAAATTCTCCAAATTACTTTTCACTTAAAGATAACAGAACAAAGAAAATTTAGGAAAAGAAGACACTATTTTTGGATTTTTAATGAATTTTATAAATTTTTATGAAGGTTTTTAGAGTTTTGCAATTTTTTGGAGTTTGGTTTTATATTTTTTAATGATTTTTGGCTGGAAGTTAAAACAAACTAAAAGACACAAAATATATTTTTTGGGATTTTTCTGGAATGTTTTTATATTTTTTAGTGGTTTTCTAATGCTAACAGTGCTAAAAAGGGATGTTTTTGATTTTTAATAAATATAAAAATAAAATAAAATCTAAATCTAAATGGATGGCGTGGAAGCACAGGTGCACAGGAGCCTAAGTCCAAAATTTTAGAATTTTCGGAGTAGAAATGATGCCTCAAACAAATTGACAAAACATGCACAAATTAAAGGAACTGGCAGGGGCACATACGCAATATGCAAAATATCCAGGGGCATGACTGCAATTTTCTCACAAAATTACTACTGAAATAAATACTTTTGGGCCAAATAACAAACCAGAAAGTCGCAAGGGCTTACTCACAAAATCTCCAAGGCGCACGTGCGTTACACGCGCGCCTGGCGGGGGTATGGATGCAATTCTAGAAAGTTCAGGGGTCCGCTACTAATTATTACAAAACATACTTCAATGCAGATGAAAGTTTTAGCATTAAAATAAAAAGACAAAATGTGCGAGGGCTAAGGTGCAAAATACCCTCGCAGCGGCGCTGATAGACGGTGGATGGTGCCTCACTTAAGCCACGTGGCCGCTCCAGAATAGCCGATGACGGTTCGCTCGTGGATGGCCACGATTAGATGCTGCTTGACGATCGGACGGCTGAAGGTGAACGTGATCCAACGGCAGCTGAAGCGCGCCAAGAACAAGCCAGATCCGACGACGCCTGGAAGATCTCCAAGAACAACGGCCGCAGGTGGCTTCGATCGGTGTTTCCGGCCGACACACGACCTCCTCCAGCCCAGGACCTAGGGCAAAATGGTCCTGGGGGTCCTCCGCGTCGATGGGATGGATCTGATGGACTTGGGAAGCTCTGACGTGCTCCGACAACGAAGGTGGCCTGGGGGCGTCTTCCCTGGAACGATGAGGCTCGATTGAGCCTTCTCCTTGGCTCCTCCCTGCAGGGTTAGACGCGGAAAACAAATGCGACACAACTGGGGTAGTTTTGGGGTGAGATGGATGGCTAATGCGTCGGGGCGAGATGAGTCCGGCGAGCGGCGGAGAAGGACTCAGAGATATACTGATCTGAGCGAGATCAGCTTGAATGAAGGTGCGGCAGAGCGAGAGGGAGCGAGGAGGAACGAGATGACGGTGATCGGGGCGGATGCGGTGTAGTGGAATGGCTGGAAAGCGGAGGCGGAGCGGAGCTCCGCTGTGAAATCAAGGAAGGATTCTCGGCAAAATACACAACCGCACTAAAAACTGCTATGATACTAGACTAATCTAAGTCTAAGCTACAAGAAAATGCAAAGAGAACGGAGGGAGGCTCACCGGAGACGAGGGTCAGACCTTGAGGCGGAGCTCCGGCGAGTGAATGGATCAACCTCAATTCAACGCCGATCTTCACGCAAACGGGCTCCTTGAGTCGCTGCTGTCACCAAGGACTCGAAGGATTCCCTAGGGTTCGGTAAAGGATGGAGGAAGAGGGATCAATTTGAAATCGAAGTCGGGAGGCCCTTTTTGTATGGTTGACGAATGGCGTGAAAGACGAGGGTCCAGCGGTGGCTACAGTGGCCCTTCGTCCAAGATAACGCGAGGGCGGGCATGTCCAAGGATCGAGGCATGGATTCGCAAGAGGATTCATCACGAGATGATGCAAGGAATGGCCGCGAAAAAACCAAGAAGTTGGCTCAAAAACCAATTCCTGACAGGCGCAGGGGGTAGGGTGTACAGTTGACCGAGGTCAACTGTTGACCCCTCCTGGTTGGTCCACGTGGACCAACCAGGAAAAACCCTGAAAAATTCATTTATAAAATCAATAAAAAATAGCATTAGGTCGAATTAATTAATAGTTATAAAATAAAAAATGTTTGAAATTTTATAAATTATTTTATTATGATTTTTATTTATTTTTATGAAGTGTATTTTTACAAGTTTGCATTTATACCCCTATAGGTATCTATATCTATATATTTAAGTATTTTATTTTTATTTAGGTATTTTTAATTTATTTTATTTTGGTTTTTTTTATTTTCTAAAATTATAAAATACTTTTATATACACAAATATATTTTTATTTTATTTTTCTGATTTATTTTGTATATTTAATAAAATACAGGTATGTTTTGTATTGGTATAAGTATAGGTATGTACAAGTATTTTTATTTTTGTTTTTATTTAGGTTTTTATTCTTCTTTTAATGTACATAATTATTATAAGTATTATTTACAACATTATAAAAATATAAAATTATAAAAATAAATAATAAATAATAAATTGAATATTTTAATATGTACAAGTATACAATGAGGGTCCAAAAGTCAACTTTCAAACCGTAGCTCCGCCAAATGCGAAACCACCGCCATTAATTAGCTTATTTTCTTCTATATACAATTAAAGGTGAGTTTGATGCATTTGGAGTTTCCGTTTGTGAGATACGGGTCTGGGAAGTTGGCATTCTGGATTTTTATTCAGACCATAACTTTTTATCTGTACATTATTTTTCTTTGAAATCAATTTTGTATTTTTCTTTATTAATTTATCTACAACTTTCATTTACAAAGTTTCTTTATTTGAAGTATAAAAAGTGGAACCAAAAATAGGTCCCAAAATGAATAAAGAATGAATAAAGATGTATATGTATTTTATCTGTATTTCTGACCTTATCTCCCCCTACATTATTCCTTGTCGACCTATTCATCAAGATGCCTAGGTCTCGGGGTTTCGGGTCATAAAATATTTACAATATCTTATTCTTATTCTTTTCTTTTCTTTATTCTATCATTTTGGCTTTAAAAACCGCATTTTATACAATATTTATACACATATGCATGAATGCTAAAATGCCTATATTAAGCCTATTTACACGCATTTACTAGGGTTTTTAAGGCCAAAATGATAGAATAAAGATGATGAAACGTGGATTCATCATCCCCCTATACTTGCCTTTGCTAGTCCCTAGCAAACACTTATGCAATAAGTGCAGAAAAAGAAAAACAAAGAAAAGAAAAAGAAGAACGGTGGACTAAATTTAATTATCAAACTTGTCTTCACAAAATCAAAGTTTGGAGCTTAAGTAGGACCTTTGGAATTTTAGTGCGGGCGGAACCTTAATGAGAACTTAATTTGAAATCCAACAGTCCCTGAGAATCCCAAAACTCTGCTCAAGTCTCCTCAATAGCCAGGTCAGAAATACTTCAACTCATACGCAAACTCTTATGACTATGAATCTGACTTGTACAGTGTAAGTGATGGTGGGTCTCCCCAACTAGAATGACAAAGAAACTGACTTCTCCAGTACGACAACCCAGTGATTCCCCAATCCAGCGACTCCATCCTCGAAGAGCGGGGTATTCCCTTCTAAGTTCAAGTGGCAACCAGCTCAAGAGGAGGGGGTGAAGAGAAGAATGGACGGTAGCCAGTGTAGCTACCTATCCTTGGATGCAAGACCAGTGTAGTCAAGTCATCCTGCTGCAGGCTCACATGATATGACTTTGGAACTCAAGCTTGCTTATTGACTTTACAACATATGTACATACTTGCAGGCTTTTTATTTTTGTACATGCCTGAACTCTTTTTTTTTTTGATATACTATTCACAGCAGCATTTACATAAGGAGTTTTTCCTCTTGAGCCAGTAGACTATCCCTCTTTTGAAGCTTTATCGCAACCCACAGCCTCCTGTCTTTAGACTTCCTAATCACTGGACGGGTTGGGGTGCACTTCCCTCCCTAGAGGAGGACAAGTGTTTCCACTTGTGTGCGTCTCATACCGGCAAATCCAATCCCCTCACCACTCCAACTGAGTTGAGCCATGTGAAAGGTGCAGGTGTCCAAGTTAAGGCATTATCAACAAGAGTCGTGCGTGTGCTCCGAAATACTCTACTTAAGCAGTCAAGAATCCATTGAACCAAGTCCCGTGATCCTCAAAGAATTAAGTCAACTAGACCTGAAGTACCTCAAACTCAGTTCCTATAAGGTTCCTGTTATTAGGTAGATTATAAGGTCCATTCAAGCTCCAATCTCCGGATTTTACTTAGACTCGTTCAACTATCAAACTCAATCCGAAAAATGCTCATGCTATGCAATGCGATGCAGAAAATATTTTTGTGATGCAATTTTCAAGGATTTTGAACTTTTTATGGGTTTTTGAAAATATGATGCATGCATATGCAGATGCATTTTTTTGTATTTTTCAAAAAGATTTTTCAAATGTTTTTGGATTTTAATTTTGCAAATGTTTTTGGGAATTTTTGAAAACAAAAAGATTTTGGCTGAACTAGGTTAAATTATGTACACGGGAGTGCTTCTTATATATACAAGAAGTGGATTTTAAGAATTTACAGGGTAAGTGGTCAATTTTATACATATATATATATATAGTGGATTTTGGTATGATGTGTATATTCCTCAAACTTATTTGACACAAACTTTTCACACAATTTTTGAAAACTATAGTCCAAAATAATTTTTACAAATATTTTACACACATTTGAAAATCATTTTGCAAAGGCTTTCAAAACAATATATATAGGTTTTTCAAATCATTTTTGCAACCATTTTTCAAACCATTTGCAAATCATTTTTCAAACATTTTATTTCACAAAAAAAAAAACGAAGTTTTACAAACCACCCAGGTTGAAAACACGAAACAAAATATTTTCAAAATAGTTTTCAATAGATGTTCACAAAGATTTTCAAACTATTTTTCAAACATTTTGCAAAAAACATTTTCACCTGATTTATTAATCAGTACTACAAAAAGAATTTGAGGAATAATCACATCTTTTTATTAAGGATTTTTAATGAATTTTAAAGAATTATTAGCCATGTTTATTAGGAAAATACGAAAGTACGAGTTATGGCTAAAGTATGTACACAGTATATACGACCCCCCTATACTTAGCTTGAGCTATGTCCTCATAGATCGGAGAGAAAAGAGAAGACATAACTCGTACTAAGTATAGACAAGTCTAAATAATCAAGGAACAAAAGAATCAAACGAATGAGAAGTTGACCGTCCCCCCTATACTTAGGATCAAATAATCCTAAGTATAGCAGACTGTACACAACGCGGGGAGGGTCAAGGGTGGGAATGAACAGATCGTACTCAGGTTGTCTCCCCCTATACTTAGGGTAAGATATCCCTAAGTATAGACAAGAAGAGGAGACAATGGAGAGGATCAAGAGGAATAGAAGAAACTCGGGGTGCACACCCCCCTATACTTAGGACAAAGTGCGTCATAAGTACAGAAGACTGTCTACAAGGGGTAGCACTTTTCTGATAGATGAAGAAGATAGAAGAGGAAAGAAGAAAAGAAGAAAAGAAGAAAAGGGATGAGATTGGGTATGAACAACTCGGGATGCACATCCCCCCTATACTCAGGATATAGTACATCCTAAGTGTAGCAGTGATGAAAGGGATGGCATCAATTCGGTAGAATAAGAGAAAAGAAATTGAAAAGAAGAAAAGAAGAAAAGACGAAAAAGAAAATCATTCAAAAATGTTTTGATGTGCTTTGCCTTCCTCTGCCTGTCTCGAGCTGTTCAGCTCATCATCATATATTACTTGAATGGAGTCAACGACAGCCATAAATGTGTCATGTTCAAGGTATGGCTTCAGAAGCTGTCCATTGACTACAAAAGGCTGTGCATCAGATGACAGATTAGATATAAAGACGCTTCCGTTGTCACGCACCTGCCTAACCAAAAACGGCCCAGTCCATTTGCTCTTCAATTTGCCTGGAAAGATCTTTAATTTCGCATCGAACAACCATACCTTCTGACCTGGATCAAAGGATTTGTGGCGGATGTGCTTGTCATGCCATGTCTTGACCTTTTCCTTGTACATCAGGCTGTTGTCATATGCATAATCTCTGAATTCCAGTAATCTGTTCAGATCCAGTTTCCTGTTCTGTCCTGCTTGCTTGGAGTCCAAATTACAGATGTTAATAGCCCATAAAGATTTATGAATAAGTTCCACGGGCAAGTGGCATGGCTTGCCATACACCAGACGGTAGGGAGACATTCCCAAGGGTGACTTGTACGCTGTTCTGTAAGCCCAAAGAACGGAATCAAGCAGCTGAGACAAGTTCTTGCGATCCGGACGCACAAGTTTTTGTAGAATTGTCTTGATCTCCCTGTTTGAACATTCAACTAAGCCATTGGACTGCGGGTGATAGGGTGAAGCAACACGATGCTCGATGCAGAATTCCTGGGTCAGCTTCTTCACCTCTCTGTTTATGAAATGACTGCCCCCGTCAGATATGAGGATCTTGGGAATCCCGAACCGTGCTATGATGTGATCTCGTAAGAATCGACAGACAGTCCGACTGTCGGCGGCTCGGGCGGGGATAGCCTCCACCCAACGACTGACATAATCGACAGCAAGCAGAATATACTCATAACCCTGACTGTTAGGAAACGGGCCCATAAAGTCGATCCCCCATGCGTCAAAGACATCTGAGATCTGAATGTACTTCAGAGGCATCGTATCTCTCATTCCTATGGTTCCACCCATCTTCTGACAGTCAGTGCAACCTTTGACGTATTCATCTGCATCTTTGAACAATGAAGGCCACCAGAGGCCACTTTGAAGAACTTTTGCTGCCGTCCGTTTTCCTGAATGATGTCCTCCAGAATCTTGATCATGACATAAAGCGAGGACACTTGGAACCTCCTCCTGAGGAATACACCTTCTCCAGATGCAATCGGCTCCCTCACGAAACAGATACGGGTCTTCCCACTGGTAGAAATGGATTTTAGACAAAAATCTGTCTATTTTCAACTTAGGCCAGTCCTGCGGGATTTTCTTGGCAACTAGATAATTCACAATGTCCGCATACCAAGGAAGTGAGGCGACAGACAGAATCGATTCATCTGGAAAGGTCTCTGTGATAGGCTGCAAGTTCAGCTCAGGAGACTCCGGTTCAGGAAGTCTTGACAGATGATCGGCCACTACATTCTTTACCCCAGGTTTATCTCTGATCTCCATGTCAAACTCCTGGAGGAGAAGGATCCACCGGATAAGACGTGGTTTGGCATCCTTCTTCTGCTGTAAATACCTAATGGCCGAATGATCAGTGTAGATGATAACTTTGGACCCAAGAAGGTAAGATCTGAACTTTTCCAAAGCAAAGACAACCGCTAGCAGCTCCTTTTCAGTGACAGTGTAGTTTCTCTGGGCTTCATCAAGCGTACGACTAGCGTAGTGAATTGCAAACGGTACATTGTCTTTCCTCTGTCCCAGTACAGCTCCGATGGCATAATCCGACGCATCGGTCATAATCTCGAAAGGCTGAGTCCAAATCGGTGGCTGTAGGACCGGGGCCTGCGTGATGAGCTCTTTCAACTGATTAAAGGCAAGGAGCACACGATCGTCTACAATGAACTCATTGTCCTTGCCGAGCAACTCAGTCAGCGGTCTGGCCAGTTTGCTGAAATCTTTAATAAATCGTCGGTAAAAACCGACATGGCCCAAGAATGACCGGACTTGCTTGATATTTGTAGGTGGCTCTAGCTTAGAAATTACATCCACCTTGGCTGGGTCAACCTCCATGCCACGTTTAGAAACAACGTGACCCAGCACGATTCCTTCGGTCACCATGAAGTTGCTCTTCTCCCAGGAGAGCACAAGATTCACTTCGCAGCACCTCCGTAAGACTCGGTCTAGATACTCCAGACATTGATCAAATGAATCCCCATAGACCGAAAAATCGTCCATAAATACCTCGAGAAAGCTACCCACCATATCAGCAAAAACTGCAAGCATACACCTCTGAAATGTAGCTGGGGCATTGCAAAGCCCGAACGGCATCCGTCTGAAGGCATATGTGCCAAAAGGACAGGTGAACGTGGTCTTATCTTGGTCTTCAGGAGCAATAGCAACTTGATTATACCCAGAGTAACCGTCCAAGAAGCAGAAATATTCCTTCACGGCCAATCTCTCCAAGATCTGGTCGATGAAGGGTAGCGGAAAATGATCCTTCTTGGTGGCAAGGTTAAGTCTTATGTAGTCTACGCACACTCGCCAAGAAGTCGGTACTCTGGTGGCGATCTCCTCTCCTTTGTCATTTTTCACAATGGTGATCCCTGATTTCTTGGGCACAACATGCAGAGGGCTCACCCATTTGCTGTCGGAGATGGGATAAATGAATCCCGCATCACACCATTTCTGGATTTCCTTCATAACCACCTCTCGCAGATTCGGGTTTAATCTTCTTTGCAGTTCTCGAGAGGGTCTGCAATCGTCTTCCAGAAAGATGCGGTGCGAACAGAGTGACGGATTGATCCCGTGGAGATCGGAGGTTCGCCAGCCTATCGCCTTGCGGTTACGCTCAAGAACCTCCATCAGACGAGATTCTTGATCTTCGGTCAGATGTGCATTGATGATGACCGGGTACATGTTCGGTTCTCCTGCAAGGAAGGCATACTTCATATTGGAGGGCAAGGGTTTCAGCTCTGGCGGTGTCTGAGCTGCTTCGGTGGTGACCTCAGCTATTAATGCAGGTGGTGATTCTTTCAACTGTGCGATGTCCACCATAATCTGCCCCGTCTCTTCTCTCAGATCCTGACAGAATTCCTCGATGATTTCATCTTCTTCCGAAGATGCTTCCAGACTCGGCTCCTGGTTCTGAAGGCATAACGACCCCACGGTAGTATTTTGTAGTGCATCAGCAAGGTCCTCATCTTGATCGATACACGGGAATTCGACTGCGGTCTCTACTTCCCTCTCTGGATAGAGGATTCCGTGGATCTCATGATCATCCAGGAAGAGGTTGGTGTCTTGAATCTCGGCTAGAAAGTCGCAGTCTTCATCATTCTCAATCACCCTTGCACATGATACCGATGTTGGTTCAACGGGCGTTCCCTCAGACAGGGTCTCTACTCGGATAATTTCATTGCCAGCTCCAAAAGTGATTTCTCCTGTCCCATAATTCACTACTGCGTTTGACGTCCGCAGAAATGGCCTTCCAAGTATGATCGGGGTAAGGAGCAACGGAGCGGGGACGTCCATATCTAAGACCACAAAATCGGCTGGGAAAGATTTTCCCTGAACCGTGACGATCACATCCTCCAACAGGCCTCTAGGTCGCTTGACTGACTTGTCTGCAAACTGCAGAATCATCTTTGTAGGTTTGAGCGGTCCCAGCTTGAACTCCGTGAGTAGTGAGGCTGGCATCAGATTGACAGATGACCCGCTGTCGAGGAGTGTCCGTTCGAACTCTTGATTGAACATCTGACAACGTACAAGCGGTGCTCCCATATCTGGCTTTTTGTCTGGGAGGTTGCTGATGGCATTGACGGTGGCCATAGTGAGGATGTGCTTTTCAGATTTACCACCTTTGCTTCGGGAGTTATGTGGGGTTGGCCTGCGCTTGGTTGTACATGCCTCCTTAAGTCCTTTCTTCACAGCTGGCATGTACTCAAGAGCTTTCATTAATGGCATATTTAACACCAAATTCTGAATGATTTCTATGATAGCAGGATCGAACAAAGCACTTTTCAAATTTTTCATTTTTTGTGTTTTTTCATTGCTTCAGGAAAAGGAATATTTACAAACTCTTCTCCAATTTCATTCAAAATAGTGTCCGTGTTGTTGTTTACAGGTAGATGACAAAAAGGAATGGATTCATCTACAATTTGTGGACCAAAAATGACAGGCTCGGCTTCGGGTGCTGGCGTTGGACTCGCTGCAGGTGCGGTGCTCCTCCTGTCAGGAGCTGACTGTGATGCGGGTGCAGGCGTCTCCAATGCTGGCCGGTCTCCACCGAGGTTACTGCTATCTTTTTGTGTTTTTCTGTTTTCTTCATTTTTTTGTGATTTTCTGAATGCTGGTGCTGCTCCCAAAATGCTTGCTGGCCCTGGTGTTGGCTGGGCTGACGACTCCCCGTCAGATGCAATGTGCTTTCCTTTCACCGTCGCCGATGGCTGGAGTGTCCTACCGCTCCTGAGAGTAACAGCGTTAGATAAAAAACAATTAAGTTCACCTGATTCGGGTTGGACACTGCCGGCTACCTGCTCCTTGCGTCGGAAATTGTTAGGATTGGCTTCGACCTGGGCTGGTATGACGGTTTTGGTTGCCGTCAGGTCGTCGATCTTCTGGGTCATCTCGGCCATATTCTTCATCAACTGTTCCAAACAGGCCAGGGCCGGATTGACCGGCACAATCTCAGAAGATTCCCCCTGCTGGGGTCTAGACTGCGGGTATGGCGGTTGAGATTGTGACTGGTATCCCTGTGCAAATTGTTGAGGAGGGAGGTTTGAGGAGTACTGCGACGGGTGTTGGTTGTATTGTGCAGCCGGTTGCTGGTGATATCCTTGTCCACGATATCCGGACTGCTGAGGCCCATGTTGGTAATTCTGCCTCCATGTGTTTCCATGTGAAGGAGGCAGGTACTGGTAGGGCTGCTGGAATGGTCTTCCACCCTGGTGTTGCTGCTGGAAGGGTCTGTTGCCCATGTTCTGACCCTGAGAGTGTCCCTGAGGACGGGTCAGCTGCGCTTCGTTGTTCCAGACGCCATTGATCTCCTGGATCAGCGGCGGGGGTGGAGAGAACTGCTCGGAGTAAGCGGGCTGGTGCTCGGGTTGATATACAACCATCTGTGTCGGAGGCTGCGGTTGCTGCTCTGGGACCTGCACGTAGTATACGTGCTGGACTGGCTGGGGCTGCGGTGGAGTCGGCTGAGGATTTTGCTGCATTGTAGGCTCCTTCTTCTCAGCGTTCGGCTCGGCCGAGGTGGACACAGCGTTGCACATGTTTGCATTCAGTGCTCGGACGAGCTGCTCCAGCTGCTGGGAAATCTGGTCGAGCTTCTCTAGACCTTGGGTCCTCTTCTCTATAACTGCCAGTTTTTCGAGGTCCTGCGACCTCTTCTCGATGATGTCCACTTTGGACAAGTGGCTCCCGATGATACTCAGGTTGGAGCTTTCATCTTTGTCCTCAGTGTGAGAAGCCATGTTAACTGGCTTGCTGATGGCGGTCGGTGGCTTCATGTAGACCCGGGACGAGGATTGGGCTGCTTCTCCCTCAGCCATTTCTTCAAAGACATTCCACACGACATCCTCGTCCTTGTTAAAATGTGAACCGCCGCAAGCTGCATCCACGAGCTTTTGGCTCTCAAATGATAACCCCCCAAAGAAGTGTTGCACGAGACTGGTCTTGGGTATTTCATGGTGGGGGCACTTCTCCTGGAGATCCTTGAATCTCTCCCACGCTTCATGGATCGTCTCGTGGGGCTGCTGGCAGAAACTGGAGATCCGGGCACGCATCTGGTTTAATCTCCCCAGAGGATAAAATTTATGGAGGAAAGCAGATTTCAGTTCCTCCCAGGTGGTGACGACCTTCCCGAGATGGTCGACCCAGTAAAGGGCCTTGTCTTGAAGGCTGAAAGAGAATGCGGTCATCTTGATCACATCCAGGGGAACTCCGGGGTAGTGAGCAGTGGAGCAGATGCGGTTAAACTTCTTGAGAAAAATATATGGCTCTTCAGTGGTGTTCCCATGAAAGGTGGGAAGCAGCGACAGAAACTGCGGCTTCAGCTCGAAGTGAGCGTGCATACGTGGAATCTGAATCCACTCAGTGATGCGCCCTGCTCCTGGGTTGTATGTCTGCTTGAGTGTGGGCTTGGGCTACGGTGGATCCTCTTCTGCTGCTTTAAAGTCAGGTCCCACTGAGAACTCATCATTGATTTCCTCGAAATTGGGATCATCCTCCCGTCGGCCGTCTCTTGCATCGGCCCTCCTCTTCAGATCATTCAGCATGTCCTGAAAGGCATTCTGGGCTAAAGCCTGATTGGTCAACTGCTGCTGAATGGCTTGAATGGAAGCCAGCAATTGACTGTTGACCTCACCCTGCGTAGTATATTGTCCTTCTGCCGCATTGTCTTCAGGCTCATGCTGGGGCTGTGGTCCTTTCCCTCTTCCTCCTGCCATCTCAGACTGTACTTGAATCTCTGACTCTTGATCGGGTTGAAGATCTGCATGACGGAGTAAACCCTGATCAGTATCTTCCTCAGCACCAACTGTTGAGATGAATCTGGGACGAAGGTCAATCCCAGAATGTTGTGAACGGAGCATATGATATTGACTGAAATCGACCTCCATCCACAAGGGGTTATTTCGGGGATAAGAGTAGTCCCGGTGTATTGAAAGGGGAAGAGCTAGTTCGGGTTGCGAGTCCATCCCGAATAGCGGGTTAATTGGAGAAAGGCAGGTATTGAAAGAGGCGAGAATAGGGGAGTCCAGAGAGACATCCGCAAGATCCGAATTAACTCTTCGGAGATCACTCCTCTTTATTGGAGATGTCGATGGCACGGAATCGATGTGGGTGTCGGCAAGGTCCCGACTAAACCATCCGTGTAGCGACATCTTGCGAAGATCAAGAGGAATGGATGTTGGATGAAGAGCACGAGGGTAACAAGAAATAAAGAGGATTGTAAAACAGTAGAAGGCTCACAATGAGCAAGGGTCAAATAGAAGGGGAGCAAAATTGCGCAAAGGCGCGATATTTTTGATCTTGACCTAAATGTGATTGGCAATCAAACACAAGACAAGGGAGTTCACCAACTCAACGCGTGAAGCCGTGAAGGTTCGGCTGTTATCTTTGTAATTTTTATCTTTATTTCAGGAATTTATCTTTCAACGAGTCCTTAGAGCGCTACGCCTATAGGAGCGAGAGTACTGCCGGAAAAGTATTCCCGTACTTGTCCTCCTCCTGTGTAACCTGTAACTTGCGCTTTTTAAGGTCCTTGTAACCCTTCCTGGATCCCTACTCAGCCAAAGAAATAGAGGGAGGAAGCCGATAGGCGAAACCGATACTTCGGATCTCGCTCGCAACGGAATCACCCGTGAGCGTGCGAGATCCTACTCGGACGCAGCCGGTGAGACAGACACCCCCGTGAAGGCGTGGCCTATGCTCGGTACTTCGGATAAGGTCGGTGCTCACACAATAGTGAGCCACCACTGGCGACCAAGCCCTACTCGACTACGTACGATAGTAGCGCCAATACTTCGGAAATCCAGGCGATACACAAGGCAGCCACAAGTTGGGTTTTGGGCTCTAATTCCTACGAACGCTCAACTCACTTGGAAGGAGACCTTCCCATGCAACCTGAAAACAAAGGAGGGTGTTACTCTCCCCAATCAATGAGTCCAATTACCAATTTTTATTTAGGTCAAAGTTTTCTTAGCAGTCCCTTTTTTAATTTTTTTTTGTGTTATCGCTTCTTTTGAGTAGATTCAAACAAGCGCCTAACGATTTTGTATTTTCTTTATCCTAAGGTATCCAAAATCAGAGGGAGAAAAGAGTCGGGAAAAGCCAATGCAAGTCGGCGCCAAGATGGAAATCTCACCTCTGTGCCTATATGATGAATGCAAAGTGAGAAGACTTACAGTGAATCCCAGCTCTCTCCATGCGGGATGCAAGGCAGAAATTTATAAACCTAATCTATATGCCGGTTATGCAATGCGGAAATCGTCCTAGAACAGGCAACTGCTAGCGTGAGAACCACGAGTTAACCGCTAACTCTCAATCCTAGTGTCCGGTCTAGGCTCACTCCTCCTCTGCTCAACACATTTGAGTTAAGAGAAAGCGCTTGTGTGGAGTGAGCTCGCGGCGTGCGGATCGAGAGCCAATGATTAACTACTTAATTAATCTAAGTCCAAATACGAACTATGGGAGCATGCAAGAGTTATTAGGGTGTTTGGACCTAGTTTACTCGAACCAAGCAGGACCTACTTCTAAGAGCTCAATCCACAAAAGAAAATAAAAAAAGAAAACAAAACCGGAAAATAACAGTCGAGAAAACACAAAAAAGCCGCGGTGAGCCCCCGGGTGAACAAACACCCGGAAATTAGGCCCGAAGTGTTCAAGTCTTTGAGTCCTGTATTATTACAAATTGATCAAATACTCTCTCTCACAAAAATAAAGCAACTCTCTCTCTCTCTAATTCTCCTGCTCTCTCCTGCCGGCTAGGGTAGAATAGCCGACTCCTCCTCCCAAGGCTGCTCAGGATCCCCTAGGCGATCCTCCTCGGTCGGCGGTCCCTCGTAAGAAAACAAAAGAGATGTCAGACAGTTCAAAATAAATAATACACAAAATACGAGTAAGCAAAAATGGCTAAGTGACTAGAAAGACCCAAAGATACTCTACAAGCCGATGCTCCCCGGCAACGGTGCCATTTGAAAAGCGAGAGAGCGAGAGCCGCTAAATAGCGGTCTGACAAGTCAGACTCACTGTCGCTGGTGCGACTGCTCAAACTTCCTCGGTCTTCAACAATTAACCCACACAATCAATCAGAGAATGAACAGCAAGGATTAAAAATTTATTATACCCTACTAAAGATGTACAATGGCAAGTAAGTAGGGGTCGAACACAAGAAGCAAAGGTGTAAAGCACGGATAAAAATCCAACCCTAGGTCTAACAAGCTACTTAGCCAATCTAAAATTTTTGTGGGTTTTTGATTTTTATATTTTTTATTTAATTTTTTTTAATTTTATATTTTTGTATTTTGGTTTTTTTAATTTTCTGATTTTTATATTTTATATTTTATATTTTTTTGTCTTTTTCAATATTGGAAAATAAGGACAATGTAATAAAAGAGGCAAAGAGGTATTTATAAAAATAGAGAAAAATATTCAAAAATCAGGAAATAAAGTCTTTTTGGTCTTTTTATACTTTTTTACTATTTTTGTGATTTTTGGGTAATTTTTGGGATGTTTTTGGTATTTTTGATTATCAAAATAAAGCAAACAGTGGCAAAAATACAAGGCTGAAGTTAAAATGGAGAAATAAAATAGCAAACAGTAACAAAAATTCTCCAAATTACTTTTCACTTAAAGATAACAGAACAAAGAAAATTTAGGAAAAGAAGACACTATTTTTGGATTTTTAATGAATTTTATAAATTTTTATGAAGGTTTTTAGAGTTTTGCAATTTTTTGGAGTTTGGTTTTATATTTTTTAATGATTTTTGGCTGGAAGTTAAAACAAACTAAAAGACACAAAATATATTTTTTTGGGATTTTTCTGGAATGTTTTTATATTTTTTAGTGGTTTTCTAATGCTAACAGTGCTAAAAAGGGATGTTTTTGATTTTTAATAAATATAAAAATAAAATAAAATCTAAATCTAAATGGATGGCGTGGAAGCACAGGTGCACAGGAGCCTAAGTCCAAAATTTTAGAATTTTCGGAGTAGAAATGATGCCTCAAACAAATTGACAAAACAAGCACAAATTAAAGGAACTGGCAGGGGCACATACGCAATATGCAAAATATCCAGGGGCCTGACTGCAATTTTCTCACAAAATTACTACTGAAATAAATACTTTTGGGCCAAATAACAAACCAGAAAGTCGCAAGGGCTTACTCACAAAATCTCCAAGGCGCACGTGCGTTACACGCGCGCCTGGCGGGGGTATGGATGCAATTCTAGAAAGTTCAGGGGTCCGCTACTAATTATTACAAAACATACTTCAATGCAGATGAAAGTTTTAGCATTAAAATAAAAAGACAAAATGTGCGAGGGCTAAGGTGCAAAATACCCTCGCAGCGGCGCTGATAGACGGTGGATGGTGCCTCACTTAAGCCACGTGGCCGCTCCAGAATAGCCGATGACGGTTCGCTCGTGGATGGCCACGATTAGATGCTGCTTGACGATCGGACGGCTGAAGGTGAACGTGATCCAACGGCAGCTGAAGCGCGCCAAGAACAAGCCAGATCCGACGACGCCTGGAAGATCTCCAAGAACAACGGCCGCAGGTGGCTTCGATCGGTGTTTCCGGCCGACACACGGCCTCCTCCAGCCCAGGACCTAGGGCAAAATGGTCCTGGGGGTCCTCCGCGTCGATGGGATGGATCTGATGGACTTGGGAAGCTCTGACGTGCTCCGACAACGAAGGTGGCCTGGGGACGTCTTCCCTGGAACGATGAGGCTCGATTGATCCTTCTCCTTGGCTCCTCCCTGCAGGGTTAGACGCGGAAAACAAATGCGACACAACTGGGGTAGTTTTGGGGTGAGATGGATGGCTAATGCGTCGGGGCGAGATGAGTCCGGCGAGCGGCGGAGAAGAACTCAGAGATATACTGATCTGAGCGAGATCAGCTTGAATGAAGGTGCGGCAGAGCGAGAGGGAGCGAGGAGGAATGAGATGACGGTGATCGGGGCGGATGCGGTGTAGTGGAATGGCTGGAAAGCGGAGGCGGAGCGGAGCTCCGCTGTGAAATCAAGGAAGGATTTTCGGCAAAATACACAACCGCACTAAAAACTGCTATGATACTAGACTAATCTAAGTCTAAGCTACAAGAAAATGCAAAGAGAACGGAGGGAGGCTCACCGGAGACGAGGGTCAGACCTTGAGGCGGAGCTCCGGCGAGTGAATGGATCAACCTCAATTCAACGCCGATCTTCACGCAAACGGGCTCCTTGAGTCGCTGCTGTCACCAAGGACTCGAAGGATTCCCTAGGGTTCGGTAAAGGATGGAGGAAGAGGGATCAATTTGAAATCGAAGTCGGGAGGCCCTTTTTGTATGGTTGACGAACGGCGTGAAAGACGAGGGTCCAGCGGTGGCTACAGTGGCCCTTCGTCCAAGATAACGCGAGGGCGGGCATGTCCAAGGATCGAGGCATGGATTCGCAAGAGGATTCATCACGAGATGATGCAAGGAATGGCCGCGAAAAAACCAAGAAGTTGGCTCAAAAACCAATTCCTGACAGGCGCAGGGGGTAGGGTGTACAGTTGACCGAGGTCAACTGTTGACCCCTCCTGGTTGGTCCACGTGGACCAACCAGGAAAAACCCTGAAAAATTCATTTATAAAATCAATAAAAAATAGCATTAGGTCGAATTAATTAATAGTTATAAAATAAAAAATGTTTGAAATTTTATAAATTATTTTATTATGATTTTTATTTATTTTTATGAAGTGTATTTTTACAAGTTTGCATTTATACCCCTATAGGTATCTATATCTATATATTTAAGTATTTTATTTTTATTTAGGTATTTTTAATTTATTTTATTTTGGTTTTTTTTATTTTCTAAAATTATAAAATACTTTTATATACACAAATATATTTTTATTTTATTTTTCTGATTTATTTTGTATATTTAATAAAATACAGGTATGTTTTGTATTGGTATAAGTATAGGTATGTACAAGTATTTTTATTTTTGTTTTTATTTAGGTTTTTATTCTTCTTTTAATGTACATAATTATTATAAGTATTATTTACAACATTATAAAAATATAAAATTATAAAAATAAATAATAAATAATAAATTGAATATTTTAATATGTACAAGTATACAATGAGGGTCCAAAAGTCAACTTTCAAACCGTAGCTCCGCCAAATGCGAAACCACCGCCATTAATTAGCTTATTTTCTTCTATATACAATTAAAGGTGAGTTTGATGCATTTGGAGTTTCCGTTTGTGAGATACGGGTCTGGGAAGTTGGCATTCTGGATTTTTATTCAGACCATAACTTTTTATCTGTACATTATTTTTCTTTGAAATCAATTTTGTATTTTTCTTTATTAATTTATCTACAACTTTCATTTACAAAGTTTCTTTATTTGAAGTATAAAAAGTGGAACCAAAAATAGGTCCCAAAATGAATAAAGAATGAATAAAGATGTATAGGTATTTTATCTGTATTTCTGACCTTATCTCCCCCTACATTATTCCTTGTCGACCTATTCATCAAGATGCCTAGGTCTCGGGGTTTCGGGTCATAAAATATTTACAATATCTTATTCTTTTTCTTTTCTTTTCTTTATTCTATCATTTTGGCTTTAAAAAACGCATTTTATACAATATTTATACACATATGCATGAATGCTAAAATGCCTATATTAAGCCTATTTACACGCATTTACTAGGGGTTTTAAGGCCAAAATGATAGAATAAAGATGATGAAACGTGGATTCATCATATATCTATCGATTTTCTAGTTGGTTTACCTCGTACACTCTTCGAACATGATGCATTTCGAATCATAGTGGATTGACTAACCAAATCAACACACTTCCTTCCTATCAAGCTTACATATACACTTCCAAAGATTGTGGGCTTATATATCAAGGAGATTGTTTGTCTGCACGAGGTATCGAAGGAGATCACATCCTCATTTTATCTCAAAATTTTGGAAAGAATTACAGAACGCTTTCAGAATAAGATTGAATATCAGCATCGCCTGTCATCCTCAAACAGATGGTTAAACTGAGAGAGCTATACAAACATTAGAGATATGTTGTGTTCTTATATGTTAGAATGGAAAGAAGTATGTGACCCGCACATTCCATTGATTGCATTCACTTACAACAATAGCCGCCATTTTAGTACAGGAGTGGCACCATATGAAGCTCTATATGGTAGGACATGTATATATCCCTTATGTTGGACTGAAATAGGAGAATGAAAGACGTGGGGACCAGAGATGGTTCAAAAGACTACTGAGATGATAATGAAGATCAATAAGAAGTTATTAGCAACTCAAAGCTGCCAAAAGAGTTATTGTGACAGCCGGAGGAGAGACGTAGAATTCAGTGTTCGTTAATGTATCTCCTATAAAAGGCACTCAAATATTTGGAATCAAAGGAAATTCAAAACCAAGGTACATAGGTTCTTTTGAGATACTTGAACATGTAGGACCAATGGTTTATAGGTTGGCGCTCCCACCATACTTATCTGAAGTGTATAATATCTTTCACATATCATACCTAAGAAAGTATATTCCAGATAGTGTCCAAGTAATCCAGTATGAAAATTTATAGTTGGATCTCAATCTAACATATCAAGAGCAGTTGGTTGAGATCATAGATAGAATGGAGAAGAAGCTTTGTAAAAAGACGTTGCAACTAGTAAAGATTATGTGGAGAGATAAAAAAGGCAGCAAAGTTACATGGTAACTGGAGAATGAGATGCACGCAAAGTATCCAACATTATTTATCATCAAAGGTATGATAACTTTCGAAGATAATATTTTTTAAAAAGGGTAGAATATTACAACCTAACGTAAAAGAAATCTATAATATTAATTTGAGAAAGTTGCAAGGGAATCCTTACAACTTTCCCACCCAAATGAAAAGGAAGAGCGGGGACTCGACGCTCTATTTCCAGAGTACTTCGTCTCTTCCACCTTTTGTGAGGAGAGAAAGAAAGAAAAGAGGAGAAATGGAGAAGAGAAAGAAAATGAATAAAAGGAGGAGAAGAAGACAAGGTAAGGGATCTAGACTCCATCCCTTACATTTTCTTTGAACAATGTGTAGATGATTTTGATTTCCTTATTGTTTTAGATTATTGGGGTTAGATTTTGATATGATTTAAGGTTGTGGTAAAATGGGAGAATAAAATTTCGGATTTTTGCTTAGTATTTATGGGAGGAAGATATGATCTAGTTTACATGTGAAAATATGATGAATGAATGGAACTTGGAATAAAAGAATTTTTTTTGATGACGGGATTTGGATTTTTGCTATACATGCAACAAATCTATACGAGGGTTTGTGTTACTGAAGAAAAGTGTTGACAATGATGGGGATTTGATGTCATTGTAGGGGATATTTGATTATTAGAATAATATGATGAATGGTGTTAGAAACTGATTTAGTTTTTCATGTGAAAGTTACGAATATTAATTATTTTGTTAATAAAAAGAATTGTGGATAGCATGCTGAATTTGAGTTTGCATGTATAATTTCTTAACTTTTATGGGTGAATGATGGTAGAATAATATCCATTCTTGTTGATTATTTGATGGTCGTTAGAATATGTTGATTTTAATGAGTAGAATAGATTAAAACGATGATTAATGATCCATTTGAGTAAGAGATTGGAGATGAATGGAAGAGACTCAATTATGCAAAACTACCGCATGGAAGGGGTAGATGTGTGGGTGTGTGTGAATTTATATGATTGCTTTGATAATTAGAAATTTGATGAGTTGAGACGAAAAACAAATGATGAGATGGATAATGTTATTTGTATTGTATAAAATTTCATCGGAGTGTACATATGTAAATGAGCGAGGAACATGTTGATTGGGATCCATGATGTTAGTGGTAGTTATTGAAAAGTTTAATGGAAGAAAAGATGGAAAGTGATGATGATTATGGGATAAATAGGTGTTTCGATGTAAATAATGATGAAAAAATAGATTTATTATTGATGTGGATTATAAGAAGACCATCTTCAATTTGAAGATTTTTCCACCTTTGAACGTATTACTTTAAGTTTATGGAAGAACACGTGTTTTAAGAAAAGTAGTCGATTAGAGGAAGACCCTCAGTAGTATAGATTTAATCTTGAAAAATGAGAGGATTGATAGGAGGGTATATAAATTATATTGGATTATTCTTGTTGAAGAAAAAATTGACGGGAGATGAACGGACGAGGGCAAGGGATTAAGATTCCACGTAGAGTTATTGATCCTTAATTTCCCGTTCTCCAACGGGTTGGTCGATCATAATGTAATCCAATGAAGAAGACTCGGGCTGATTTTTCTAGAGTTTGAACATAGAGACAACTCATATTAGATGTGAGGATTTCCTTGAACTAAATTATATATTTTTTCCTTTCTCTTGCTGAGTTGATTGTCTATTAAGTTATTGCATTTTTAGATCATGCAGGTATCTAAGTGTTAAGTTAATATTAGAACACATGTGAAAAATTCATGGGAATCATCTACATGGGAGAGGTATTTGATATTAGGATAAAGTCTTGGGATGCTAAAACATGAAAATTATGTGAAAGAAAATAATAGTGAAATAAGAGAAATGTGGGATTTCACTCCCTACTGGCTAGGGTAGATCCTTCATATCGAAACTTGTGGTATAGCACAAGAAGATGTGATCGATCAGATATTAATCCGTGATAAATCACAAGAAAAAACAAGCATGGAAAGCAAACAAAAAGAAGTGACTCTAGGCATAGTCACTCGTGAAATGATGACTTCTCACACTGTAAAAGTAATGAGCATGTGCTTTACACTCGAGGGTTAACAAATCAAGGGACCGATAGTAGGTTAGGATACTTCTAGCTACATGTTATCTTAAGTAATAGAGAACTTCAGAGATAAGTTACACAATATGTACAATAATAACTATCTTAACCAATATTATGAAGATTGATAATGAAAGAAAAGTGAATGCGAACTGATTAAATATCGAAGAAGGATCACGGGAACAAAAAGTAGAAAAGAAAAACTCCACCACCCGTAGAATGTAAAACTGCTACTTTTCATCATACTTATGCCTTTTATAAGTCCTCGCCGAGCCTTTGCTCACCTTCTTAGTTGACAAACCAATTCAGGTGATGGACAAAACTTCCATCACGGTACGAACGTCCACCCGACCACCTCACCGTCAGCTCCGTCCAAGTTTAGCATCAGCGAGCCAACTCTCCCATCAACAGTTATGTCAGCGGTCCCATGAAAAGATAGTAAACTGAGTATTACTCTCCGTACTACATTCATGGGGAAGAAGAAATGAACCTTGTAATGCTTTGGGAGACAATAACTGTGATGACCATTCTCACTTCGAGGTTGGAAATCGTGACCCGCTAACGTCGTCAATACCCGCCACCTCAGGATAATTTATGATGGTAAGATGCTCACTTCGTGAAGGATTTTTTGTTGTTTCTTGGTAGTTCACATTTGAGGATGTAACTTTTTAAAACCACTATCATTAAGAATATTTTTTTGATTTCCTAACCTCATTAATTAGCTGTGGATGGTGGTTAGTATGAAAACTTTCTTTTTTTGCACAATCTTGTAAGAACAAACTTGTTGGGAAAGTTTTTTTGGAAATATATGATTATAGTTTCTGATGTACATATCTCTCCATATTTTTTTTATGTCCACGTGGTTTGTTTGGATGTTTGAAAGCCAGACTTTCTATTCTTGTATTTTTTTCCTTGTTAGATTGTTACACAGCAGATTATAAACGTCATGTGCCAATCAAATCCGACCGCATTGAACATAGGGGATCAGGACGTGACACCCTTCATCTTCTCCAGCTTCTTCCTCCTCTCTTTGTGTTCAATTTCGATTCACGCATATGGCCAAGAACCAAAGAAGAAAGAAAAGATCATGCTCATCATAAGGACTTGATCCCGACACCCTAGGACTCAAACCCCTCAGACATAAACTTGAGATGGGCTTGAGAGTTCATATAAAGCTGAGCAGGAGGAGTTCGCATGGAGCTCGAGCTTTCCGGACACCCTTGGTAAGACAACGATGACTGTGAGGTCACACAGTACATCACCATCTGATTTCGTTGCTCGTGGGGAATCAATGACGTGATGCCTCAAATCATATACCCAACAACCCCTTCTGTTGGCATTCAATGGCATCCACGTAGAAACAAAGGCGGAGAGCAGAAGAAGATGGCGATGGATGCTGTTTGTTTTGTGGCGTGTGATCACAGGTGGGCTGTAGGGATAAACGGGAATCCCTGCCAGGGACAGCCACATTGGGCCGTAGGATTCTCCAAGTGGGCCTCGACCCACGCCAGTGGCCCTTGGTGGCTGCTGTCTCTCTGTCAGGGGCAAATCGCAACAAAACAAAACTTAAGGGGGCAGACACAAATGATTCCATATGGTACAGCAGCTTCAGTAATCATGCTCATCTTCCTCCCCATGTGGGTTATTTACGCAATCACCCCCCAAAAAATCAACCACCAGTCAACCAGTGTCACCTGAAAAGGCTTCTACTTGGAAGGAAAAAAAAAGAAAGGCAGGAACTTTATGCCAAAAAAGGTGACAGAAAAGGTCAAAATCTTCTGTCATAGACCTCACAACAACCAGCCAGATAGGAGTCCATGGAAATTTCGTTGTTGGGTCACTCCATGCAAAGAAAACCAATCACTGAAATAAACACAACCCTTAAATATATTATTATTATCTGAGCAGATTTTTGTGTTCCAGACTAGTGGTAAAAGTCCAAGAGGATAGTTCCTTTCAACTTTCTATTTCCCTCCCTTTACTTGCAGTGATGCCCCTCATCATCACGTACATATATGCATGCATCTTTATGCCCTCTTCTCCTCTCCCTTTTTGCAGAGGAAAAATTAAATGACCCTCCCTCTCCACTGCCACTGCCAATGCTTCCATGCAGATGCATCCCAATCCTCCTTACTCTCCCCCTTTTTATATATCTTCCATTCTTTCAAGGAAAAGGGAGCTAAAATCTTTTGGCAGGGAAGGGGGGAGGGGGAAGGGTTGGGCAATTAATGTAAGGGTTGGGCAATTAATGTAAAGTGGTGGGGATGGTTCAGCTTTGTGCAGCTCGGCTGCATTGCCCCTATTTGCATCATTCATTAGATGGACTATTGGTGGTGGATTTGATTCGCCTCTCCCCCTCCTCCTCTTGGCTATATCTCTGACTGTAACATAAGTGCTGTGATGTGAACAACAAGGGGATGCCAAAAACTTAATAGGACAGCCCCACTGTGCATGTCCATATGTGCACCTGTGCCTGGACTTTGCATGTAATGATGCTTCCCCCCTCTTGCACGTGAATCATGCATGCTTTGCTTTCATCTTGATCTAATCTGACCAGCTTGAACTGGACTTTCAAGTTGGTTTGGTGCCCACAGATTCTGTGACTTGATGGTACCTGGAATCCAAGTTTATCTTGAAAGGAATCGCCATGTATAAGACCACATTTCTTCTGTTCATCTTCTACTGTTCAGTATAATCAGCTGATTGCATCCTTTGCATGCTCAAGTTATTTTCTTTTCAAGGAGCAGCACATTGTCCAATGTGGGTTGTCAATGGAAAGGCCTAATCATTAGGCATCTGCAGGCACATCTGTCTATCTAGAGTGGTAGTTTGAGAGGATCATGAGGCCATAACTAGATCCCATCAGACTCTCATGACATATATGGAGATGATCAAGTTTGAAATCCGAGGAGTAGTTGGTGGGTTTTAAAGCAAATCATGCACACATGCCTTGTGGTCTTAAATGAGGCAATTTGGCCTTCCATTTGGGGGCACTCATGCCACAAAGCTGGCAGGCCTACACCTGACCATTTTGCAGTTAGCTGACTTCAGTTTGCAATTAGTAGTATAGTGGATGGATGGAGATTCAATGGCTCCAATAAATAATAGATCAATGCCCTCCAGCTTCAAAATAAAAAGAAAAGACAACAATTCCAGTGAAATGCCTGCGCAAAAAGAATATATGCATTTTTAGATCTGTAGGGAATAAGAAAGAATATTTATTACAGTGACTGAAACTAGATAAATTCCAAAGATCATGGATTCTAATTGCTTTACTGCAAGAATTAGCAGGGTTAATTGCAGACAGAAGCTCACATCTCCATCTCTTCCCATGTTTGCAACTGTGTCCTACTACCTCTCTACAGTCCACAGAACAGCGATGGCAAACACATAGCTATCATCTTCCTCCAAAAGTAAATTCCCCACCTGCCGACGGGTACACATCTGTAACTCTCCTCTTACTGTGGGAAATCTGTCCGTACATATTCACTTGCGCAGAGTCTGCATGTGTGCAGGGAACGATATTGATCCAGATGTAACTCTTCTTTATCAAGTTGGGATTTGTGCTTAAGATGAGCAAACAAAAAGATGGTTTATGATTTAGCAAAAGCGTACTTGTTAACTAAGCACAGAAAAGGTCATTTGTTTTTAAACTACTGATTATCATATGGCAGAGATGGAGCAAGTGGCCACTTCTCTCGGATTTTTGTGCTTGTGTATCACGTATGTGGCGAGTAGTTGCCTTGCCACTATCATATCAATGCAGTGCCAACCTTAAAGGATATCTGAACTTCAAGATATTTCTTTCTTGTATTTGTCAGATTGCAGCAACTGGTTTTTTTTCTGAATCCTTGTCTATACATGAAGATTCCAACCTTCTTCAAAGTATTAAACTGGCTGTTGGTAATAGAAAGCATCCAACACCAGGTTTTTTTAAAAAGATCTTTAGAGTATAGTGTTCATTGATTTTAAAATTTCTCTCCTCGAGGGGCGCCAAAACATATCCTTGGCTTGCAAGAATGGCTTCCAGAGTGAGTTCAGTTCCTCGTAATCTGAACAAAATAAAACGAGCAATAATTGTTTAAAAGTTTTCCCTCCACCCCTTTTGCCATGTGAGCTGAGATAACTATAATATAAACCTTCTTAATGTTGGAATTATCCTATATGTGATCCATATAAAATATTTATGAGATGATAAATATCGGATTTTACTAAGTCAATAGATAAAACGTAATCGCATTATCTTGATCCACGTTGATGGTTAGTGGATCATCAGGAGTCGGTTATGATAGGGTTTGTTATCCTTTTAAACCCTACAACTCTACCCCTATAAAAGAGACGTGATGGCTCATTATGCAAAACACCGAAAAAGAGGAAGAAAAGATCACCGTCAGTTTCTTCACCATCTCCGTTACAAGTTTCTATTTGATTTGCGATGGAAGGAGGTAACTCGCGAAGCATTGTTTTTATTGATTCTTTAATACCGCGCCTATAAATTTCCTACACTGAAAACTCTCTACTAATGCAAAAAACTAGGCATATATACTACTTCGGATGATATATCCTAGCCTAGCTCCAAAGCATGGATCATCCTAGATGGAGAGTGCTAACTATTGAATTCGTCTTGAACTCATTATAGAAAACTGAAAGAAGCTCGTTTGAATATAAATCAATAAAATATGTATTTTATTTGTAAATTTGAAATGTAAAGACTGGTATACTTAAAAATGATTTGAATTTGATGTGTGTATGTATATATGTTTATCGAGGGATATGAAGTGATCCCATAGGAGTAAGCCCTTTTGAGGGCATGATTGAGACAACTAATAATTGTTGATCCTTCAACATCTAATATTAAGTAACTTTTGAATTTAATTTCTCTTCTTCGTTGTAGCTCCTAGCCCAAGCCATCCTCTATGGTGATATTCCCTATTTAACCAAAATCAAATTTCAAACAAATGTATGGCAAACACATCGAGTCATGTCAATCACACAACAGATAAGATAGATATAGAATCTGGTCTCTTGGGGACTACTACATTGTACCCATCACTGAGAATTTATTCAATAAAAAACACTAACAGGGGTATATTATAATTACCAAATGTGTGAGGTCCTCTTTGCAATATATCCAAAAAGTTTAACATTGGAATCATAAATTACATGACTACTTTAAAATATAAAATGCTGAGGGTCCTTCTGCAAAATGCCCGCACCCTAACGCACACATGCACGTGAGGTGATGTGTCAAGGGACTTATATGCAAATACAGAAAGTACATGATTCAAATTGCAAATATTACAAAATATTTATAATTGTAAATGAATGAGTATAGACTAAAAAATATCCCCATGTGTGGTATCGCCGTGGAGATGAGTTCACCTGGACATGTGGTTGGACGAGGACACCTGATACCCCTTGCCTACGTGCGGTAGGGATTAGACACGGGTGAGATCTAATAGTCCAGACATGGTGCAATCCACCTGCTACCGTTATATCTGGACGAGGCTCCTGATCGGACGGTCACGAAATGGCTTGGACGAACTGGGTTGAAGCTCTGCCCGGGCATGCTTCAATCGAGTTGTTCTCGGGTCTTCGGCGACCTTGGATGTTCCCAATCAGTACAAAATGGAGTAGGAGCTCCTCCTCATCGACTGGAGCCCTGATAATAGAGATTTTATCGAGGGTCGTATTAATCCACAAGACGGATCAATAGTCGGTGCGTTTACCGCTCAATAAACCTCGGTTAATCAACAATTAACCCATAATATTCATAATTCAATTAATAGCAAAAATGTGGAATTAAAATTTATTTTCTCTACCATAAAATGCATAGCAGGCAAGCATGTAGAGGTCGAACCACAGAGAGCAAAACATGTAGCCTAAGGTTATTTATGTACAATCGAGTCATTCATTTATATAGGTCTTTTTGTGAGTTTTTGGATTATATATATATATATTTTAATTTTTATATTTTTATATTTTGATTTTTAATTTTCTAATTTTTATGTTTTCTTTTATGTATTTTTTAATTTTTTTATCTAAATTATATATCATTTATAAGGCTTAATATATACAATATATAGTAGTATATTTATAAATACTATTAATATAGATGAAATTGATAAAATAAATTATTTTTGAGTTTTAAATATTTTTCTAATATTTTTGTAATTTCCAAGAATTTTTACTAATTATTATGTATTTTAAAGTCAAAAATAGCCAAATATGGGAAAAATAAAATACCAGAAATTGATTTGGATGTTAAAAAAAATAATGCCCAAAATTACCCAAATCAATTAAAATATATAAATAATACTATATAGATAACTATAAAGCAGAAAAACATATTTTGGTATTTTGTAGAATTTTTATATTTTTTTGTTTGATTTTAGAGCTTTCTGATTTTTATCATTTTCTTTTTCTATTTTTAGGTTTTTTTGGATTCAATAAATATTGAAATATCTTATATAATTTTTTTTGTAATTTTTCAAAAAGTTTTTATATATTTTTTGGAATTTTTATAGGTAAATAGGGAATATATGTGCTCTTTTTCGTTTTTAATAAATAGATAAAATGCAAAAAAATGTCAATTAAAAATAGGGGCATGAAAGTATAGGGCATAGAGCATCTCAATCCAATTTTTGCGGATTTTTAGGAACACAATAGGTATTTTTAATAATTAGATAAATAACACAAAAATACATGTCCTGGTAGGGCATTTTTGTAATAAAATAAACTTCAAGTGTCACAGTGCAAATTTGCCAAAGGTTTACAACGTTTATTTAATTTTTAAAGACTAATTTACAAGTACAAAACCTGTCACGGTACTCATGTAATTTACCCATTACGTGGGACATCATGTGACGTATACTAGGAGGGATTAAAACGCAAATACAAGAAAGTTGAAGGACCTCTAGGCAATTTTCACAAAAATATATAACATGCATTTCATTTTATTGAACTTTTTATAAATACAAAAACTTGTAGGGCCATCCCTGCAATTTCGCCACTTCACATGCAACGGTACGTGAGATGACGTGGATTGGACCTATTTGTAATTACAAGAAACTCAGGATCCTAGTTGCAAAATTTCCACTTACTTAACACTTTATACTTTATTTACAAGACTAAATAATAAATACAAAAATGCGGGGCGAGATATGCAATTATCCCAAATATAGGCGCAGACAAACGGTTGGATCTTCTTCACTTAAACACGTGGCGTGCATCCAACAGTCGGTATTGCTTCGCCGATGGAAGGGTTGGATTAGATCAATAGGGGCTGATCCGATGGTGGTGGAGTGGCTTCATCCAACGGCTGGGAATCCAACTGGGCGTCCAATCTTCATCCGATAGTGGCGAGGTGAGGACGAAGAACATGGAAGAAGGCTCGCCTGGGCGAACTTCCTCCGATGAAATCTTGCTTCTCCGGCGGTCTCTATTGCTCCGAGGGTGTCAGATGGATGCCTAGGAATGTCCTCTGCTGGATGGAGGTCTCAGGTTGGGAGGAGGGTCACCAGAGCACCCCCACGAGGTTGGGGAAGGGGATGTGCTCCAAGTACCTCCAGCGAGGTCGATTCCACCTCCAGGTGCGTTGTTGGCTCTTGGGACCTACATAAATAGACTCACAAGTCGAGGGCAAAGTGCCTCGACCCAATTAGGTGCGGAATGGGGCGAAGGATCTCTCCGGCAGACGATGGATCTTGGAGAGCTGATGTCCATATCCACGGAGGTTCAGGGGAGCGGAGATGCGAAACGTGATCGGGAGGTGATGAGGGCTGATATGGAGGTGAAAAGTACGGTGGAGATGGTCCGGGTACGCACGGAGGATCTCGTCGTAGCTCGACTCCGACGAACTACAGGATGAAGGATTTTGACTAATTTACTTGACTAAAACCTAAATTAATGATAGGAAATTAAACCTATGACTAAGAGAAGTAAAGTAAATAGTAAAGGGGCAGCTCTTATACCTGGAATGAACCAAGGAGCAGGGTCGCCGGGGCGGCAGCCGTGGGTGCACCCCGTCCTCCTGGAGCTCTGGATGGGCTCGAGAACACTCCTCCTGTCATGAGGATCTCCCCTAGACACTAAACCAGGGCTCCTAGATGCTTAATGGTGACCAAAGTTGGAAGGAGAAACGGAGATTTTATTTATAGACCTTGTTGATCACCCTCGTTGACCAGGGAAAAACGGTGATTTGGGCAAATGTACACGTGATTAGAGTACATAACGTGTATGTACAATGATCGATGATTATTTCGTATGAAGGGGGCGAAGGCGATAGATGGATGTGGTGGCCGGGAAAAGTGGCAGAAAATCGAGGAAAAGACATGCCTCGTCGAATCAGGAGGCGGGGATCAAGTTGACGAAGGTCAACGAACGAAGCGCCATGATTTGGCCACCTAGATCGCTAAACGACAAAACATGGTCTTTTATTAAATAATAATTAACTAAAAATAGTAATCAATTTTATTAATTTTTGAGTATATAATAAAAATATTATTATTTTATGTAGTATTTTATTATGATTTTTATTTATTCTTTTGGTGTATTTTTTACAAGTTACTTTTTAATAGTGTATTTATAGGTATATTTGCCTATGTTTTGTATATTTTTATTTTGTATATTTTATTTTATTATTTTATTCTTTTTTTTAATCTATTTATAACTTATTTTTGTAAGTATAAATATATTTTTATTTTATTTTTGTGATGTTATTTATATATTTAAATAAATAGATATGTGTATTGTATATGTATATTTCTAGGTGTTTTACCTATATTTTATAGACATGATTTTATTTTAATGTCTTTTATTGAGTTTTCTTTTGATTTTGTATTTTTAATAGAATGAAAATATGAATGAATAAAGAATAAAATAATATATTTCCCTTTTATTTATATACAAGTAGAAACATATGTATTTTTTCTATGTATTTATAGACTTATTTTATTTACATTTTCTTTTTAGTTTTGTTTTAATTTCAATATGTACACGTGTTATGAATAATATTTACAAAATTATAAAAAATATAAATTTGTAAAAATAATGAATAAAAAATAAATTTAATATTTTAATCAATACAATATACAATAGGGGTCAAAAACCCAACTTTCACATAGTCACTCCAAAAAATACAAGACCACCGCCATTAAATAGCTTGTGAAAAGTTATATATAATTAGAGGTGATTGATATATTTTGAGTTTTTATTTGAAAGATATGGTTCTATGAAGTTTGGTTTTTGGATTTTTATTTTGTGTAAAAATGAACACTATATATTATTTTTTGTGCAAACTTAATTTTGTATTTTTATTTACATTCTTATCTATAACTTTCACGTACAAAGTTTCTTTATTTGATGAATAAATAATAAAATAAGGAGTAAAAATGCATAAATAATGAATAAAAGAATAGGTTTTTATTCTCTTTTTGGCCCTTATATCCCCCTACAATATTCCTTGTCGACCAACTCAATTCTTGACTTGGTCTCGATGTTTAGGGTCATAAAATATTTTCAATATTTTATTTCTTTTTCTTTTCTTCTCTTTATTCTATAATTTTGGCATTTAAAACTTTATTTTATATACAAATAATACAATAAATAATGAATGCTATTATGCATAAATTAATGCTATTTACATGCACTAGATAGGGTTTTTAAGGACAAAATGGTAGAATAAAGGTGATGAAATGGAGAATCATCAAGCCCTCAAATGGGTATGGGCCCCATCAATAGGGGCCTGGAGCTTGATGAAGCTGGAGGGAAGTTCTTGATGTTGATACCTCACAAAAAGGGTCTTCAGGACCTGCAAAGGGGCGCAAAGGCACTACGAGACTAAAGCAATGGCTCTTGGATTTTATTTAATGAAGATCAATGGGAATGAGGGTGGACGGAAAGGTCCGGCAAGCGGTGGCGGAGGGACCTCGAGACTTCGATCTAGGAAGGAGCAAAGGGAGCAGGATGGTCAAGGAGATGGAGAAACGAAAGGGAAACGAGATGGGATTGAAAGGCATGGAGGAGCACTGTCGAATCACAAGGGGATAGTGGCCGGAATTCCGAGCTCCGACATAGTTTCTTTTTGGAAAATTTTAAGATTTAAAGTGAAATCAAAGAATCTAACTACCGATCAATGCTACTGATATCCTATGGAACCAAAATTGCAAGAAAAATAGAGCTCACCTGCCTAGAGAAGCTGGGGGAGGAGCTCACAGTGGAGATGGTTGGTATAGGTAAATCTAGCTCGATTCACGTCATTCTACTCTCACTGAACCGTTGGAGAGCCTCCTACTATCACCAGGAGCTTCGATCCACCCTAGATCTAGGGTTTGGATGGCGGAAGAGAGATCAAATTCAAAAATGGGAGAGATGGAGATATATGTACATACATAAGATGGCTGGGGAAATGTGCTCAATTCAGTGAACCTTGTATCAAGAAATGTTATGCTTGTGATAGGTTAATGATCGAGACAAAAATACGTAGAAGAAATTGGGGACAAATGGTGAAAGAATCTCATGGCATAAATTGAGGAAGTCAATGGTGTATGCCTTCCAAACGTAGACCCAGGGAGCGGCAGGAAGTTGACCGAGGTCAACTCAGACCGCCCTCCCATTGGTCCACGTAGGTGGGCTATATGACAAAATAGACTAAAATCATTATTAATTTGAAATAAAATAATAAATGGTTTTATTAATTGTAGGTTTAAACATGAAATATTTGTTATTTTATGTAATATTTTAATATGATTTGTATTTTTTTCGAAGTTATTTGGTGTATATTATTGTTTATAAGTATAAATATAGGTATATTTACCTATATAATATGTATTTTATTTTATTTATATTTTAGATTTTATTATTTTATGTACATAATTTATATATTTAAAACATATTTAAATACCTATAAATATATTTTTATTTTATTTTTCTGAAGTAATTCATATACTTAACTAAATATTTATATTTATTATATATGTATAAGTATGAATAATTCATCTATATGTATGACTTTAATTATTTATTTATTGTATTTTTTATTTTTATTTTATTTTAATTATGTATATGGATTTCATATATTATCTACAAAATTATAAAAATATGAAATAGTGAAAATATAAAGAATAAATAAATTGATTATTTTATTCAAGTATACTGTACAATAGAGGTCTGAAAACTCAGATTCTGCGAGGGTCTAATATAGCATACACAAGGTGAGAACTACATTGTCAGTGAAGCAACTGCTCACAAAGCCTGAATAATTCAACAACTAATCCATAAATAAAAAATAGCAATGCAAATAAAATTATTTTAGTTAAAATTTATTATAACTCTATAAATGTGTGTATATGTATAAGTATGTGTAGAGTCTCGAACATAGGAAGAAAACATGATAGATCAGGATGTGAAATTCAAAATTGTTCCTCTCTCTTGTCTTTTTAATTTCTTTTTGTGTGGGTTTCTAATTTTAAATTTTTCAAGGATCTTAATTTTTATCTATGTTAATTATTTTTATTTTTTTAATTTTTGTATTTTTTTAAATTTTTTGGTTTTTAATTTTCTTTTCCTTTTAATATCTAATATAGTCTTATAGATAAATATATATAATATAAGGTGGCATATTTATAAATGCAATTAAAATAACTAAAAATTGCAAAATTGAATATTTTTGGGGTTTATATATTTTCTACTATTTTGCGATTTCTTATATATTTTTGCGAATTTGTATATATTTTTAAAGTCAAAAATATCCCAAAACAGGGATTAAAAAACTAATCGAATTGATCTGAGATTTAAAAATAGCAAAAACCCTTAAAATTTCTCCAAATAAATTTTAATATATAGATAATAATATAAAGAAAATTTAGAGTTAAAATAAATATTTTTGTATTTTTTGTGATTTTTTATATTTTTATAAAGGATTTTATATATTTTTTATTTTTAATCATTTTCTTTTTCTATTTTAGTGGTTATTGGTCTGGAGCTACAAAATACTCAAATAAAAAAAATAGAATTTTTTGGATTTTGCAAAAAGATTTTATATTTTTGGTAATTTTTAATTCAATCCAGGCCAAAATATGCTCTTTTTTTATTTTTTAGAAAATAGAGAAAATGCCTAAATGTGAAACTAAGCAAGCAAGCATCTACCCTTATTTTTTCATATTTTTCTAAGCACAGATGATATTTTTAATAAATGAGATGTAAGCACAAAAGTGATGAACTGACAACGGTATTTTTGCAACTAAAAAATAAAGTCAAGGTTGTTTTTTCAAAATATCCAAAGCTTTATAACTAATATTCAAATTTTAAATACTAAAATGAAATTACAAAAACCACAAGGGATTAAATGCAAAGTCGCCACTAAGCGCATGATAAAACATGACTTTACTTGACCATTCAAAAATAATAAACGTACAAAATAAATTACATGACTAATATGAAAATAAAACACAAATAGGGGTATGGATGATAATTACCCCCACTAAGCGCATGATCGTGCGGTAGAGGGCACTTTACTTGACCATGTGTAGGCCTCCGAATGACCAATGATGCTTCGTCGGGTGCGGTTGAGATTAGATCTTGGGATCAAGACCTACTGTTGAGGCTTCGTGCATCCAATGCTTATTGTGTGGTCTAGAGGCTCCTGCTGATCCAACGGTTGGTGAGGTAGCGGGAAGAAGTGGCGAAGAACTCAGATGGGTTGAGCTTCGATCTGAATGTGTGCGCGACTCCAGCAACCAAGAAGCTTCCCGATGGGATCTCCTTGCTCTGGCAGCTAGCACGAGTCTTCCGGAACCCTTAAATAGGTCCGGCTCAGCGATGGAGCCCTGGAGTGAATTGTCGCCCTAAGGGTGTTCTTGACCGTGAGGAGGTGGACTTCGAAGATCTGATCCGATGAGGATCTGGGTGTCCTGATGGGTCGAAGGGGTGGAGAAATGACTGAGGAAGGAAGAGAGTGCAGTTGGCAGGTCGGAAACACGACAGAAGCACAATGAAGTCTTCGCCGGAACGAAACTCCAGCAACTATGAAGAGTGGATTTTACGTTAAAATAATTAATTAAACCATAAACTATTTGTAGGAAATGAAAATAAAAACTAAACTCGACCTAAAAAGCAAGAAGGATCGACCTCAAGTGGTCGAGAGCCACAATATGGACTTCACAACGGCAGACTGCCTGAGATGGTAGAAATCATCCCTACACCCCCTCCTCAATCCAACCAAATACTAGTTGAACTCCCTGTCATGAAGCTCAAGCTATGAAACACAAAAGGAGGAGAAGAAATGGAGCCAATTGGGGATTCAAATTTCAAAAATGGGACAGAGTTCGACTATATACAGTGGTGAGAAGATCGAAGTGAACAACTCAAGGAAGTTATGCATTTCCTCGAGGAAAAGATCTGGCGTGATAGAGCTTAGACCGAGGAAGAAAAGTAGAGAAGGAATCTCCCCAAAAAATGAAAGTCCTGAGCTGCAAAAATCGAAGAAAAGGATGCCATCGGCTTGTCTGATAAGCCCACGATTTGGGTTAGAGAGTTGACCCAGGTCAATGGGGGCGTGATCTAATTGAGCCACTGACGAGTCTGGAATTGTGCTTGTTAAGGAATATAATTGATCGTGGATTTATCGTTCGCTAAAAATAATTTGTAGTTTCGTTGTAGGCGGCAATCGGAATCAGTCAAGAAAATAACCACAAATATTTATTCAATTTTTAATCCTGTGGTTTTATGTTTATTTTACTTGGACAAGTCCCAAGGTCGAACAAAAGGAGGCAAACAAACAACCTAGAATTATGTCTATCAAAATTCGTATGCGGTTTTCGAGGCGTTTTTTTTGTAATTTTTAATGCAATAAAGGATGTAAAATGCAATTTCGGCCTATTTTAGGGACTAAAATGTAAATTATGCTCACATGATGTCCGACAAATATGAAACTTGGCCACGAAGCAAAATATGATGAAATGAATACACTGCAATTATTTTGGAATTTTTGGATGCAAGATGATTTTTTTATGAATTTTTAAATGCAAACAAAATGAATTTCAATATTTAATCAAAATAAATACTAAACCTAATTATTTTCAAGGGATAAAATTATCTAAGATCTATCACTAGGTGATTGATCTCAGAAAAATCCTAAATCTCGAAAATATAAGATTCAATACCTATTAAAAATCAAATATTGAAATATGAAAAATGATTTTTATAGGGAAAACTATGTACGCAAATGCAATTCTTTTTGGGCACAATGTTAAACACAATTAATTCTACAATCTACGATTTTTCGGGAATTTTTAGAGCAACGGTTAATCAATGATAAATTTCAGAGCACAAGGTGGGAAAAATATGAAATTTCTACAAAACAATTAATTATTAATTAACCATCGATCACAAAAATATCCACAATATGTCAAGATGTAGAGAATAAAGTGAGGAACAAACTGTTATTTTTGGATAATTAAATAGATGCAAAGAAGAGGTTCAAAATAGAGGGGGATACAGGGGTATTTCTACAAAACTCAAATAAAATAAATATAAAAATGCAGAGGGGACCTAGATGTAATTACCGATAATCAGGGGTGAAAAGTTACAATTTTGCCAGAGGGTAGTCGGTGGACCGGACGACAATATGGTAATCCCCCAGGGGGGTTCTCACAATTTACCCAGTGGGTCACGTGTGCAGCACGTGACCCCTGGGCTTACGTCAGCTGACGTTCCCCCTGGGACGCACGTGCCTCGCACGTATGCGGGGGGTCTCGGGTCGGCCCCCGGCAGCACGGCGGAGCAACAAGTGTGTGTGGCGAGGCTCCGGCTATGATCGGCAAGGGGCAGTCAAGGCGTTGGCCCCTTCTGGCGGAGGTTGTCAATGAAGCGGCTAATGGGTGTCGGTTTTGGAAGCTTGGCGATTGAGGAAGTCAAAGAAGAAGCGACTGAGTTTGTCGGAGGCGATGGCTATGGCTGTGCTACGATCGTTGATGGCGAAGATAGCCTTGTCAGTGGCATTTGAAGGTCGGAGTCGTACGACAGAATTGAAGGTAGCGTTGATCGAGGTTGGAGGTGGTCGAAGTTGCAGATGGGTCGTTGGTCTCAACGGAGACAATACCGAAGCAGGGGCAGTAAGGGCGAGGAGGTCGCCGCTGCAAGAGGGCCGGTGGGCCCTCAGATCTTGTCGAAGAAGGTAGGACGGCGCTGTCACCGCTGCCTATTCATCCATATTCAAGCTATTGGCGGATGCATCAAAATGGGGCAGCAGTGTTTCCTTTGTAGGGAAGGGAGAGCGTCAGAGAAGGAAAGGTTGGGTATGGGGATTTGGGTTTCGTCGGGGGTTTATTGGAAGATCAGAGCGGATTTGTGGGTGTGATTGGGAGGTCGACGAGATGTGGAGGTATCGGACGAGGATTCGATTGATTTGGTCGCGAGATTCGCGGAGAGGCAGCGAGTTTGGCGGCAGAGAAATCAATGGAGATGGCGGAGCGTGATTGGGAAAGTTGGGCCGAGGACGCAGGCTACGGGCCATCCGATCGGCCGAGATCGGACGGCCCACGTGGTGACACGTGGCAAGCTGGGATGGAGGGGGAGCAGGTGCGCGGGAGGCATGTGTCACGCACGTGCGAGGTCTTTTAATATATTTTTTATAAATAACTAATAATAAAAAACTCGAAAAATGCTTGATACGTGGTGGCTCCAGGAGTTGCCACGTGTTAGCACCACAAAAATAAAAAATAAATCCTTTGTAAAATCCAAATTAAATAGTAAACAACCTCGGATCGAAAAAGTTCCTTCATGATTGCTCGTCTCAATGAGATCTACAACTTTCTGAAGACATTAAACCAAAATCAATCAATTATACAAAGTGATATTTTTTGGGTATCCCATATACATAGAATACTTTGATTTTTGAGTTTTATAATTTTTTTGTTATTTTGAAACCAGATAAGAATCCGAAAAAATATGATAAAATCAAAGATAAATATAGACACATTAATCTATTTTTTTGGATTTTTATTAATTAAGAAAAAAAGAAATAAAATACAACACGAAAAAGACCAATCTTGTACAGGTATTTAGTGAAGACTTGGACTCAATTTGTTTCTTTGATTTCAAGCTCAATTTGGATTTGGATTTTTACTCATTTTAATAAAACTTTTATCAAAGAAGACAAGTGAAAAATAAATAAGCTAAAATACATTAATTATGTACATAAAATACTAGGTCAAAATCAGCTAAAATACAAAATGTACAGAAGAGGCCCAAAACCCAACTTTCACATACGAGCTCCGATTCACTTGAATGTCTTGTTTTGAAGGTAATTGAATGTATATTACTTCAAAAGTAAGTAGGATCAAATTGAACACTGGATGGGGAAGATATGAGGTTTTTAGTCCGGAAATCCTGAAACTAGGGTTTGGATTTTTGGTCCACTTATTTGGGTTAATTATTTTTTTGTATTTTTTATGTATTCTTGTTAATGATATGTACACAATGGAGGTCGTTTTGAGTCATTTGGAGTTAGCATGAATTAGTTAAAAATAGAGAAAGTTAGGTTATTTACAGGTTAATTTTATCTGGGATTTTGGCTTCTTATTTTGTGCACAAATAATGGATAAAATGCAGTTCTTATCAAAACATGCATGAATGCTAATTATCCTGAACAAATGAAGAAATGCTGATGATTTTGAGGGATTTGAGCTTAATTAATGAGATTTAGAGTGATGAATCTGAGATTCATCATCCCCCTATACTTAAACCATGCTCTTCCTTGAGCATCAAAAAGAAATGCCATGAGGTGAAATGAGATTGGGCTCCATACCAAGATCATGAGCTGAAGGTGAAAATGAAACTAGACTCGACCTTTGGATTATTAGTGTGGCGGAACTTTTGTGAGACTTAGAATTTTAAAATCAACAGCCCTCAAGTTCGACACATCATTGTTACAGTTTCGACTCAGAATTCATCTTAGATCAATCCTCCTCCCAAATCATACCCTATGAACATTGAACAATCGATTCATGCGTGTGAAAGGTTTTAGCTCTTCCATCCAGAATGCCGGACTACCACTTTCATCTCCTCTCAAGTAACTCGTCCTCGGGGAGTCAGGTATTTCCCTTCTAAGGTCTGTCGCGCTGTGTTCACAATCGAATTGGGGAGAGAAGTTAGAAGAAGGAGAAAAGAACTGGAGGGTGGCCAGTGTAGTCACCTCTCCTTGTGAAGCTGGCCAGTGTAGCCGAGTCTCCACCAAAATCTGCAGATTTCTTGAAGCTTGGACCTTTTTGTGGTCAGATATTTGTTTGATAGTGGCTTCTTTGTATTTGGAATTTTTGGTGGTTCTGCTTGGATCTTGTTGTGCCCCTATGGATATAGAATCTTTTTGTTTCCGTACATTTTTTGGGGTCTTAGACAATGCCTAGCCGTCCATCTCTTTTCCGAAGCTTTATTTCAACCTGTACTCTGGTCTTTAGATTTCCACGCTACCAGAAAAGAGACTCACACAGTCTTCCAACATCCCGTCTGAGTTGAGCTAAGTGCATAGTGCGAGAGTAGAAATTAATTCCCTATTCCAGGGTTGTACCTAGAATGAAGAGACCAGGTTAGACACTGAGTCAAACGCTGCACATTGTCATGTTGAACTCAGAGAATTAAGTCATAGACCTGAAGCTTCTAAAATATTATTCTCGGTGTAGTTCCTCTGAAAATTAGGTGGATTAAGGTCAAGTCCAGACCACTCTCGGTTTCTGCTCATAACTTGGTTCAGAACCAAAAGACTTTTCATAGATGCAAATGAATGTGATGCTGGATGAAGTGCAGGTGTGTGAAATGCAGACACTTTATTATTTTTTTGTAATTTTTATGCAAGGGATTTTTTTGGTTTTTTATGCAAAAAATAAATAAGAAGCCATTTTTTCAAAAATTTTTGGGTTAGACGCAGTCAGCAAAACTTTTTTTTTGTTTTTTTCAAGTTAATCACCCACCCCGTAAATACATATAGACTTACACAAAAGTACGAGATATGGGTAAAATATATACAAAGTATATATAAAGACCCCCTATACTTAGCGAGTGTTGTGTCCTCAGAGCACAAGAAGCGTAAAGAAGACGTAGCTCGGGCTAAGCATAAGAGAGTGAAAAAGAAAAAGAAAAAGATGAACCGGAATGCCCCCTATACTTAGGCTGTGAACAGTCTAAGTATAGAAGAAGAACAAAAAAATGAAGTGGTCGGGATATGTGGATGAAGAGAGTATATACAGATGAGCATTGGTTCCCCCTATACTTAGGCTTTGGTCAGCCTAAGTATAGAAGAAGGGTGGAAATGAGGCGATCGGGACAAAGGGAGAATGGTATGTACTGATGGCATCGGTCCCCCCTATACTTAGGCCTTGGTCTAAGTAGAGGAAAAAGATGTACAAGGAGACCGATGTGGTCGGGAGGGTGGGTAGACGATGATTAAGGCGGTTTTCGGTCGATCTTCTGTGAGCCTGTGGTGGGAGATCGTAATTACGAGAAGGAGATGAAGCATATGATTCCCAACTATTACCAGTGTCATCCTCGGAGAAATCGTGTTGGATATCAGATGAAGCGTATGAGTCAGATGAAAGGTATCCATCATCAGCGTTATCCTCGGAGGAATAGTATTTGAAAGTGGCACACTCCAGATATTCATGTCTTTCTGTTTCTTCAGTTGTTTCCTCAGAATTCGTTCCTTCTTGGGATCAAGTGGTTTGTCCTCGGATGAATACTCGGAAGCAGCGGTCTCAGTTAGCTCATAAGAAATAATTCCAGTGTACTTGATGAGGGAAGGAGCAGCAACTTTGGATAAATAGTAGTTAGGAATGGGAGTTGTCCAACGAGAGTCGAATTTTGGATCCTTGCGAAGATATGGTTTTAGAGCTGCCGAACAGACTTCACTCATGTAGATTACCTTTTCCGGACCTGAGTAGGGATCATCAGATGATTCCTCTTACGGAAGGTCAAAGATGACTTTATTTTTCTTATTTCGTGACGATGTCGGTCCACTTGAGTATCCAGATGAATAACCATTGGAATTCTTCTCATTGGTCGGTGTTCGTCCTGCGTGTTTGTTCTTAGTCTTCTGAATGTTGGTGCACTCATGATTTTGGATGATTTGGTCAAGATATTCAGAGTAGGTTGCCCCAGGGTGCGACCATGCATATGTCTCAGGATCATAATAGAAACATTCGTCTATTTTGAGATCTGCGGGAATTAAAAAACTGGGGAGAGTCTCTGCATGTTCGTTCTCAATTGATTTTCCATTGGAGCATTCACGTGTCAATTTGATGTGGTCAAGGTAGTCAGAATAGGTTGACCCAGGGTGTGACCATGCGTAAGTCTCCGGATCATATGATTCATATAATTGATTCTCCATGGTAAGAGCGGCTGGGAATGGAGCATGAGGGAGAGTCTCTAAACCAATAGTCTCATCAACAACCGTTATCTCAGGTGTCACATCAGGGTAGCGCTCTTCTACCGCTTCATGATTACGGTTGTTGGGGACTTCGTGGGTTGCCTCAAAAAATCATGGTTCCTCAAAGACTGGTTGAGATCGAAGTGCTTCCAATGCTGTAAAATTGATTTCCCGAGTCTCACACTCAATAATTGCCTTAACCAATGCTAGTAATGGCTTTCCGAGAATAATTGAAGATTGGGTGAATTCTCCTTGATGCTTAATATCAAGGATCGTGAAATCCACTTTGAGCGGAGTACCTTGGAATGTCATGATGACAGAAATGATTCCTCCCGGCTGTTTTATCGATCGATCAGCCAATTGAACAATCTCTCGTATCTTCCTGATCGGTCCGAGTTGAGTTTGTGAAATACAGAGGTCGGGAGGATATTGATCGATGAATCGTCATCAATCCGAGCATGGGTAAAATTGTCTTTGATTATATAGTCAAATCTCGGCAACCGCTTCACTATGTGGCTCTTGGTTTTTCTCCTCAACACCAAGGAGGAGGCCGTTGAGAAATATGTCTTTCAGTCTTTGTTCTAATCCTACCCGACTTTTTGATCATTACTTTATCCATTATAAATCCTTTAAGGTCGAGGAAGTGTTCAATGGCCTTTATAAAGGGAATTTCGAACATCAATCTTTTTTCCAATGCTTCCCGTAAAGCAGGATCCAAATTCTTCAAATCTTCTTCAGTCTCAATTTTTTATGTATTTTTCGGAATTTTCGATTTTTTAGGTGTTTTTGAATATTCCATTTTTGGTATTTTCTGTGTGGTGTGGTGATGTGGTGTGTTCCTCAGATGAGCAGGGGCTATGATGGTCTGAATAGGAGTCAGAGGCATAGTCATTTCTAGGGGAATAATATGCAGAAGTTCCACTGTCAGAATCGTCCCTAGGTTCCTGAATATCCTCAAAATTTTCAATGTTAGATCCAATCTTTTCCTCATTCATTTTCATGTCCGAGCTACCAGAGATTGAGATTAATCGATCGGAAAACTTTCGAAATCTATCCTCCATTAAATCAAATTTCTTTGCAACTATAATTAGCAATATTCTGATGGATTCAAGCATGGTCACTGAAGAGCAAGTCTCATTGTAAGCGATGTCTTCTCTTCGGTGTGTATCTTGAGGATACGAGTCATGCTATGAAGGTCTCTGACCTTCTCACCATGTTCTCTCTTTCTCTTGAAGATCCATTTACACCTAATAGTTTTTACCCTTATAGGTGGATCCTCGAGGGTCCATATACAACATTTGTATATGAAGTCTATGTATACTTTATTGCTAGCATCCATCTTTCCATGACATGATTTTCAAAAGCTTCATCACATGAAGTCAAATCATTGTCAGACTTAACTGACACATGGAGTCCATCCTAAAACTCATTTAAAGAGGTATTAGTGTTTCCTCTTCAATAGTCCTTTTAGTTTCCGATTTCAGGAGCCTCATTATCTTTTCAAGACTAAATGAGTTCATTCACTTCATTTTCATCTTGATTCTCAGAGAGTCATCCTTTAAGAATCATATCCTTAGAGATGGGTTTTTTGTAAGAATCTCAAGGTCATAAAGTAGGTATCCAATATCATCCTTTATTTTTCTAGTGAAAGTAGCACTCTCTAGTGCTAGATTCCAGCTAACTTGCATGAAACCTTATTAAGGATATACGTTGCAGCCTCTATTACATATATACCTTGGAAACTAAGAGGCAATTATGCTAAGATTCATCATCGATCAAATCATGTCACACATGATCAATTGTATCTCCCTACAACTCTATTGAGTTTAGGTGTATCAGGAGGGTGAGATAGGAATCATATTCATATCTATGTAAGGTATTCCTTGAATTCATCTAACAGGTATTTGCTACCTAGGTTAGATCAAATTCATTTCATCTTCCTTCAAACTTTGGTTCTAAACCAAAATTCTGAAATCTTTGAACATTTCAAGGCTTTCTAAGGTGAAGGGAAGAAATCTCATATCACAAATAATCATCGAATGATATCACATATCATCAATTTTTATTATAATAGAGATGATACACATACATTAATATATGAGATCTTAAATACCTTGACATCTTACATCATTCTCGGAGAAGAGTGTATTGGACATTTTACTTTGAATACAATATTCACAAGTATGTAAGATTTGAAATTTAAGGCAATCTAAAGTTTCATCTCTTACTAGTCTATTCATCAATAGACAAATGTCCAAGGCTTGATACCGGATCATTATCAAATGATCTTCATCCTCCTATTGATCTTTAAGGTTTAAACTTTCAGTATTAGAAATGTTAATGAACCACTCATTAATTTTCTAATTTAGTAGAGTCCACTAGATGTTAAATTACTATCTAAAATATATCCATCATAACTCTTTATGATAGGTCTGTTCCAGGATTCATGTTTATCCCCCAACATTTAGAAATAAATATGAGTCTATTCTAATATCTAGGTCATAGAGACATTCTCTAAGGATAATGATCCTCCCACTGAAAACATGAAGTCTATAGATATTGTAGCAACAATTGCATCAATATCCATGTGGATGACTATTAAAATCTTATGATCAAATTTTCTAGTCTTATGCAACCAATTGCAAGTGTCAGTAGAAGAGAGATACAATTATCAGACTTTAACTTTATCCAATAAGTAAGTAAATTTCAATTATGATATGTTGATATAGATTATTCTGATGCACTATCTGGGTCCTTCTCTAAGGATCCAAGATAGTCTAGATAGTCACACTATCAGTACATCAACTTATTGCAGTATAGGCATTCATCCAACTCTTTAGATGTCAAATGGACGGAAACAGAAGTACAATCAACTCCTTGACTTTGCTTCTTGCTTGGGTTAGACCCATGCTTCCAATGTGTTCCTCTGATCTATAAACAACCATTTCTTAAGATAAACAATCTCTTATGTCGAATTCAAAAGATTTCGATATAAGAGCATTTCAACATTTATACATGCTTCATTTACTTCATACAATATGAATATTATGAAGTTTCATGAATGAATAGAGTATAGATAGTAGAATGATGACACTCATCATATCTACATACATCTTAGCTCTTAAAAACTTAGGTTTCGGTAGGTACTCAAACATTTTGAATACATCATCTCTTATAGAGCCACCATTATGCATGATGTAGTGAACCATGTCATTCATGATTAAATGTCAAGAGCACATATTTATGCCAAAACATATTCTTATATTTTATAAGGATTATTTGACAATTACGATTGCCATTGACACGTCACTTCCAAAGTACATTCGATGAAAGATCAAGACTATAAAGACATACAAACCCTAGGGTTGTTGTCCTATTATCTACTAATTGCCATTCCTCATTATTATGAGAAAACTTGCACATTGCAACCACATACAATATGTGTCCAATTGCAAGTACATATTGATAAACGAGATAAATCGAGGGTCGTATCAATCCACAAGGCAGATCAATAGTCGATGTGTTGATCACTCAATATTCCCGGTTAGTCAACAATTAACCCACATAGTCATAATTCAATTAATAACAAAAATATGGAATTGAAATTTATTTACTCTACCATAAAAAGCATAGCAGACAAGCATGTAGAGATCGAACTACAGAGAGCAGAACAGGTAGCCTAAGGTTATTTATGTACCACCGAGTCATTTAATTATGTAGGTCTTTTGTGGGTTTTTGAATTATACTTATTTATTTATTTTTGATTTTGCATTTTTTTCTTTTGATTTTTAATTTTCTGATTTTTATTTTGTCTTTTTATATATTTTTTTATTTTTTATCTAAACGATATATCATTTATAAGGCTTAATATATACAATATATAGTAGTATATTTTATAAATACTATTAAATATAGACAAACTTCAGAAAATAAATTGTTTTGGGGTTTTTAATATTTTTCTAATGTTTTTGTAATTTTCCAAGAATTTTTGCTAATTTTTATGTATTTTGAAAGTCGAAAATAGCCCGAATAAGGGATAAATAAAATACCTAAAATTAATTTGGATATTAAAAATAATAAATAATTCCCAAAATTACCCAAATCAACTTTAATATATAAATAATAATATATAGATAATTATAAAATAGAAAAACATATTTTTTGTATTTTGTAGAATTCTTATATTTTTTGTTGGATTTAGGAGCTTTCTGTTTTATATCATTTTCTTTTGTTGTTTTTAGGGGTTTTTTTCATTTCTGGACTCAATAAATACTAAAATACACTTTATATATTTTTTTTGTAATTTTTCAAAAAGTATTAAATTTTTTTGGAATTTTTATCAGTAAATAGGGAATATATGTCCTTTTTTATTTTTAATAAATATATAAAATGCAAAAAATGCCAATTAAAAATAGGGACGTGAAGGTATAAGGCATAGAGCATTTAATCTTATTTTTGTGGATTTTGAGGAGCATAGTAGGTTTTATTAATAATTAGATAAATAACACCAAAAATACATGTCCTGGTAGGGGCATAAATGCAAACAAAATAAACATCAGGGAGCTCTATGCAATTACACCAAAAATATACAAAGTCTAATTAATTTTTATAGACTAATTTACAATTATAGAACCTGCCAAGGTACTCATGCAATTTACTCATCACGTGGGACAACACGTTACGTACGCTGGGAGGGACTAAAATGCAAATCCAAAAAGTTTAGGGGCCTCTCAGTAATTTTCATAAAAATATATAACACGCATTTCAATTTATTAGACTAAATAATAATTTATAAAACTCGCAGGGGTATCCCTGTAATTTTGCCAGCTCACGTAGGACGACACGTGAGGTGAAGTGGACTGGACCTATTTGTAATTACAAGAAGCTCAGGGTCCTATATGCAAAATACCCACTTATTTTATAATGTTAACTTTTATTTACATGACTAAATAGTAAATACAAAAAGGCGAGGTTAGGTTTTGCAATTTACCCCAAAATAGGCGCGCTATCGGACGGTCCTCCTCCCTTTACTTAGATACATGGTGTGTTCTGGTGAGCCGATACCCCTTCAAAGATGAGCGCTCTGGATCAGATCTGGGGTCTTCATCAATAACCGAGATGTGGCGAGGATGGACGATGGGGATCAAAACTGGAGCTGTGGGACGGTTGCTGCTTCGCTCGAAGAACATGGAAGAAGGTCCCTGCCTCAGACCTTCGATCGTCGATTTCTCCGTCCTCCGGCGGTCTTTTTTCTGGAGAAATGCTCTACACGTCCGGGGTGGTACTCCACAGCTGCTGGTGTGCACAAGAAGGTCCATGACCCCATGAAGAGTCCTGGCGAGCTCGGGAAAGAAGGGGGTCCTAGGGACCTTCAAGTCAACTTGATTTGAGCCCAGGAGGGCTCCCTTGAGCACGTGACCTTCACATGAAGAATGAGTGGCTTGAGGGGCTCCTCCTCGATGAAATGTGAAGCTGGATACACAAAAATGAGGTGGGCGGAGAGGAATCCTGCGAAGCGACGGAGGTGATCCCCGATTCGCAGAACCGAGGCAGTCTTGGTAGATTGTATGTACATAGAATGATCAGGAGGCGATGAAGGTTGATGAAAAGAACGGCGTAGATGGTCTGGGTACGCACGGAGGAGCTCGCCGAAGCTCGACTCTGGCGAACTACGGGATCAACAATTATGACTAATTTACTTAACTAAATCCTAAACTAACGACAGGAAATTAAACCTACGAATAAGAGAAGTAAAGGAAATGATAATTGGACAACTTTTATACCTAGAATGAACCAGGGATCAAGGTCGCCGGCGACGGCGGCCGTGGGTGCACCTCGTCCTCCAGGAGCTCGGGCTGGGCTCGAGCACACTTCTCCTATCACGAGGATCTCTGCTAGACACTAAACCAGGGTTCCTAGACGCTTAATGGTGACCAAGTTGGAAGGAGATTCAGGGGTTTTACTTATAGAACTTATTGATCACCCTTATTAATCGGCTAAAAACAATGATTTGGGCATATATACACGCGATTAGAGTGCATGGCGTGTATGTACAATGATCGATGATTATTTCGTTTGAAGGGAGCGAAGACGATAGATCGACAAGATGCCCAAAAAAATTGCACAAAATCACGGGATTAGACATGCGTGTCACGTCTAGAAGCAGGGGAGATAGTTGACCGCGGTCAACAGTTGACGACCGGTGATTGGTCCACGTCAACACAAAACGACAAAGTCGACTGACCAATTATTGACTTGTTAATTACACCTAATAAATGATTTTATTAATTTTTGAGTATAAAATAAAAAATGTTTATTATTTCATGTAGTATTTTATTGTGATTTTTATTTATTTTTTGGCTTTATTTATTAGTAGTTAATTTTTTATAAGGTATATATAGGTATATTCATCTATGTTTTATACATTTTTATTTTCATTTTGTATATTTTATTTTGTTATTTTGTTATTTTATTTTATATATTTATAACTCATTTTTGTGAGTATAAATATATTTTTGTTTAGTTTTTATGATGTAATTTGTATACTAAAATAAATAAGTATGTATATTCTATAGGTATATTTATAGGTACTTTACCTATGTTTTATATACATTTTATTAATTTTATGTATTTTGATGACTTTTATTTTGGTTTTATAATTTTAATGGAAATAGATAAAATTTACAATAAAATATGAAAGAATAAGGAATAAAAGAATATGTTTCCCTTTTATTTTTATACATATATAACATATGTATTTTGTCTATGTATTCTCATAGACTTATTTTATTTTTCATGTTCTTTTTGGTTTTATTCTAGTTTTAATATACACATATGTTAAAAATAATATTCAAAAATATAAAAATATGACTTTTTAAAAATAATAAGGGATAGATAAAATAAATATTTTAATCGGTAGAATGTACAATAAGAGCCCAAAACCTAACTTTCACACAAACTCCAAAAAATATAAAACCACACTATTAAATAGCTTGTGAAAAATTATATACAAATATAGTGATTTTGATATGTTTCGAGTTTTTATTTGAAAGATATGGGTCTGTGAAGTTTGGTTTTTGGCTTTTTTTATTTTTTGTATAAAATGTACGTTGTATATTATTTTTGTACAAATCAATTTTATATTTTTACTCACACTATTATCTACAACTTTTATGTACAAAATTTCTTCATTTGATGAATAAATAATAAAGAATAAAATATACGTCAAAAAATGCATAAATAATGCATAAAAGAATAGGGTTTTTATTCTATCTCTGGCCGTTATCTCCCCCTACTTTATTACTTGTCGACCAACTCAATTCTTACTTGGTCTCGGGGTTTAGGGTCATAAAATATTTTCAATATTTTATTCCTTTTTCTTTTCTTCTCTTTATTCTATAATTTTGGAACTAAAAATAATATTATTTACACAATAAATGTAATAAATGATAGATGCTATTTTGTACAAATCAATGTTATTTACATACATTAGCTAGGGTTTTTAAGGACAAAATGATAGAATAAAGGTGATGAAATGGATATTCATCACATATCTTGATCATGAATCCAATTCATGATATTTCACTGGTTAATATTGAGTATAGTATTGAGTGGGTTTAATGAAGGATTATCTGAAATAAGAATTTTGCATAATTATATATACACATATTTTACTTTGATTCAGCAATTTTTATATCAAAGTTGTCTTTCCTTGTCAACACTGAAAGTTCTTTCCCTTAATCACTTTCAATATAGAGATATACCTACCATTATATCCCAAGCAAGATATGGGATCTCCTTCCTTATCTTTGTCACATCCCAATAATATGAGAACCTGTAACTCGGATAAAAAGAATCAGGAACACATTCCGCCCTTGAAAGTCCAACTTGCATTCCCAATTCGATCTTTAACACTTGGGCCCACCACCCCTAAGGTGATGTTGACCCATCGTTAATTGAACCAACCGTAAACAGGATCAATACTCGCTATACGCAAATCCAATATCGCCCCAATAACATGAGGACCCGATATTGGGGTCACTACGCATACGACCTTACTCTTTCGAGAAGCAAAGAGCCCTATCCACATGCACTTGTATGCAGGAGCTGTCACTTCGGTCCGGCGTCTCTATATACAATTTCTGGTGATGGAACCTTTCGTCTTGACGGGAGAACATGGATGTCACTTATGTGATCCTCCGCATCATATTCAAATTCTAATTAATTATTATAAATCATATTCACTAAGATTAATTCTTCCAAGGGAAATACAACTCTATTTATAATAGAGTATTTTAATTTTAATTGGATTTCAATCAATCTAATCACATTAAATCAATGATCCAATTAATATCCAACAAACATTCTTTATTGATATGTGAAATATGGTATTATCTCAAATACGTATTATTTTGAATATTAATAATTAGAAAATACATCATGATCTCTCAAGAATTATCCCTTCCCTATCCATTATCATGGACAGTACCGACGGGAGTGGGGCAGACCACACATGGTGCAACCTGCTACCCCAACACTCCCCGACTAGATGGTCATATCCGCCTCGGGAAAGGATAATGCCAAAATGATCATTATGTACTTGAGATGATAAACAGTTTTTCAACTAAAGTTATACCATATAGTAATAATCGAAATCATTTTTATTATAAGGAAATTTGCTAAACAAATTTGCAATCATATTCAAGCAAGTTTGTTTGTTGGAAAGAAGATCATGTAACCAATTGTGATCTAGATAATATCTAATCAATTATTGGTCAAGGCAATGCCATTTAAGGAAATAATTATCAATGAAATATTTTCAAATAATTATCCATAATTATTCCAGGAACTTAAACACTAATTTTACTAAATCATTACATGACAATCACGTGGTTCTTGATTGGGAATGTAATTTCCAGCAGTGACCCCCACTTACTAAAATTAGCATGTCTCAATAAATTTAAATAAAAATCATGCAAAATAAATTTCCATAGTTTGCCAATTTGATTTACAACAGAATAAAAGTGATTTGCATGCATTTCTAGGCATTTCAAATATGTAATTAACTTCTTCATTACGTCAAGATTCACAATTCCAGAAACAATGGATACATGTTCACTAAAATGATCATAACTTGAGAAAACTCAAATCCCATGATTTCCTTATTTAATGAGGAACATAATCCAAGACATAATTTCGTGTTTAAATAATTTAAAAAGAGCCTAAAATTTTCACAAAATAGAGATGCATAAATGAAATGCCATAAAATTTTGCAAACCTTAATGAGCCCAAGTCGCCTTAGGTTTATATATCGTATCCGAACCTTCAACCTATGGATCTGATACCACTTGAAGGATATGGGAAGATCCTTAAGCGCATCACAAAAGCATGAGGATCGCATTGTATACAATCGGGAATGATGAGTTGCACTAGTTGCTCGAGGTAGCGGAATTTATTTTTTTTTAATTCGATGAAACCACATGATCCAAGAACACTTCTCGGACCGTTTCATCTAAACTACAACACAAGTATTAGGGTTATCTCTTAAAGCATGGTTGTGATCGAGTCTCTAAACGAAGAGACCTCCTGTCTCAAGTCTGATCCGACGGAGGAGACGCTTGCGAGCACGTTGATGAGAAATGTGCTCCTCACAATCCTTGTTGATGATCCAAGTAGTGAATCTCCTGATCTCGTCACACGAGATCCGATGTCTTCTTCACAAGTGAGGTGCGTCGAAGGAGATAGAGATTCACGAGCAAACAATCTGGCAGTATAACGAAGACGCTGCGACGATGGCGACTCTCTCTAGGGCTCCATGGTGGACGACCGCAATGAGAGAGAGGGAGAGATGACATGTAGAGAATGAGAGAGAGCATAAGTTGTTGTTATTCTTGTAACTTTGAAGAGAAAGGGGTGCCTCTTCTTATATAGTATTTTGGGAGTCTATGGAAGACAATCCATGGACTACACAAAATCAATGGATGAGATTGATGTGTGCTCCTTTCAATGGCCAAGATTTTGTTGTAAAAACACAACAACAATTACTTTAATTTAGATTAATATATATTGATAAATCAATATAAATTAATCCTAAAACTAAATCAATTACATATGGAGATAATGGAATGGATATTACATCATCCCATGTAATAGAGTGGACGACTACCCTTTCCCTATAGGATTTGGTGGTCGTCCACCCTTCTAATATGGAAGGTGGAATCTCATGCAATCTCATGAGATTGCATTATTCCTTGGAAATCTCCAAGATTTACAATAACAGTTGTTGTAAATTATTCTACAAAAATAATTCATAATTATTTTATGAATATTGTAATCTTACCATTGGAAAAATGTGAATCACATTCACAATCCAAAATAAAATGTGAATTACATTTTCAATTAATTATCCAATGTGAATACAATTCACATCAATAATCAATAAACAAATATAAATCATAATAGGCTCTCTCTATTATATTATAAATCACATTTATAATATATAGAAATAATTAGGATAGTGTTATCCACATTATTCATATCTATGATAATTAAATCACATTTAATCATCTTGGATCTCTACTCTTATGTGCCGAAATAATATGAATCACATTCACATTATTTACATCTTTGATAATTAAATCACATTTCATTATCTTAGATAACTCTCATTGTAATATGAATCAAATTCATATTATTCATGATATTTAAATCATATTTAATTATCAATTTTCTTAATTCTCGGATACATATATCAAGAATGAAAGTATCCTTGAACTCTTTCAAAGATAATGAGCTTTCTCTGCGAATACTTGGAGATAAGGACATGGCGATTGTATTGTTCCACATATAGTGACTTGGATATTAAGATCACATCTCAAATTCAGATCCTACAGACCTCTTATAGATCTTGATTAAGTCAAGACCACAAATCTAATCTTCTCATTGCATCTGAATCACATTCAGATCAATGCCTAACATTTGGATCAAGATCAGATTACTTCTCTACTAAGAAGAGTAACTAAAATCCAGACCATTTCATCACTCCCTAGGAATGGAAGCGTCACGGTTATACAATCGTTTATCATTACGTCACTCCTCAGGTATTCCTAAAACATGTACATCCTGCATACTGGAAGACCCAGATTAAACCCGAAGTATTAGATCAATTTTACACTGTCTACTTCAAGGTTTTATCATTAAGTTTGTCAATTAACTATTGGGAGCTGGTATCGATCATATACTTTCCAAAAGCATATATCATACCCTAGGTATTGATCATATACTTTCCAAAAGCATATATCAAACCCACAAATTCAGTCAAGCTTCCAAAACGAGATGAATGTGCACAGAATTTGATTCTTCCTAATATCTCATGAGTGAGCTCATGTCTTCCGATTCAGTAAATAAACCTGTATGATCCCTTTGAGAGATCATATTACTCATATGCCCTTGCATGCACACCAGCATGTTGATGTATAGACCTTGGTTAGGTCATCAACCTATTGGCCTTCCAAATGTACATACTTAGACATATAGTAACACATCTGTCTCCGGTCATAAGATGCGTGCCTATATCGTGACAACATACAACATAGGTCTTTGGTTATCTCAATCTCGTTAAGTCAACTCTTTGACCTAACTTATCTAACATCGCCAAATTTCTATTCTTATGCAGAGGACCTGCATCAAGAGGTCGGCTAGATATCAGCCTTTCGAGAAAGGATTGCCATCTCCTTCTTTGGTTGGAGGTCCTCTCTTAATAATCATTGACAGTTCTTGATGAGTGCTCAATCTAACTCTTTAGATATTCATCCAAGCACCAGCCTCTAGATTCAATAATTGAATCAACAACTGTATGATCATTAAGATGGCCATGGTACATAACCCTAATTGTACTAAGGGACCTTTTATTCAAATTAAGTATTCTTCATTTCAGATCTGGGAATGATATTTGCAATAATATTTATTGCATAATGGCTCACCGTGGGCTCTCATGTCCAACATTCCGAGTATTCCTCCCTGAGAGGAATTCTCGGTTCTCAGTCTCATTAGTGGTAAAGCACACCTCTGTGATATCAGCATCAAGGTCATAGTTCTCGAGGTCGGCTAACACTGGCACACTCTCATCGAATGCGGGTCTCTTGTTATTGGTGGGTGCAGAGATCAACACATTGTTGTTGACATCCGAAAGGAAGTGAATCTCTCTAGATCCATAATTTATAACGGCTCTCACAGAGGCAAGAAAAGGTCGTCCCCAAGATGAATAGGGTGGAGGTATCCATGAGCACTACAACAAAGTCAACAGTGTAGCTCATGCCCTGAATCTGAATGACGACGTTCTCTAGAATACCCCTCGACCTCTTTATTGACCCATCAACAAATTGACAAATCATCATGATTTTCTTGAGAGGTCCTAAGTGATGAGATTGTACTAGTGAGAAGGATATTATATTAATCGATGCACCACAGTCAAGGAGAGTGTGATCACAAGAGTAGTCAGAAATGTCACATCTAACAAGAAATGTGCTGGTGTTCCCTTTCCTAATGTGTGGACGGTGAGTGATGGCATGGACATTGGCCATGGTCAAAATGCATCCCCTTAGATCTAGTCATCACTTTCCTTTTTGGGTGAGGGCATAGATATATGGTTCATGCCTGGTGAAGTAGGGCCTCAATAATCTCAAGACTAGCTGTCACTAATTCTGGTTCAGTCAACATTTTTTAAGATTTTGGATCTCCTCCATACAAGGGGAGGAGATCGGAATTTCATCTACACAATAATGACTAAGAGAAGTCTGTACAATGTCATCCTTGGATTCAAAGGTGAGAAATGTGATGAGTGTATATGTGGTCAAAGGGGCTGGCAATGGTGCCCTCTCCTCACAAGCTGAGTAGACTGTTTGTCTCTCGGTCTCTTTTTGTATTTTTAGGATTTCTCATTTTTTATATTTTGGGTGATTGCAAAATCTTAGGCTGTCCCTCAAATGAATCCATAAATCCAGAAGATGAAGTGGCAGTATGGCTCTTATTTAGGATAATGAGGTCATCTATCCTCGAATTCATTTTCTCCATTAACCGGGACATGTATTCAAGAGCGGTCTTCATGAGAGGTGACTCCAAAATCTCAGTATTGGGTGAGTGAGATGGTGGAAAATATGAGGGTGGTGATGGTAGGTAGAAATCAAAATCCAAGAACTGAAATATAGGGTTAGGCGGATATGTACAAAAAGAAGAATCGGAGCAAAGTCCTCTTGGAAAAATGGAGGCGGACTGGCTGGAGGGTATCAGGGATCTGCAAAGTCCAGATAAAAACAACTCCAGTTGACCATCTCCGAGACAAAAGAAAGGGATCGGGAGATCACAATAGTCAAGTCAAGATATGTAAGAAAAAGGTGCAAATGCATAGAGAAAATTGAGTATACACACAAACAGACACAACTTACACAAACGAAAACCTCTCAATCCACCTACTCAACAAAGTGATGACCATGAAAGTTCGATGTATACTTTTTCAGTTTTTAGAGTTACGTAAATTTCGCAAAGTTGTACAATCACATAGGTAGGCATGAGATTGGGGCACTAATCTTAGTGTGTACATAAATAAAATGTAGGATACAAGGAAGGGTTTACTATCCCCAAGATCATGATTTTTCTTTTTGATTTTTGGGTCGAGTAAAATTAGCAGTCTCAATTTGAGTGGTTATCATTTTTTGGATTTTTAATAATATGCACGAACCTAACAAGCTATCAATTACTTTAGAATCCTATGTGATAAAATTGGAGGGAGAGAGTTGGAAAAGCAATGCGAGACAAAAACAATGATGAATGCTAAGTAGAAATGCTCACCCTGCCTCAAGCTCTCTTCATGCAAGGATACTAAGCAAAATTGAAACCTATCTATATGGAATGCAAAGTCGATGAAATCACCCTAGAATATTAATAGCTATTATCGTGAAGAACAAGAGTTGAATATCTAAAAGAAACCAAGGGTCCAATTTTGGAAACCTCTCGATGCCCTCCATAGTAGGTCCTGCAAGCATTGTATGAGATTTCTCACGACGCGCGGTCTCAAATCCAAATAATCAACTATTAGATTTAACAAAGTCCAAAAGCGAACTATAGGTACATACAATTTAATTAGCGCTTTGGACCTTAATCTATCAACAAGCAATCCTAGAACTAGGGCTCAATTACACAAAATAAATAAAAAAAATCGTGAAATAAAGAAAAAGAAAAGCAAAGAAATCATGAAAAAAACTAACGAGGCCCCCGAGTGAACAATCTCTCGGGCAGTGGACCTCGTGAAGTGTCAGAGTCCTGAAGAGTCCAAATTATTACAAATAAAGTATCTCTCTTACTTAAATTAAATAAAAGGAAAAAAACAAGACAAAATACATTGTCCTAAAAAATCCTCCAAGTCCTCCTTTATCGCTCTCTCCTGTCAGCTAGGTCAAAAAAGCCGACTCTGCTTCACGTGGGTACGTAGGTGCTCCTAGGAGTAGCTCCTTGATCTGTGGTCCCTCGAAACAAAGTCAAACAAAGAAGAGGGCTAGAACAGTTCAAAAATAATATCAAATAAAACGATAAATAAACAAAAGGGCAGATAGACAAAAGAGAACAAATAAATAAATACAATCTATACGACGCTGCTCCCAGCAGCGATGCCATTTAAAAACTCGAATTCAATGAGGGTCTAATGTAGCCTACACAAGGCGAGAACTACACTACAATTGAAGCGAACCCTCACGAAAACTGAATAATTCAACAATTAACTCAAAAATAAAATATAGTAATGTACATACAAATTATGGAGTTAAATTTTATTATAACTCTAAAATGTGTATATAGGTGTAAGTACGTGTAGAGTGTCAAACGAAGGGAGCAAACGAGATAGATTGGGATGTGAAATCCAAAATTGTTCATCTCTATTGTCTTTTTATTTTCATTTTGTGTGGGATTCAATTTTTAGGTTTATATCAGTTGTGCCCCTCTGAGATATCACAATATCAGTTATGCCCCTATCTTTTTAGGAATATTATTTATGCCCCCAACTTCTTGCCGTTCTATCAGTCGTGCCCCTCCATTACTTTGACCATCAATAAGTTAAACTTAACCATGGTTTAACGAAACCATCATATAGTTAAGAGGGGCAAATTCGGAAAAACAATCCTCCATCTCCCTCCTCACCGTCCAATCCTTCCTCCTCCTCCTACCATCTACTCCTCCATATCCTTCTCTTCAGCCGTTCACCATCAACACCACCATGTCGACGATGGGGATGAGCTCTAGGAAGGTGGACGGGCTCAGGGCATGGGGCGGCGAGTGAAGCTCGGGGTAGAGCCTGGCAGTGGGGGTAGGGGAGGCACGAGCAGCAAGGGGGGAGGTCGGGGCAGGGGGCAGGGGGAGGTCGGGGCGGAGGGAGGACCTGGAGGTGGGGGTTGGAGCGGGGGCAGCAGGGGGTAGGTGGGAGGGGGGAGCTCGAAGCAGGGGTGGGGGGGGAGGTCGGGGCAGAGGGAGGACCTGGATGTAGGGGTTGGCGGGGGGCGGCAGGGGGTGGGGGGAGCTTGGGGAAGGGGGCAGGGGGAGGTCGGAACGGAGGAAGGGTAGGTTGGGGGAAGGATGGGGTGGAGGAGGGAGCAAGCTGGGGCAGAGGAGGGAGCAGGCTGGGGTGGAGGAAGGACGGGGCGGAGGAGGGAACATGCTAGGGTGGAGGGAGGTCGGCGCGGAGGAAGGAGCAGGTTGGGGCGGAGGAAGGAGGTGGGGGTTGGCACGGGGGCGACATGGGGTGGGGGGGAGCTTGAAGCAGGGGGCGGGGGGAGGTAAGGGCGGAGGGAGGACCTGGAGGTGGGGGGTTGGGGGGGCGGCAGGGGGTGGGGGGAGCTCGCGGCAGGGGGAGGTCGGGGCAGAGGGAGGCTGGGGCGGAGGAGGGAGCAGGCTGGGGCAGAGGAAGGTGGTCGTCGGGGGAGGAGCTGTGGGTGGAGGGCGACCACCCGGGGGTGGGGGAGGAGTTCCGGGCGGAGAGGTAGGAGGAGGTTGGACGAGGAGGAAGAGGATGGGGGAAGAGGAGGAGGAAGTAGAGGATGAGGAAGAGGGTGACAAATGACCATTGAACCCTTTTTTTAATTAATTCCACTTATGTCCTCAAAGTTAACGTCCGTTTGCACTGTGGGTGAATGACAACTAACCCAAGGGGCACACGTGATACAACGAGAAGAAGTTAGGGGTACAATTGATATTACTAAAAAGATAGGGGCATAATTGATATTGCGATATCTCGGAGGGGCGCAATTGATAAAAATCCTTAATTTTTTATATTTTTTATAGATTTCAATTTGTATCCTTTTTAATTGTTTTCAATTTTATAATTTTTATTTTCTTTTTATTTTTTTGATTTTTTAAATTTTCCTTTTCTTTTAATACATAATATAGTCTAATAGATAAATATATATAATACAATGTGATATATTTATAAAATACAACTAAAAATAACTAAAAAATGAAGAATTAAATATTTTGAGTTTTATACATTTTTGTAATTTTTTTGTGATTTTTAGATATTTTTACTAATTTTTTATATATTCTTAAATTTTAAAAATCCAAAAATAGGGATTAAATACATAGGCAGAATTGATTCAAGATTTAAAAATAGAAGAAAGCCTCAAAATATCTCCAAATCAATTTTAATAGATAGATAATAATATAAAGAAAATTTAGAGATAAAAATAAATATTTTTGGTTGTTTTTTATATTTTTATAAATGATTTTAGAGCTTTTAAATTTTTAGTCATTTGCTTTTTCTATTTTTAGTCGTTTTTGGTCTGGAGGTACAAAATACTAAACTAAACAAAATAGATTTTTTTTGGAATTTTTCAAAAAAGGTTTTATATTTTTTTGATAATTTTTAATTCAACCAAGGCTAAATTTTGTCTTTTTTAGAAAATAGAGAAAATGCCTAAAATACAAAACTAAAATTATGACGTGAAAGATTAAGTAAGCATGCATCGACCCCTATTTGTTCGTTTTTTCTGAGCACAGATGATATTTTTAATAAATGAGATGCAAGCACAAAAATTTGATGAACTAGCAATGGTATTTTTGCAATTAAAAATAAATTCAAGGTTGTTTCTACAAAAATATCCAAAAATTTATAAATAATATTCAAATTTAAATACTAAGATGAAATTACAAAATCCACAATGCGTTAAATGCAAAATCGCCACCTCACGTGGCATAACACGTGAGGTGACGTGGCTAGGACCCAAAAGTAATATACGAAATGCACAAGGGGTTCTTTGCAAATTTTACAAAAATAACAAGGGATTTTATCATTTGTGCCCCTCTGAGATATCGCAATATCAGTTATGCCCCTATCTTTTTGGTAATATCAGTTGTGTATCAGTTATGCCCCTCTGAGGGGCACAAGTGAAATATTGGCAAGAAGTCGGGGGCACAACTGATATTACCAAAAAGATAGGGGCATAACTGATATTGCGATATCTCGGAGGGGCACAACTGATAAAAACCCAAATAACAAATGTACACAACAAATTATAGTACTAATATGAAAATAAAATAAAAACATGGCTTTAGGTGAGGTGGAATGGAGAATGGTGGCGAAGTCCGGTGAAGGGTGGAGGAGGTGGACTTCGAAGATCAGATCTGGTGAGGGTCTGGGTGTCCTGATGGATCGTAGGGGTCGAGAAATGGCTGAGAAAGGAATTGAGAGCAGTTGGCAGGTCGGAAACACAATAGAAGCACAATGAAGTGTTCGCCGTAATGGAACTCCGGTGAACTATGATGAGTGTATTTTATGCTAAAATAATTAATTAGACCTAAAACTAATTGTAGGAAATGGAAATAGAAACTAAAATTGACCTAAAAAGCAAGGAGAATCGACCTCGAGTGGTCGAGAGCAATGAGATGGACCTCACGGTGATGGATTGCCGGAGATGGTGGAAATCGCCGCCACACCACCTCCTCGATCCAACCAAATGCTAGACGAACTCCCTGTTATGAAGCTAAAGCCATGGAGCATAAGAAGAGGATAAGAAAAGGGGCAAAGGGGATTCAAATTTCAAAAATGGGACGGAGCTCGGCTATATACAGGGGTGACAAGATCAAAGTGAACAACTCAAGGTAGTGATGCATTCTTCGAGGAAAAGATCTGGCGTGATAAAGCTTAGCTCAAGAAAGAAAAGTGGAGAAGGAATCTCCCAAAAAATGCAAGTCTCGAGCTACAAAAATCGAAGAAGAGGAGGTCATCGACTAGTATGACGTGCCTACGGCCTGTGTCAAAGAGTTGACCCAGGTCAACGGGGGCGTAACATGATTGGGCCACGTCACAGGCAAGAAGACAAATCAGAGACAAAAATAGAAATAATTCAACAATAAGTAATAAATGATTTTATTAATTCATCATTAAAAAATAAAAAATGTTTATTAATGTATGTAGTATTTTATTATGATTTTTATTTATTTTTGTCACTTAATTTATTACAAGTTACTTTTTAAGGGTTCATTTATATGTATATTTACCTACATTTTGCATATTTGTTATTTTGTATTTTGTATTTTATTATTTTATAAAGTAATTTATATACGGGTAAAATGGGGCTGCCCCATAGGGGGAGCTAAATTGGCTCCCCCCGCCCTATTTTTTCTGGTTTTTTTATTTTTTTTCAAAAACTTCTTCCGTAGATTTTCATCAATATATCCCTATATTATGTCATTAAAATTTCATGCGAAACAGAGACTCCTACAGCCTCCATCCAGACGTGGTCATTTTTATCAATTCTATTACCGTTAAAAAATGATTGTCTGGATGGAGGCCGTAGGAGACTCTGTTTCGTACGAAATTTTAATGACATAATATGGGGATATAGTGATGAAATTCCACGGAAGAAATTTTTGAAAAAAATAAAAAAAACGGGCGAAACGAGGCGGGGGGAGCCAACTTAGCTCCCCCAGGGGGCAACCCCATTTAACCCTTTATATATTTATAAGTTATTTTGATATGCATAAATATATTTCCTTAATGGTTTTATTCTATTCTAAATATATACATATATTATAAATAGTATTTACAAATTTATAAAAAATAAAACAATGAAAAACATAAAGAATAAATAAAATGAATATTTTATTCAAGTATATATTACAGTAGGGGTCGAAAATCTAACTTTTACATCTTAATTCCAAATCACATGAAACTATCTTTATTAAATATAGCTTGTTAAGAGTTATATACAATTAAAAGTGATTTTAGTACATTTTGAGTTCACATGGAGAATATATGGGTTTGTGAAGTTTGAGTTTTGGAATTTTACTCTGAGTATAAAATGTACAATTTATATTATTTTTATGTGAAATCAATTTTGTATTTTTTATGTATTTTTATCTACAAAATTCATGTACAAAGTTTCTTTATTTGAGGTATAAATAATAAAGAATAAAATAGTTCCCAAAATGGACTTATTGAAGAATAGAAATTATGATTTCTATTGTGTTTTTGACCCTTATATCCCCATACTTTATTCCTTATCGACCCAGTCATCAAGATGCCTAGGTCTTGAGGTTTAGGGTCATAAAATACCTTTGACATTTTATTTCTTTTCTTTTCTTTTATTTATTCTTTTATTTTATCTTTAAATAATGCATTTTATACATTATTTATATAATAAGCAGTGATTGTTAATATATGCAAAATAATGATATTTACATGAATTTAGCTAGGGTTTTATGACCAAAATGAAAGAATAAACGTGATGAAATGGATATTTATGAAGGTCCAAAATCTAACTTTTTTATCTTAATTCTAAATTAAATGAAACTACCTTCATTAAATAGGTAATTAAAAGTTATATACAATTAAATTATATTTTGATGAATTTTGAGTTCATATGGAGAAGATATGGGTATGTGAAGTTTAGATTTTGGATTTTTATTCTGAGTGTATTAAAGCACATGGAGCACTATTTTTACATGGAATAAATTTTATTCCATGTACAAAGTTTATTGTTTCAATGTTTAAATAATAAAGAATAAAATAGTTCCCAAATTGGACTATTAATGAATAAAAATAGGATTTTTATTGTATTTTTGGCCCTTATCTCCCCCTACTTTATTCCTTCTCGACCCAGTCATCATGATGCTTAGGTCTTGGGGTTTAGGGTCATTCAATACCTATGGTATTTCATTTCTTTTTCTTTTCTTTATTCTTTTATTTAGCTTTAAATACAATATTTATAAAGTAAATTATATATGCTATTTTTATGCAAAACATTGTTATATAAATACATTTAGATAGGGTTTAAAGTCTAAAATGAAAGAATAAAGGTGCCGAAATGGAGATTCATCAATATGTAATATATTATATATTATAAGGGTGTGTGTGAATATTAAAAGACGGAGGAGGCTTACATGTAAAATAACGAGAAACCACGTGGGGCATCATGTGAACTGCTTTGACCTGGACCTGTGTGTGAAATCACCAAACAAAGAGGGGTTGCAAGCAAAAATCCCAACATGCACTTAGCCTTGCACATGCACCTCTCTATCAGAGACATGTACATGAATAGAAGAAAAAATGAGGTCATCGTGCAAAACGTCCAAGCATCATGTGATGGTGCACGTGAACAAGTGGTTGGAGGTCATCTTTGTAATACACAAGAATTTAGAGGGCTTCACGTAATTGCACCACAATATATTTATCACACGTGAAGCGTACGTGATCTGCGTTTAATGGTGGGGTAGTGTGGATTGTTGGATTGGTTAGATCGGATGGTTATTGTGCATTGTGTTCTTCCCCAAATTCAAGTGATGGCTCCAAGCACTCTAGACGGTGAATCTGAATCTCGGTGATGATGCTTCAGATGAAGGTGTTCTTGATTCTTGGACGAGCATGGATTCATGCTCAAAATAAAGGTGATGTACATCTCGATGGATGCTTGAGGCTTTCATCCTAGGTGAAGTTCCAACCATGATGATCAGACGATGGTGTATGCTTCGTCTGATACTGATCAAATGTAGATCCATATTCCTGGTGGTTTACTGCTCCTCGAGGACCTACATCAAATCAAAGACTCGAAGCACGGAGCCTTGGTCCAGATAGAGAAGCGATGATACTCTAACAAAAATTAAGGATGAGGATTGTGTCTCATATCATAATGATCTAAGGTGGCCAAAGATGGAAGATAATCATGGAGAAACAAAATCGTTTCAACGATCGATGTATGTCTATGATGAATTGGGTCGATTTTGTATAGATTTGTAGAGAAAATGAGAAGGATTGAAAGAAGAGAATGGAGGAGGAAGATAAGAAGAGAAGGAGGAACAAAAGGAAATCTAACCTAGAATGGAGGTAATGATGGAAGAGGTTCTACTGTCGCCTACGGTGGAGCTCCGCTGGGTTCATAACCCCGACGCAGTGGCAGAGATGTGGAGACTGCTCGTGAGGGTGGAATCGCTCATCGGCAAAGTGATCATGATGATCTCTTCCCTATCTCGATCGCTCAATGGTGAGGGAATGAGAGCTCTGTTACAACTCTCTATCTCTTGTGCACGCGATAGAATTGGAGATGAATGGAAGATAATGGTGGATTATCCGAGGTTGAGGGAGGTGGATGGATACTTATAGGGGATGCTTGGAGGAGAAGGTCGAGGAGGTAGTCCTGACGATAGTTGGGGAAGGATGAATGGCCTAACGGCTGAGGCCATTAAGGTGTTGGGTGGTGAAGAAAGGAGAAGAGGAGGCACCTGAAGAAGAAGGAGTGGAGGAAGAAGGAGAGGGAGAAGAAGAAGAGAAGAAGAAGAAAGTAGGAGGAGGTTGAAAAGTCAATCTCTTCTCCAGGATCCAATCAGAAGCTTCCATGTGGCGGAGAGAGAGAAGAAAAGAATGAAATAGGGAAGAAAACAATAGAGATGTATAACTTATACAAAAATATATTTTAATTTAATTAAAAAAAGTAAATTAATTTAAATAAATATATGATATAAACAAAAGGTATAATAATTTAATTATGAAATTTAATTAATTAAATAATTTAATTTGATTGGTTAAATAATATAAATATGATAATTATATGTATAAATAACCTATATACATCAATTTATATTTTTAAATTAATTAATTTTAAATATAAGTTATTTATTTTAGATTTTATTATTTTAATATGTTATGTGAGGATTGTAAGTATATTTTTATTTTATTTTAATAGTATTATTTAATTAGTTAAATAAAAGTAATATTTACAACATATAATTATACCTATATAATAAGTATATGTAGTTATTTTAAAATTTAGTAAAGTTTTCTTTCATTTTATATAATTATTATAAAATATAAGGAACATAATAAAAATATAAATAATGGGAAATACAAAGAATTAAATAAGAGAATAGAATATATTGTTGTACATATATCATGGTGCCCTAAGAAGTTGATTTTTGCATATTAACTCTGACTTTATTGAAAATACCTTTATTTAAAAGATAATTTAATTTTAAATGCAATGAACTTGAGTTTGTGAATTTTTGAGTTCATACGAAGTAGATATTTAGCTTTGAACTTCTATTTTACAGTCATTTCAGTTCACTAAACCTTGTTATCTATGCATTAGATTATTTTCCTTATATTTTTATAAATTAATATAAATGATTATAAACAACTTTGAAGAAGAAAATATTTAAATTTGAAGTGATATGAATGATAAATAAAATAGATGAATATATGTACGGGGCGAATAATGTGTATATTTACACTTGTGATCTACATTTCCTAATATTTTCATAGTTTAAAGTCCTTATCTCCACCTACTAATTTATTTTGTTGATCATGTAAATATTGATGTGATCTCGGGGCTAGAATCAATATGTACATATTTACATATTCACATATTCATTCTTTTATTTTTCTTTTTCTTTTTATTCTTTTATTTTGGATTAAATAAGTGTTAAACATGTAATATTAATAAATAGAGTTAGTATGTTAATTAATCAGAATTAGTTAATTTTTATATATATTTTACTAAGGACTTTGACAAAATGAAAGAATAAAGGAGATGAATCATGGAATCATCAGTTGTCGATGGACAAGGCTTCTTCATAGTATGTTCAACAAGTAGCAATTGAGGGAAGGGAATATAAAAGAATGGTAGAGGCTTATCCCCGATCTAAATTAGGCTAAGTTTCAAGTGTCCACCGTTGGTTATTTTTCAAATCCCAACAAAACATCCTCAGTGATATTGTAATATTTTTAAAATCTAAAAATACCAGGTGGTAGACCATTGATTTCTATGTGATTGAGAGTCTTTACATATTTTTGGAGTTGCACTATTATTTATTAAAATTGAAAAACTATGTGATGTGATTCTATGGTTTGTAGTTTTTCATATATTAATTATATTATAAAAAACTATACAAAATTAGGGTAGCTCCATTACATGTATATACATATCAACTATGTTTAGTTTGCAATTTTATTGCTTCCGTACCTTAAAATGCAAAAAAATAAAAACCCCATAAAAATTACAACAAAATCATATATTTTGAAAATTACAAAAGATAGTATTTTGGAAATCTTGTTGTATATATTTTAAGGGGAAATAGTGTAGATATTTTAAGATGCTTTTTTGCACTAAATCCTATTTTTAAATCCCCTTGATTTCCCCTTATTTTTATTTTAAAATTTTTTTATTTAATATTTTCAAAAATCTCCCAAAAATATAAAAAATATTAAAGTCCTAAAAAATATTTTATTAAATTTTTAATATATTTTTATCACTTATTATTGATACTAAACCAAATTTTACCTTTATTTTCCCATTTTCAATACATATTTGTAAAACCTTTTCCTTTTTATTTTATATTACTAAAAAATAATTTAAAATGTGTAAAACTAAATTTATAAAAAAATAAATTGAAAAAATAGAAAATATAAAAATAAATCCTTTTGTAATTATTAAGTAAAACATTATATTTTCTTCTATTGTATTTTATTACTAAAAAATTAATTATCTAAAATTAAATAAATAAAAATATAAAGAATTGAAAAATCAAATATAATAAACACAATAAAATATGTACAAACACACTTTGGTATTCATGCATTAGACATTGTAACTTGACTTCGACACACTCTTGAGTTTAAACCCAAACTTACCAACCATGCCAAAAAAAATTGTTATATATTGAGTTTTTGTCGGTACTACAACCGACTTCACTTTTCTTTTCATATATGGCCAATATTTGACTAAGGTTGTTTTCGATAGATATGGCTTCTTCGTAGAATTTTCTACAAGTATCAACATCTTGTTTTTTGGTACCCTTGAAAACATCCTCGGTGATTTCCTGATCCTCTTTAGAGATAACTTTGCTCTTGTTTTTGCTTAGGGAAAGCCACTTCATTCATATATTTCAATAGACAATATGGCACTTTGAGTAAAAGTCCTTCCTTTGATCGTGGATGTTAACTACTGTATCTTGCCTAACAAACACTAAAGTGATTATACACAACGCGAACTCTTTTTACTACCCTCTGCGATCACCACCACCCTATCAATTCACATGCATAAGCATCAACCTCTCAATATATTTATTCCCATGGTACGCTTCCATTTCCCATTAATCCAATTGGAAGGTCTTTCATCCAACTATCAACTGGTACCCTTAGTTGAGATAGCTTCTTGAAATTCTTAGGTCTGTTGCACATCCAATGTTTACATTTCAAGCATGTGTAAAAATTGTAAGAATTGTTGGATTATCCCTCATAATCCAACATCCATGAGCACATCAACCATGTTGTTTTGTGGCTGCTCAAGGGGTATTGGATCTAAAATCAATGCCTCAATGCACTTCATTTTCAAAACACCTCATATATTATTGGATTTCAACTCATCAACAATTGATACTTGACTCTTATGAGCCTTCGTTGCTTCAAGTCTTCTAAAAGAAATGGTTCACATCAAACTTATTAAATCCTCTGAGCTTCTTTGAACTTAACAATTATGGTTCACCTTCACTTTAAGCTTACCATGTTATGACGTGTGACTGCCAAGCGTTAGGCACACACGCGTGCCCTCTAGAAGTTGTGCAGCCATAAGATTGGATATAACACCCTCCTTCCATCTTCACCATAATTAAAGTATAAATGTTACTTACATTTATATGAGAGCCATTAGTTAAACCTATATTTACCTTAATCCTCCTTACCAACAACTTCACAGTTTGTTGAGATTATGCCTTAATTTATGCCCAACATGCCCACGATGCATGCACACCACACATCCCCTTCCCTCTCCCTCTATAAAAGCACCATGAATTCAAGTTTGATAGGGGGGAGGGGAGGTTACAACAATGAATTTACGTCAACTATAATGTCAAATAACGTGGAAATGGGTTTTGAACCTATTAGACTTGGACCGAGGTTTCCAATTGAATCGTCATTTATATCCTCCTATCTTATCGATGTCTTGCAACCGTTAGATTGGGAATGACATGCTTAAGCTCGGATCCTTCTCCCCTTTTATTTTCGTATTTTTACTTCTACTCATTTGTTATTTATAGGGGTGTAAAGGAGTCGAACCTGAGCGAACCAACCCAGGCTCGGTTCGGTTCGGTTCGTTTAACATACTTTTAGACTCGGGTTCGGTTCGGCTCGATAAAATGAAAACTGCAATCATGTTCGGTTCGGCTCGAGTAAGGTTCGTAAAGGTTCGGTTTGGCTCGTTAAAGGTTCGTTTAAGAATAAGTGTTGTGCAAACGGTTCTATTCAAAGGGAAAAACCACAGCCACAAGGAAGGATACTGTGGGATTTCGGGAATAGCGAATATGGACTTAGGGAGTGGATGACTGGATGAGTTTGGAGAAATAAGTGAATAGCCCTTATGCTAATATAGAATGTATTTTTTCCTTATATATACAAATGTATGTATATATACTTTTAAGTATGTATATATATATAATCGAACTTTTAACGAATCGAACCTGAGCGAACCTATGTTTTTGAGGTTCGGTTCGTTTATTTAATTGAGCCCAAACTAGTATCCAGGTTCGGTTCGTTTATTTTTGAATCGAATCCGAATCGAGCTTTTAGCGAGCCGAATCTGAACAAATGTCGAACCTGAGAATTTTCTGACAGCCCTAGTTATTTAGATCATCTTCTGCTTATCCTCACATGTTGCACGATCTCATGTTCACTAGTCATTCTTGATGCTTCTCTCAGGTGCAACTTCCAGAGCTAAGAATTTTTAGGAAGGTTACTAGCTCAACTACTCTCCATTGCTTACATTCCTCACCAACAAGGATGCAAACACAGTTCATATTTTTTTTTCAATTTTATTCACTTATTTTGTCAATTTTATTTAGTTTTGTTTGCATTCGTTTCTCTGTGCATTGTTTTATTCGCATTTCATATCTTTCCCTCCAAATTAACCTGCAAACACAAGTAATCGGCACTTTGTCTCTTCTGCTTTAAAGAATCTGTCATCGTTTAATTTTTCCTCTTTTTTCACAGTTTAGCCTAGATAGAAAGTAATTTTAAATATATTTTTTAAAGGAATATCTCAATTCACACATTTTTACGAAATGATTTTGCCTTCGTTTTTTAGAGATAAAAAATACTATAAAAATAGCATTGACACACATGAATTCCAAAACAAAACCTTAAAAATGGCGGTTAACATCAACAAACATAGCTCAGTCGACTCCATGTGGTTGTGGATCGACCCATACTACCATCATGCTTCCTTTCAATTAAGTCAAGAGTAAACCACATAAATATTCAAATTCCATCATTGACTCAGAATATCTACGATATATAAACGTGCTAAAACACCCTTCCCAGTGCATTGCATTCCGTTCATGTTTCATCCTTCACTCGTCCCATGCAATTCAATTTTTGTAGTGACATACCAACTAATATGTTCTGACTAATCATCGAGGGGGCGTTGGGTTCGGGAATAAGCATGAACAAAGATGAGGAATAAGGAGAATATGAGTCTACTCACTGTTCAACTGAAAAGATAGGAATAAAGATAATAATGTAGAATAAGGGTAGGTAAGATGAAATAAAGATAGGAATAAGGGTGGGATGAGATGAAATAATGAGTTGTGTATGAGATAGCCATACTCTTGAAAATCGGATGAAAAATGACACTCTTAAGGCCCGTTCGGTAGGAGAATAAGCAGGAATAAGGACGGAGAATAAGGGGAATAAGGGTCTATTCTCCGTTCGGCTGGAGGATAAGAATAAGGAGAATAAGGTGAAATAAAGGTTGGTAAAGTGGGATAAAGATAGGAATAAGAGTGAAATAAGATGAAATAATGAGAAATAGTCGTACCACTGAAAACCGTATTAAAAGGAGAATTAACCCCTTATTTCAGGACTTAATCTCCAACCAAATAGGACCTTATTCCAGTGATTATTCTCAAAATAAGCAAGACTTGAGGGAATCCAATCGGGTCCAAATGCATCCACACACAAAAACACCAACTTTCATCATTCTCCAACTCACTGGTCAGGGCTCACCTGGTACGGCAACTTGGTACTCTCCCCTTTCCCTCCCTCCTTTTAAACTCCCCCCTCCCTTTCTCCCCCCACACAACACCCCCTCCTCCCCCTCCATCTCACCAAATGGCCTCAGCAGAAGCAGCTACGGAGCCACTCAAGTACCAAGTAAAACTCCTACTCTCTCCTCTTCCTCCTCCTCCATCTCCTCACTCACTTGGGCCTTTTTCTCTCTTTAATCTTCTTTGTTGCTCTCCACCAGACGTGGGTTCTCAAGGTATCCATCCACTGCGAGGGCTGCAAGCGTAAGGTCAAGAAAGTGCTACAGGGCATCGACGGTACCCCCTCAGTGTCTCCCCTCCTCCTCACGAACCTGCGCTGACCAACCTTCTTTGCCTTGCAGGCGTCTACACCACCGTGGTCGACATGCAGCAACAGAAGGCCACCGTCACCGGTAACGTCGACCCCGATCTCCTCGTCAAGAAGCTCCTCCGCACGGGCAAGCACGCCGAGCTCCTCCCCCAGAAACCCGTCAAGCCCCAACCCAACAAGGAAAACAATAGCAGCAACAACACCACGCCCAAGAAGGAGAACAAGGATCCGACAAAACCCACAAGCGGCAGCGAGAAGAAAGACCCGAAACCCGCAAAAACAGACACCTCTCCCTCCCCGAAGCCCAACGGGAAGGACCCGAAGCAGAGCGAGGAGAAGGAGAAGCAACCCAACGCCACCAACAAGGAGGGCGAGGAGAAAAGCGGCGGCGCTGGCAATGGGAAGAAGAAGAAGAAGGACAAGAACGGCCCGAATCCAGACGACGGCATTGGAAACGGAACCGGAGCTGAGGTGACCAAAGCAGAGCCCGGTCCGGCCAAGGCTCCGGCGCCGGTTCACGGACTCATGTACCCGCAATTCCCGGTCTACCAGCCTCAACCTCTCTACGCCGTGAGCTACAACGTGGCCCAGCCGGCTGCCGCTTACGGCTACTACGCGGCACCGCCACCGGAGACCGCCTTCTGCGGTTACCTCCAATTGCCGAGCGCCAACCTCCGGCTGCCCGCCGCCTCCTACGACGTGCTCTTCAGCGACGAGAACGCGAATGCTTGCAGTGTTATGTGAAGGGGTTGATGTTGCTTTGGTAGTGATCATATGTTTAATGTTAATTGCAGGGTAAGCTTAATTTAAGGTTATGCATTGCTCCTCTAAGTGTGATTATTAAGCCGTAATCTTTGTTCTGATCAACTCCTAATGCATCCGCGTGAATCCTGCAATTCTCCAAGCGGGTGAACTCTGTAAATTCCTGTTCCTCGTTCGTTTTTTTCTCCTTTTTTTTGGATGGGGCTTTAGGATTCTGAGAAAGGTGGTCTTTTTCTTTTCTTTAGAGGGTGATGATGAGGGGGGATTCTGTTTGGCTTGAGGAAGTCATTATGGTTTTGGTTTGAAAAGGTGTGTAACTTGTTGGTTACTCTAATTGGAATCTAATCTATAGGTTCTCCCTTTTTTTTAATACAGGTTATGATGGTGGTGTTGTATCTTTGGAATCTGTCCAAATGGGAAGGGTGTCATTTATTGTCTTTTCGTGAGAGTGTTGTCCAAAATCTAGTGGCTATATTTTCTTACACAAATCTCTTGAAATTTTTTTGCTTAATTCTAGCTAACACCTTTTTTTACAAAAGCTAAATTTATATTATAGAAAATGGCTATACAAATTGTAGAAAATGGCTTAGACAAGAAAAGTTGCAAAATTTGAATAAATAAAAATGTGTCTATACAAAGTGAACATGTCAAAAAAATAGGAATTTTTACACCACAAATCCTAGAAACTTTCATATTTATTCAACAACTCCTGTAGTCTGGTTTGTTTTACATAGCGATCCTCGTTGCCAGTTTAATCCTTCTTAAGTTAATCAAACTAAGCGACAATCCTGATGGATTGAGGTATGTCGTCGTCGATTGATTCCTTCATGAGAGAGAGAACAAGAGTGGGATGTGAGAATGGGAAGGGGGTTCTCAATGTCGAGGTTTCGATGTTGATTCTTCTCAACTCCCTATGGGAGGGTTTATACATGGCTTAAGCCATCGCATCGCATGCCCCCTTCATCTACGTCCAGGTGATTAGGTTTGTCACGAGATCCGATCTTGTGCAATCGTCGTCGACAGTTTTGACCACTCGGTCATCCACGAGACTAGTTTTAACAAATCCAGCATAGCATATCTGCCCCCATCTCGTCCTCTCTCCCCTTCCTCATCATCACCCGAGTCCCCTCCACCTCCCAATAAAAGTACATATTTGATCACCAGAATACTAACATGATGATAAATCAATAGATGAACTCGCGATTCCTCGTTGAAGCTATAAATAACATAAGTGAAAGCAATCTTCACCCTAATTTCACCTATCGATCAAGGGTAGGAAGCATGTTCAAAGTGGGTCAATGAAGTCAATAAGAATTCTTTGGGTAGCTCTATCTTGTCAAATCACGTTAAACCATGTGACATCAGGAGGAAGCATGGAACTCCCTCATCCTACAGAAGACTATTCTTTCTCAAGAGATTACATTACACTTATAATCCCAGAACCAATTCTTCTAAACACTACATCCATAGACCCATGAATCATAACATTACTACTCAAGACTTTTTGGATACTATTCAAAAGCTCAACAGCTTCTGATGCTAAGAAATCAAAAGTATCAAAATCAAAAGGGATGAAGGTGTGTTATTTCTTAATGCATGCTTTCTCGTGATTCACTACTTTTGCTGAGGCAGCTTTAAGGGCAGCATGCCCCGATATGAAAGTCCCCCTCTTCAAGACAAGTGGAGAAACTCCTGTCAAATATACACAAGCATGTTTTTCTCTGACCCATCAAAAAATCAATATATCAGCAGGTCTAAGTGTGGATCTTCTCTCCTACGGATCGGTTAAAAAGTTCACAGACGTCTCTTTCTTAGTAGCAACACCTACACGTCTGAGTATATCAAATAAAACGTCTCTAACAAGATCGTATCTGTACTTAAAACCTGAAAGCTCCATGTAATGAATTGCATGATCCCCAAACGTGTCTAAGCATGCCCTACGACAAATCGGACATATCTCATCACCTGGAAATAAAGAAATCATGAGGTGATATCTGAGGATATTGCGATACTCCATCGGTGACATGTACAGACCAAGTCCGTCAATAGGAATAGCAAGGAGAAAATCTTAAGCATGATTAGCTTGAAGACACCAAAAAATTACCTTCTGTCTAACATTCATGTCAAATTTCACCTCCATGTCCTCAATTATTTTGTTAAAAAAGACACTCGCCAGAACATTTTGGATCTTTGGAGGGACAGTGTCCTTTCTAGAGAAATAACTGAGGTCGAATGAGGGAATCGTGCCATGAAGTCGATGAAGAGCATGATCAAAAATGGAGTCCACATTGTAAATCTCACTATCTCGCAAAATATGATCCTGAAGCTCCCAAGACTACACTTTGGAAGCCTTAAAAGCATACGCTGAAGCATCAATTGCTGAAAGTAGCCCCAGACCGTCAAATCGAATGGGCAAAGAAGCTACCCTTTATAGGAGGTCTCCAAAAAAGGAGCCTCCACAAACAACACAGTCTTCAATAGACTCTCGTAAGCCTTTATCGAATAATAATGCTGCGTCCTCCATGTACATTTGGCAAGTCCTCAAGCCAAATAAAAGTTTTGTTATACCCATACATCAACGGAGTAAAAAAAAGCTCACTCTGTGGATCACCCAACAGAGGAAGAAGATGCATTAACTTCACAGTTTTAGCAACCTTCTCCAAGGCCAAACCTTCAATAAAATTTTCATCCATACTAACCCCCACCATGCAACTTCATGCCTAATACATGTCTCCTAATATATGCTAGGAACAACACTTTGCGAAGCTTACTGCCATCACATGTAGGCCAAAAGAGTTCAGTTTTATGAATATTTAAGACTAGACCCAAGTATGAACCACATTGCTAGATGATACCCAGAACCTTGACTACCCCATCTGTGTCCCCCAATAACAGTACCATCATCAAGATACCAAGCATGAAGAAGTAGCTTGCATTTGTCCCTAATATAATTGATAAGTGGGTGTAGAACGAGGGAAAAAAGGAACGGCCCTAGAGGGTCACCTTGTTGCACTCCAACATATAACTAGATATGTCTGTCTCCAAGGTATATCCTTGCTGACTAGCCATATAAGAACTCCACCCACAAAGAGATAGATAGGCATCTCGCTTTGACCTAGCGTAATAAGGCATGCCTATCAACCATATTGAAGGCATTAGAAAAATCTACTGTGAGCATGGAAAGAAAACCATCACTATGATGAGCATTCAACGCTCTTTTGACACTATGAAGAATAGCCTCAGCCCCACCAGAAACCCCACTCCAAACTGGAAGTCATTCAGATATTTGGTCTTATCTTTACTTACTCTCATCATAGCAACTTTAGACACTAGCCGCCTCCAAATAGTAGTGACTACAATAGGACGAATGTTGTTGTCTGGCTTAAGCAATGGTGTAAGTGGTGCAGACGTTATAAATTCTGAAAATCACAAGGAACATCTCCCTCTCAACCATAAATTAACCACAAGAGTGATGACATGTAAAAGGTCCATAGCTACGATGAACCCCTCTTCTCACATAGCATCAAGGAGGTGTTGGGCCCTCAACCCATCTCGACCGCAAGAAGTCCCTTTAGGGAAAGACTTGATGCACCCAAGAATGGTGTCAACTTTTGCAACATAGGAGCTTCAGAAAGGGGATAATATCACACGGATGGAGGTGGATTGCAGGGGTACTTCGCCTCCAAATCCCTGATTATATCTCCATTGAAAGGTGCCATACCATAGGAAGATAAAACTTTTACCCCTGTTGTAAAAATGTCCACCTACAACCTTGCAAAGGCTTTGCCTAATATTGGGATTTATTTTTTTTATCTCCTTCTGTAGAGCAGCCACCATTATGGTCCATAACCTCAATCATAGGAGCGTTTAACACTTGATCCACTAACTTAACAATACCGTCAGCTTCTCTCTAAGTAGAGAGTGAGCTAAGGATAAGACGTTATATAGATTTTCTATTGCTAGACCTACAATCATGTCTATTTTGAGGACAGAACACCTGCAAAGTATGTGTAAGAAGCAAGAACATCACCCACGCAGAAACCGATCCTGGCTCACCAATCACTTTATAAAGATATGTCTTTAAAGTTTGAGAGAAGGCAAGTCGACATCTAAGAGGGATGCTCTTCACTGTCAAGATAGGTGTTCTAAAGATTCGATCAAGAAGCTCACCATTCAAGACTATTCCCTCTATATCAGTAGATATATCAAGACTATTCTGGAGAGGCAAGGATGCCAACAGGGTGGCCTTCAATCTCTCCCAGACTCCTTAGTGACCAGAGTGATACCATCATCATGATGCCATGCATGACTCCTTGCTTGTATCTTCATACACTTACAACGTAACCAATGATCGAGGACCCTCAAGGTCTCATCGACAGTAAGAATTAAGTCACATTCTTTTTGAAGAGCTCCCCGCAAAAAGGTACAATGCTCTTCACTAGAGAGATGCACTCTTTTGATATGAGAGATCAAACATGATGCCTTCTCTACCATCCGGACAACAATGAAAATCCTGGAATGGACACAATAAGATCCCTTTCTTAGAAGGGCACAAAGAAGGTAGTGATGGTTGGGTGCACAAAGCACACCCCTAGGTATTTCTTCTTCTTCTTCTAAATCAGACATACTCTGTACTTGAGGAATGCGGAAGGAAGAGATGGTGCACAACAAAGCGACCTTCGGAAAGAGGTTTCTTCTATTGGAAATTCTGTTAAACAGGTAGTGTGCATGGCTGCGAGCTTATCTAGAGTAGAATCCCTAACTATCCCTAGCGTGCATGGCTGCGAGATTATCTAGAGATGACAGATGCCACTCTATACAGTCAGAGAACATTGCACATGCAAACAAACTGTAAAATGAGAATATGACAGAGCTCGGATATTGTCAACAAGATGAATCATTCATGAAGAAATCATAGCATTCTCGGGCATTAATCGAACTATAGGCTCGATAGGGACTGCGGCGACGGAAGAGAATTGGAACTGCAGCAGCTGCGATTGGGGTTGGAGGAGGCGATGGGGTGGATGGTAAGGGGATTGAGGCAGCGGGGATTTGTGGTGGCGGGGATAGGGTTGGAGGGAGGCGGGGATGTCGGCGGCCGAGAGGAAGTTGGTGGGTGGGGTTTCGACGGGGGAGAGGAAGGACATGGATGGGGTTGCGACGTGGGAGAGGAATGACGGGGATGGGGTTTGTGTAATGTTTAGAAGAATTGAATTTGTATTTCCAAAAGTACTAGCGACGCAGCTTGTTGCTCGCTCGTCTCCTATTTCGGTGTAGTTCCTTTCATGGGAATGGCTAATTACCGAGGCACAACTATGAAACTCAACGCATGAACGTCGAATATGAACTTTAAATCCGACATCTAAACATCTGCCATAATATTAGAAATCGACATGTAGAGGTAGGGGCAATTATCCCCTAAGGTGTCATTAGTCACATTCACTGTAAAGTTCCCAGGACAAGCTTCAGTTAGAAGAGCTTACTCTCCATTACATATTATTTCAAGGCTAGAACAACAATGGAAGGCAACGAGGATGATGTCCCTCAAAAGTCCCCCAACATCTAGTCTCATTGAAAAGATCAGCATTATTTGGACTTTATAATCATTTTAAAAACAGCTGAACCTTCACGGCTTACAGTTACAGTCCTCTTTTGAAATGAGTGGGCCTTGGAACAAATTGGCACCCAACATAACTTATTCATCAGAATCATCTTTGGATTTACTCCCACCCTACTTTAGACTGCTTGCTCGAATGATGAAAGATATTCCAATGGGTTAGAAGCAGTGGCGGACTCAAGATTATAGACTAGGCAGGGCACACTTCAACTTCAATGGGAGGAGGGGGGCACATAAATGCATATATAAGGATTTTTGGAGGGTCATTGTGGAGGCTATTCAAATGTCAAAAGAAATTGAGGGGGGCACGTGCCTCCCTTCCCCACAACATAGGTCCGCCACTGGTTAGAAGAGGACAACAAGTAGAGAGAGGAGCTGCTTTTGGTGTTGGATGGAGCGATCTGCTGTAATGGCCACTTAAACAGGAAACGTGCAGGAGCGTATTAGCCTGTCTTATGTACCTGGGGGCCCTCCATATTGGTCATCCATGTTTGATTAGACGAATAATTAATCCCTGTTTTCATGCCATGTGATCACCTGACAGTGGTTCACACGCATTGACTGCAATCGTACTGCTTTGACCTCACTTCAGTAACCATCTCCATTAGCGGGAGATCTCTGGTTCCTGTAAGCTGTATATACTTAAAATTAACTTTGGAGGTTTGCCTGTAATCACATGTGTTGGCACATCTCATGTGGGGGACAATGGAGTGAAGGCCAATAGAAATAGCATCATCAATCTCTTCTCCTCCACTGTTCAGAAGCACCTGAGCCCATTAACTGCACTGTGTACCTCAGCTGATGAGTCCTCGAGCCAACACTGTTCACCTCAAAGCAAGAACCATGCATTTTTTGATCTACTTCTCTCGGTGAAGGCGTAGGTATGTGTATAACAAAACTGGTCATGTTGTGCTAGATTGCTGAAAGAATCTTATCTATGGACACAAAATCAGATTACATCGAAGATTTTCAGGGCAGTGTCAAGATATAGAAGATGGGGAAGATCCACCGGAGCTGGAGAAGCGACACGTGTCACTCTTCATGACGACGTAGGGATGTATCATGTAACCCAATCCATCAGCTGTCTATCCCTTTTGTGCTGGGGATATATTGGAATCACATCAACCAAAAGCGAACAAAAGATCGACAAATGTAACTATATATCTGCCTGCGTGGGGGCCAATGGTGGAGATGGGTTGTGAAGATTGGATTGGAGTGCCATGCGAATCCCATGCTTTTCCCTTTCTTTTCCATCATTACGTGCAAGCAAAGCATCGATTTGATGAAGGCGTCGAGTCCGTCTCTTCTGATGGGAATGTGGAAGCGATTGGGGTGGCAGTTCATGATGGCAGCGGAGGAGGTTCGAGATCTTCTTGCCTTTCTTGTTGAGATTATAGTCAAATAATCGAAGTTTGAGAACTGTAAACTAATGGGTTATTGTTGGGGATGATGTATGGCTGAGATGTGATGGTGATGGCTGATGTTTGGTAGGTGAGAAAATAAAAGTGAGGAGTGAAAGTGGAAAGCATGGCTTTTGTTGCAGTTGTTATCATTATGATGGGATATTTACATTTATGTCCCTGTCAAAATATTTACATTGTTATCCGGTCATGTGAGTTTCTAATGTCGTCGCCTCGGGGGGGGGCAGTCCTTGACCTTAGGGGCATGTTTGGTTGCCAGGGTACCCTGTTGGGTTGGGAATACTTGTATTGACCCCACAATTTCTTTGGTATAATGATTTTTAACCTTGTTCAAATACAGTTATTGACATAAAAAACATATTATAATCATAAAAAAGTTAATATAACACATAATCAATATCAAATTACATCAAAATTATCATTCCAAGCATCCCAACCCTCCAAACAACTGCTATTCATAGGCGGATACTCCAACCCAACCCAACCTAGCCCAAAGAAGAGAAGGATATTGCAGGGTCATTGAACTATTCTTAGAAGTGCATAAATGTAAGCTTATGCTTATTTCACTTATTGAGAAATCAACTGCAAAAAAGAAAAGATAAAATGCATTGTTATTCAATTGTGCGAGTTTTTAGCGTCGTCACCTCGGGAGACACTTCTTGAACCTAATAGATTCGAGAATGAGACATTGGTAATAAGAGAAGGATATTGCAGAGGGTCATTGAACTATCCCTAGAAGTGTGTAAATGTAAGCATATGTGTGTTTCACTTCTTGAGAAATCAATTGCAAAAAAAAGAAAAAAAAGAAAGAAAATACATTGTTATTCGATTGTGTTAGTTTCTAACATTGTCACCTCGAGGGACGCTTCTTGCACCTAATAGATTAGAGAATAAGATATTGGTAAGAAGAGAAGGATATCGCAGGGTCATTGAACTATCCCTAGAAGTGCGTAAATGTAAGCTTATGTGTGTTTCACTTCTTAAGAAATCAACTGCGAAAAAAGGAAAAAAAAAAGAAAATACATTGTTATTCGATCGTGTTATAGTTTCTAACATCGTCGCCTCGAGGGACACTTCTTGTACCTAATAGATTCGAGAATGAGACATCGGTGAGAAGAGAAGGATATTACAGGGTCATTGAACTATCCTTAGAAGTGCGCAAATGTAAGCTTATGTGTATTTCTCTTGAGAAATCAATTGCAAAAAAGAAAATAAAAGCTGATCTTGTATGACTCCACGTGCATGTTAAAAATCACGCATTTGTTTTGGATTTGCTTTCTTTTGTGTGATTGTCATTCTCCTTACTTCTAGGAGTAATCTAGATTATTTTCCCTTTTTCTCTCAATTATCATAACACCCGTTCCATTTTAACATTTAAGTTTCCAACTTAAATCCTCATTTTTCTATTTCTATCCCATCGATATCTAACCTCTTCACCTACTCATCTTAGCTTTCCTCTTTAAAGTGAACTTCATAAAGAAAATTCAACAGACTATTACGTATCTCGAGGATAAATAAAAGAAAATTCATCGAACTATTATATATCTAGAGGAGAAATAAAAAAATCAGAATAAGTTCGACAAAACTTACTAAAATAGATGGCCTTATTTAAAGGGCATATAGAGATTCAAGATAGGTGTTTTCCAATTCCACAATCACTCTAGTCTCTATCTAAGCTACTTGACCAACTGGTGATTCCTTGACCTTTAATTCCATATCTTACATCAAGTTCAAGCCTCATCTTACTTTCTCACTTCCTCCTTGCCACACTCAAATGGTTGGATTCATCAGAATATTCATGTCCTTAGTCAATTTTCATATATTCTGGTGAGGAGATTGTTTATATATCTCCCTATCTCCGCCATACTCATAAGGCTCAAGATCCTCAATATGCTCCTTTACTTTCAAAATGTGTATCATAATTCCGTAGGATTTCGCTACACTTACTCATCCTCAGACTAGGTATCAACTATGACTTACACCGAGACTTCTATCTTCTTATATCTGACTCAAATCGCTACATCATGATCATCCTGAGAACTAGAAGGACACTTAAGGATCATGTCTCAAGAAGAGATCAAGAGTATTTACAAGAAAAAGAAGATGGAGTAGAGAAATAAGAAGAAATAATAAGCTTCTCTAATACTAGAATTAATGCCATGTCTATTTCCCATTGTCTTCTAAAACAAATAGAATCATTAACCTGATAATCCTCCCCCCAAAAAGCCTTGGAAATTTAGAAGTAATACCATAAAAAATCCAAAAAAAAGAAGGATTCTGACCTAAAAACAAAAGAACTATGAAAGAAGATTCAATTAAAACTTCCATGGTTAAATGTTTTAGAGCACTTCTAACTCTACGGAAATTCATGAGAAAATGTACACTTAAAAGACTAAAAAAAGAAAAATGAAACATGTAGAAAATATTATTTTTATTTTTAGCTTCTCCTTGGATTATTACAACTTAGATACCAAAGGAAATTGAAAACAATGATGATCTATTCATAAGGAGAACTATATGAACATGATTTTTACTAAACCATAATTTTTACTGAGTCCTTTACAATGATGGATCGAATAAAAAACTTAATATATGGACTTTTTTAAAATAATTATTAATTTAATCTTAATTAATTAAATAGACATGAAAATTCACTATTTAAAATTTTGAGTATAAATCGACACCTTAGGTGACCATTTGGGAAGAAAGCCCCAAACAATACCTCAAGTGCTAATTTAGAAGGGGACAATTACACCAACATTCAAATATTTTGCATATGTATCCTTTCCAAAAAAATAATTATATAAATAATCCTCTCTCGTAGACTATCAAAGAGACACATATTATATCATAATACTTCTTGATGCATTGATTTTTAAAATCCTAATGGAAAATTAATTGGTTATCATATCCGCATCTGATTTTTACGTATACGGGCATATAGTTTTTATTTTGGTAGATACGGATGCATAAAGAATATAAATTTCAATTAGTTTTGCATATATAGATATAAATATATATGTCATTTTCATTTTTATTTTTTATACGGATGTGGATATAAGTATTGGTTATAGATTCGATTGTGAATGTTCACTCCTCCTATCATAGAGATGCAATTGGATGATCTGTATTTGTCCCATATCGATTACTTTCTAAAAAAATATGGATATGTATTTTTATATTGATGAATATGAATATGTAATTATATTTTGACAAATGAACTACATATAATAATATAAGATTTCAATTTTTTTACACATATAGATACATGTACCGTTTTCATTTTTTTCTATGGATGCAGATCTAAGTATTAGTCTTAAGTTAATTTTTTTAGAATATGAATACGTAATTTTATTTTGACTAATATGAATACGGAAAAAATATCGGGAGTCAAATTCATTTAGCAAATACGAATATAAATATGAACATTGTTTCATTATTTGTATACATGGATACATATCTAAGCATTAATTTTAATTTTGTTTATCGGTGTTGCATGCAAGGAGGGGCATGCAGGCATAGGCTTCCAAGTGGGCTTCGACGGGGGCTGCCTGGGCTGGAGGAGGAGGTCGACGGGAGGGTTGCCTAGGATTGAAGAGGAAGGAGAGAAGGTGGGGGTGGAGGGGCATTGCCTGGTCTAGAGGAGGAAGAGGAGGAGGTCGGTGGGATAGGAGTGTTGTATGGGCTGGAGGAGAGAGGAGGTCGGTGGAGGGGGGAGAGGGTTGCCTGGTTGCAGGAGGAAGGGGAGTGACCATTCATAAGTAATAGGAATTTAAATGGTATAAAATGTAAATTATTTGACGGATACTGTCATATTTAAAGAGGAAAGTTAACACGGGGTTATGGATGTAAGAGTTAACATTATTTAGTGTCCTGACGTAATTTGCGATCACGCAGGTTATGAATGTAATTACAGAATTAGTCAGTGTTATAGTATAAATATCCCAACAAATAATGAAGTACGTAGCATGATACTTTATTTTTTATCTGTTAGGAGTTTTTAATATACTTTTAGCATAATTTGTATGCTTAGCCGGCCCTATTTAATGCGGAAAAGGCTTTGTTGTTGTATAATTTGTATGCTTAGGTGGAATCATTCATAACTTATTACATATAACATGATTATTGTTTCTACTATAGATTGTAATTTTGTTGTTTCTTTTGTAAATACTTCACAAGATAATATTTTTCTAAGATTTAAAAATATTATTTATTTTCAAGTTATTTTAATTAAAAAATCGTGTAGAAGCGTGCAAGTAATCAAGTAATCTGAATTTAGGTTTTGAATTTTATATGCATTAATGATCATTTTTTACTGTGAAAATTAAAAGGCCCTCATTGATTCTTCTTCTCTGGTGAATTGAAAACTAAATAAAAAACAAAAATTAAAACATTATAAATTTAATAAAAGTTAATTAAATATTCACATGTATAACAGGTGTCAGACTCCGCCTCCTTGAGAGAAATATTTATTTCCATATGAATATAAATAAAATATAAAATTTAAAGATTGATATTTTTATAAGTTACAGCTACTAAAAATCAAATAAAAGTTTTAAAAAGCACCAAGCATCTCGAGTTGTTCTTTTGGGGAATAAGCAATGGAATAATAGGTCAATTCCCCGCTCGGTCTTGTTCCCAAGAATATGATCATTTCCATCCACATCCCATTATTTTACCTCTACCCTTATTCATATCTTTATCCCATCTTATCTACCATTGTTCCACATTATTCTCCTTATTCCTATCTTTCCAACCGAAAAGAGAATAAACCCTTATTCTCCTTATTCCCAATCCTTATTTTTACTCAATCCCGAACTGAACGCCCCTTAGTGTCGGGGTTGGTGTTATTATGGGCCAATATTACGGACGGAGGGACCCCTTGTTTACGTTGATTGAGTATGAGATTTTAGAAGGCGGAGGTATTTGATTATATGATTGTTTGTAAAGTATACAATTGTATCAAGTTAGTTAAGAATCCGAAAATAAGTATACAATAACATTGAGTTAGTTAATGAGTCTTATCAAAACACTCAAAAAATCAAAAAAAATATTGATGAAAATGGTAATTACTTTATTTTAGAAAATATTTAGGATATGGTTGCTAACGATTATTTTTTTAAGATGGTGCAAGTGTTGTTTCTTATGGATATCCATTAGAGCTAGCTATTGTTTGGACATAGGCTTACAAACTAAGAGGTTTACTCCTTATTTATTAGGCTCACTATCATTTTACTTTGTCTCTGCTAACCCTTTTATTGAATCATCGGCTTACATCTGTCATGTGTCAGATTGATATTATTTATCAACACCAATATATTTAAACAATAAAATCTTTTAACTTGTCCATGCTAGTCAAATTATTAAATTATTCTCTAATCATTTACTACAACACTACGGACATAGTACCACATTTAGTAATCACAAAGTGTAGTAGTACCTTATAAGTAGTAGGGCTAATGCTAGTCAACCTGGGCTTGGGCATTTTGGGTTGTAGTTGAGGTCTCCAGTTGGGTTCAAGCCCAACAAGTGTCTGGGCCAGTAATCCCTGATAATGGGCGGGTCTGGAGCCCCGGACGTTACATATGGTATCGGAACGAATTCTCTGTAATAATGAAAATGGCCACCCAAGAGGTGGAGCCACCACTACCATGAAGTTAGAAGGAAAGGACTAACCAATATGTGATGCCATCATTGTTACAGGGAATAGGTCATGGACCATTACACAACGAGAACGTTGCGAATATAAGGGTGATTGTACCACTCCAAACATAGTATCACATCCAGTATTCACAATGTGTGATGGTAGCTTATAAGTAATAGAGGCTACTGCTAGTCAATCAGAGCTTAAGTATTTTGAGTTGTGGTTGAGGGCTCTAGTTGGGCACATGAGGCAGGCTCTCGGAGGGGGAAATGATTAAGCAAGTCAAAGATAAAGAATAGAAGTGGGACGACACTCAATGGGTGTCAGTCCCCTATACTTAGGTTCTTGTCGGCCTAAGTAAGAAGAAGGGAAGTGAATCTTCTAGCTGTCGAATCTTATGATGTTGAATCCCATAATGTTGTTGAATCCCTTGATGTGGCAGATGGCCTAATTTCACAAGATCTCATGCGAGGTATGTAGTAGTTGTATCTGATTTTGCACCCCGCATGAATACAATCTCCTCTACCTGAACCAATTGCTTGTTTGATTCAACAAAATACTTAAGCAGCTGCCTATTTACCAAGAAAGATCGTGTACCATCTATGAGATCAGAAATTTTTATACATATCATGGATTAAGAAACATATTAATAAGTATCCATCACTGAGCCCCACTCCTTAAAAAACAGATGTTATATATCTCCTTGTAATGATCCCTACTCTCTACCGAGGGATTATAATTGGAGTAAGAAACAATACCAATGGTCCACTTTGGTATATTTTCCCTTACCCCATTTCACCTATATTGCTATCCATATTATATATTATATATCATATAAAAGATGGGATCATTTGACTTGCACATTAGAAGAATCTTGTCCTTTTTTTAATAGTGCCATGGGAGTATCAATCAAACCTCCTTATACAAAATGAGTATATTTTATGGCAGTCCCCATCTTTTTTCAATGATTTAGGGCATTCCCCATCTTTTTATAGATTCCGTTGGGATTTTATGCCATTTAAATAGATATCATACCAATTTTTGCAAGAAAAATATGGTCCTTGCAAGCATATGCCAAGGGAACATGCCTTATTGATAATAGTAATGGCATCCAACACTTTACACCCCCTCTTCACATTCTTTCCTAGAATAAAAAATATTTAATTTTTATTCTAGTAAAAGAAACACATTTGAGACTATGTCATACATGTCAATGTCAAGTACACAACAAGGACTTCGACATGGGAGCATGACAATCATATTGACATGAAGTGGATGATAAACATCATTAAGTAGAGGATTGATTGGATGATACGCATATGTCAAGCTCGATCGAGAAGAAGAAGGTTGGAGGAATCAACATGGATGAAGAAGGTTGGGGTATGTTCAAGTTGATATGGAGTTGTTCAGTTAAGGATAGGGGATTTCAAATAATAATTTGTCAAGTGAAGTGGGATTGAGATTGGAGCGTAGTTATGTGATAATAAGGCACGCTCTCAGCTGTCTATAGTGTCTAGTAGTCATGTTAAGGTTGATAGAGCAAAAAAAAACATTGTACAACACATAATAACAATTGGCATAATGCTTGGTGAGACAAGGTTGATTAACGAGTTCATAACTTGGATAAAAGAACGAGAGTTGTAAATTATAAATATATAAGAGTTCAGAATTCTTAACACTATATATTAAGTATATATTAGTTGGGTGGGTGAGATTAAACTTTAAATCATCCAAATAAATAGTTTGGGTTATTTGGGTGGGTTGGGAGGAAGACATTAGACCCACCAACCGATCCAACACACATTAAAGGAATATGAATTGGGTCTATAGCACAACCCAAACTCCAAATGACCCAATTCATGTTGACCCATTTTCAAAGATTTGGTTGGGTTATATGGATAGACCCGTATAGTGCCCACCGATAGAGGGAAACTACAAACATTGTCTTCTTCTGACCATATTGACAAAAAATGACATCAAGCAACTCTAGTGCTTTTCTAAGCTTCCAGCTCGTCTTGACGAGGTTGCACACCATACTTGATGAGCTGTCTTTCCTTCTAACAAAAAACACTAAAAGAGATGCGAAGTGAAGTCAAGAAAAAAAGAAGATGGAATAAGAAATGCCCATGAAACCCGATTATCCAAAATCGCACGCAGCAGAGAGCGTGTGTATTTATGCACCACAATATGGACCGATACACCGGTGAAAGTCGTAGCTGAATTGCCAAAATTAATTGTCACACCGGTACTCCTCAAGTGCGTACTAGCACACCGTCGATCTAAGAATTTGGTGAATTTCTTGGTACATCGGTACATTAGACTATGCATCAGTGCATCTTGTTCCACCAACCCCCTTCCCTGGTGCATCGGTACACGAGTATCTGTACCGGTACACCAGAGACTCGTAGCCGAGCTTTTTGTGAGATAATTATACATAGGTGTACATTGTATTTTTCCTATGGGATTGGGATGAGTTTTATAAATAAATTAGGGAGCTTATGCTCATGGAATTTAAATGGGCATGAACAATGGAGAAATAAAATTCATAGGCTAAATATAAATTCCAATACATGCTTTTATACAAGTGATTGGGTGATTAATTGGAAGGCTCCCAAATAATTGAATGATTTCTATGCATCACCCAATAAAAGTTTGACTATACATACCAAATAATGCTTGTGAAGGGTTTGGTTAATAAAAGTGTGACTATATGAAATATATGGATCCATTGTGATTAATTAAATACAAATGTGATGGAATATAAATAAGGGGATATTTACACCCATGACCCTGAGTAGTTTCGTAATTACCCCAGGAACCCTCGATAATCACGAATTACATCCAGGACCTTAAATAATCGCTCTGTTTTACACTCATAACCTTCCGTTAGTTTAGTCCATTAACTTAACCAGCTAACTGAGTTAATCTAACCAGTCATTGATCTAACGGTCAAAAAGAAAGAAAGAAAGAAGAAAAGAAGGTCGGCTTCAAGGGGGACGAGACTCGACATGAGCTGGAGGGGGGGGGGGGGCAGCGCTCGACCTGGTCTGGAGGAGGTGGGGCTTCAGCAGGAGGGTGTTCCACCAGGGGGAATTGCGAACGGGAGCTGGGCGCAGGGGTGGGGTGGGGGGCTTCGAGCAAGAGCACAAGGGGGCTTTGGGAGTTCTCGTGGGGGCTTTCGAGCAGGTGCAGGCCGGGGGGGGGGGACTTCGAGCAATAAGGGGGGCTTTGGGAGTTCCTGTAGGGGCTTTTGAGCAAGTGCATGCAGGGGGGGTGCACGGAGGCTTTCGAGCAGGTGGGTGGGAGGGCTTCGGGAGTTCCCGCAGGGGCTTTCGAGCAGGTACAGGCGGAGGGGGGAGGCTTCAAGAGTTCCCACGGAGGATTTCAAGCAGGTGGGTTGGTGGGGGGGGGACTTCGAGAAGGGGCGCAAGAGGAGGATGGGAGGCTTCCAGGAGGAACTCAACTAGGAGAGGGGTGCGCTTCAAGCAAGGACGGTCGTGGTTGGGCACACAGCGACTGGGCTCCTCGGAGGGGGGTGTGTGTGTGTGGGGGGGGGGGGGGGGGCACTTCCGCGGGGCTCGGGAAGCCGAGGTGGCTTCCACGAGGCTCGGGAGGCGGCGAGGGAAACTTCCATGGAGCTCAGGGAGCAGCGACGGAGGCTTCCACCAGGGGGGCGTGGTTCGCTTCGAGCAGGGACATGCGTGGTTGGAAGCGCGACGGTTGGGCTCCTCGAGGGGGGGGGGGGGAATGTGGAGCATCGGGCAGGGGAGCTTCCACGGGGCTCGTCGGGTGGGGGTGGGGGGGTGTCTTAGCGAGCAGGAGAGCCTGGAGCTCGCATGCAAGAGGCGGAGGCACGGGGAGAAGGAGGGCTGGAACTCGCATGCCGGAGGCAGATGCGCGGGGCAGAGGAAGCTGCTTGTCGGGAAAGCATGGGACGAAGACCTTAGGCTTGCAAGGGGGAGTAGGGGCATCATTTTGCTTGATCTACAAATAGCATCATGTTATAAATATGATGTGTTTCGAAGGCCAAAATGGTCAACATATGACTTTTTCTGTCATAAATTGGAGAATTCAGACGGAACTTGACACAGGGTTATGCCATATAAAGGTAAGCATTATTCAGGATCCTGAATGTAATTCATGGTTATCGAGGGTTGCTGAGGTAATTACAAATTTACTCTGAATTATGGGTGTAAATATCCCTATAAATAAATGGATAGGGTAGGAATTACGCCAGATTGTGCATGGAAAATTAAAGAGTGGCACTCTTGAGTTCTTTAATAGAAAAATATGGTGCGAGTCCTGAGTTGTTGTCTTGTGGAGACACGTAAGTAAATTAATGATAAAAATTACATAAAGATAATCATTGTAATTATGGAGGTGTCCTATGGATGTGTTCCCACGTTGGATAGATTGAAATGAAAATACGATCCCCTCGAGGAAGAGGAAGATGTGATAGATTGAGGGCATTGGGTTGGGCCGATGCAACCCGGCTTAAAATTTGACCCGTATAATTCGATCCAAACTCATACTCGAAATTTAGTAGTGAGCCACGGGTCTAAAAATGAGCCTGCATTGAATATCGGGTGGGGTTCGGGCTTAAGAAGGTCCCAACCCGCAAGCTCAATATCCCAATCTAATTATTCCAGTATATTTACGTTCGTTCCAAATACCATATTCTAACTTTCATATCCTTATTTCAAGTGCAGAATAAATGTTTAGACCCATTAATAATCATATCCATCAACGTGGATTGAGACATTATTACATTAACATGCAAGATTATTACATTAATATGCAAGAATGAAATCTATGTCCTCAAATGTTAGAGCATGTACAACTATTATAAGTAACCAATCTGTATTGGGTCATAGTGTCACATCTATAATAGAATATGTAATTGTGAATTGAATGGTGGTTTAAGTCGCAATATTTTTTTACCACATTTGTATTTCCAACATACAACTAATGTTAGAATCACGAATTAGTTAGCGTACTTAAATCTTAAACATGCACACATGCATAAGAAACAACCTAACAAATGCAAGAAGAACGGAACATATGATATTGGTGTACAAAGGTGTTAAATTGGACCAGCCCGATCTGAACCCGATCTATTTTGTTTGGGCCGGATTTGAGCTTGGGCTGGACCAACTCAAACCCGATCCGACCCGGTCTGATGCCCAACCCTTGGATTGAGACATCAAGTCATGTATGTATTATGAGACTACTCTTATACTAGTACAATATTTAGTGCCCCTGAAACGGATACGCCTATATCTAATCGAGGGGGGTTTAGGGGAGTGTGTTAGCCGAATTCTACACTTGACTAAATATTTATATAAATATATATGGAACAATGAACAGAGTGGGAGCATTGAGAACTTAGATATTATGCACATACTTCAAATGCATGCCTATGGAGGTAATCCAAACCCAAAGTACTGAGTATATTGGAGTCATACCATGATCCAATATATAGAATACAAGTACTGAACTTTCTGCCCACTCGTACTTCGTCGGAATTCCATTCAGGTATATGGGTTGCTAGGAAGAATTTGTGAACTTTGAACTTCCATAGTTCATACTTCATACACAACTTCAAGGTACGTGTTCACTTCTAAAGTTATATTAGTAGTTATAGATACTTGTATAGATTCTCCATCTTTAATTTTCAATCATGTAAAATATTATGGACATGTTTAAAGTTGTTCAATTGCAAGTTATTTTGGGAAAATATAAAAGTTGTCGGAGGACTTTGTTCTTTACTTTTCCTTATTGAGAAAAAAAAATAAATAAGATAAGGTATACTCTTTGATTTAGTACTATCATATATATATGGGTAAAATGGGGCTGCCTCTTGGGAGTAGCCAACTTGGCTACTCCCACCCCTATTTTTCCCTCATTTTTTTTATTTTTTTGGAAAATAAAAATTTGTATATTCACCACTATATCCCTCTAACATTCTATTAAAATTTCGTCAGAAACAGAGACTCCTAGGCCCTCCATCCAGACGTCATTTTTTTAACGGTCGAAGGATTTTTTAAATCGACCCTGTTTGGATGGAGGCCGTAGGAGTCTCTGTTTTTGACAAATTTTAATAGAATGTTAGAGGGATATAATGATAAATTTACAAATTTTTATTTTTCAAAGAAATAAAAAATAAGGGAAATATAGGGGTGGGAGTAGCCAAGTTGACTACTCCGAGGGGGCAGCCCCATTTAACCCTATATATATACATATGCACAAAATAATTAAAGCTATTATATACTAAAAACACAAAAAACATTAAAAACTACCAAAAATCACAAAAAAATACATAACATCCAAAAAAATAAAAAAAAAAATATTCAGGAAACCTTGTAGAATATACTATCAAGGGAAAATATTTTCAAACTTTTTAGGGATCATTGTACACTAATGCCCTATTTTCCAAAGTAGCCCCTATTTTACATTTAAAATTTTTTATAACTTTATCTTTATTTTTCTTTTATTCTCTATTTTTTCCTATTTACACACCCCACACACACATTAGAAAAAATAAAAAAATTATTTGAGTTTTTATTATATCTTTTTATCATATTTTTATATCAATACCCTTCTTTTCATATTTTCAATTTCGTAAGCCATTTTTTTCCTTTTATTTTTATTATGTTATTTTGAATGAATTAGAAATTTAGAAATTAAAAGGAATATAAAACTAAAAGTTATATATATATATATATTAAATATTATAGCTATCTCATCCGCATGTCATACATATAACCAAAATTCCTAAAATTTAAAAAAAAACAAAATAAAAATAATCAAAAAGGTAAAAAATTACAGAATAAACACAAACACGTCATATACACACTTGATTGAGTATTGGGACTTAGACACTTGTGGCACACTTTGAGTTGCCCGTAGGGATGAAAACGAACGTGAATATATTCATATTCAATCCACTATCGTATTTGTTTTGTACATATTTTGACATTCATATTCGTATTCGTTTTAAAATGGATGTGGATATGGATATCACTTTGACATTCGCTAGTATTCGCATTCGTATTCTTATATTTGCTTCCGTATATAAGTATAGTAATATATTTATTTATAACTGTGTGTAACAATATTTTATAATTGCATTCACCATTATTGAAACAACTGTTATGAAATTAGTATATCTGGTATACCTATTTTATATGTAAACCATCCTAAACATGTATATTTTAGTTAATCTATTAAAAATTTCTGTTATTATTCGTATCTTGTTCATATTCGTTTAAATTCGTATTCGTTTTTAAGGATATGGTAACACATTTTTTATATCCGTCAATATTCGTATCTGTATTCGTATTCGTATTTTAAAATGGATAAGGATATGATTATACCTATATTTGTATCCATATCCGACTGTTTTCATCCCTAGTTGCCCGCCTCCTTAAGTCTACCTTGGACTTTCCTGATTACACAAAAGATACACATTGTGCTGATTGGATAAAGTTGATTGAGTGCTACACCAGCACGCACATTAGAGATCACTTAGTCGTGTTCATTGTTGAGCCGATTGATTCGTATGTCCATATCATTAAGTAGGAAGAGCTAACACATTACACACACTACAATTAGTTTCTGTATTTAAGAAATATTTAAGGATTATGTTGAATGACGGTGGATTTTAGCCGAACTTGAATGATGTAGTATGGAAATGGAACTTAGACTCTTTAGTATAAAATCCTGATTCTCGGGAAATTTCGAGACATTCTGAGACATTCTTAATCCATGGGTCTTGACAAACTCAATTTTCACCTTTTGTTCATTGAACTTAATTTGGAATCCAAATCCAATGATACCTCAATTTTGTTTGCCATAGGGTAAGGTTATTTTGTGTCAACATTTGAGCCTTTAGATTATTTATCTTCACTTAACATGTCATCTAAATCATCTCATAATGTTGCGAATGCCTCTTTTCTTGAAAAGTTTTTGTCGTGGTTCTCTTCCTTTACTTCTTATCTTTTTTTTAAATGGACAATGCCTCACCATATGTCCATTCTTTTCGTAATTATAACCAATAATTTACCTCTTTATAATTGTAACAAGCAATTTGCTCATCAATCTTTTTGTAAAGTTCTTGTTGACTTGTTTCTTTCCTTGGCACATTTGCATATTTGCCAAGAGGTAAATGTGATGACTACTTCATCTTTTGTTCATGGTTCATTGAAAGAGGACTTTGTTTTACAAGCGGAGCATTACCTTTATTTGAATCTTCTTTGACATCTTCTTTTTAATCTTTTTCTGGTCACCTTCGTGTTCCATGAAATTTTCTATCAGTTCTTCAAGAGTAAGCTTGCTAAGATCTTTTGCTTCTTCAATATATGTGATATTTGGTTGTGATTGCTTGGTGATCTATATACTTTTCAACTTCGTTTTTGGTTGAATATTCTTTGAGGACACCTTTAAGGGGATTTGCTATATTTGTAAATGGTGTATTATCTCCTTGATGGATTCACCAGCTTATTTTTAAAAACTCAAGTTCCTTTTTTGAGAGCGAATTTTGGATTTCTTGACCTACTATGTTCCTCCAAGATATCTTGCGATGTCATATCTCATCTCAAATTGAGAAACCTTACTGAATTAGTTAGTAGACAAGGCATAATAAAGAATACCCATTGTCATACACTTCTCGGCGAATGTTTTTCGTCAAGAGGAGTGTAATCCTAGTTCCTTGTTGATTTTTGATAATCGTGAATTATTTTCCAGTTACGAAGTGAAAGATCTCTTGTGGGTGGATTTTCGATTGACGTCTACCTTCTTTTTCTAGCTAGTATATTATGTACCATTGAAGTAGGGAGGTCGATTGGTTGATTGTCCTTGTACTTGGTCATTGACTTCACTTGAGCTCAATATTGTTGTGTACGAAAGTAACGTCAAAAACACCAAACCTAGATGCTTTGATACCAAATAGAGATGTAACAGAGGGTGTGAATAATGATTAAGTGAAAAGGTTATTTGTAAAATAGATATCTATAATAATTGGAAACAATAATCAAACAAGCAATTTACATTGCACGGATATTTATACATATTCATCCTACGTAAGATATACGTCATGTGCCTTATCTTGTCCTATCCATAGCTTACAAACTCTAACTATATGAATTACTTTTGATGCAGTTCAAACTATCTACAAAGCACATAACTTACCCCAAATAATCTTCTATATAAGAAGGATGCCTTATATTGAGAATGCATCAAGTTATGTAACACTTACCAAGGATTTATATTCGATTTGGGAAGAAAGACCTTTACATAAAATGCCTCTTGGTTAAGAATAAGATAAAATAAAAATAATAGTCTACATAAAAACTTTCAAAATATAAGCAAATTTTGAAATGCAAACCCAGAGAATCAGAGCATAGACTTTGGTACAAAACTTCAAGTAGTATAAGTTAATGAAGATCGAAGAGAGCCTTACCTTACTTGGCAGTTGGCACTCACATGAACTAACAAATGAGTTAAGTATAGTGTGGGTGAGTAGAGAATTGTTGCATGCGATGTGTGTTGAAAAGTGTGCATAAGGGGTCCTATGTTACATTTAAAGGAGGTCCAAGATTAGAATGATTCAAATAGACTCACTCAAAATGACTAAAGAGTGACTTTTAGTTGATGGTGTATTTGTGAATGTATAAGTGTATTGGTACATTGAGATGTATCGGCGTAAGAAATAATGTATCGCTGCACATCTGTTACAAAAAATGACAATGTCAAAATGCTCAAGTTAAAAAAGTTGACAATGTAAAATGTATTAGTGCAATAAGATGTATCAGTGTAATAATAAAGAACAATGTTGGTTAAACAATATCAAAGTATGTATCGGTGAGAGAAGTGTATTAGTTGAATAATACATGATTCATCTACATTATACTCAATTTTTTTCCTCTTAACTCATGACCAAATACACAAAAAATCGCAAAATAATAAAATAATACAAAACACTTTGTCAATAAAAATGAACTAAATGCACTTTGTTAATACACAAACAAACCCAAGAAAGAAATCCAGGGAAAAATAAATAATTTCACTTGTATATATTCATGTGTATACATTAAGCAATCTTCTCTGATTTTAATGAACTCATGTTAAATTCAATAGACATGAACCAACTCCATTGCATATATACAACTAATGTTAACATATAACCTGAAAACACTAACATGTGTGTATTACAAATAAACCTAAACCTTAGTTTGAGCAAACCTAAATTTAAAAATTAATTCTCTACCTCATCCAGTATCACATAATATTGTACTCACTTTGAAATATTGTACTCTTAATTATATACAAAATAAGAGTAATTTTGAAAGAATTGGAGTCCATACGTGAAACCTGAATTTTTAGCCATATGTATATTATATCGCTGTAGATTCTTAAATTTATCATTTTGTGCACATATTTTCCTATTTTTATTTAATTCCTTTTGATTATATTTCTAGTTTGTATCCTTCCTAAAAACAAAGATATTAAAATTAAAAAAAATCAGAAAAACAACAAAAAAAGACTTGTGTGTATAAGTTCTATCTGTAGTGTATATATATCATACTTATCTTATTTATTTTAAATTTTTCTAAGTAATTAAAATTCCAAAAAATATTATGGTGTAAATAGTATGGTATTATTTTTAAAAAATATAATATGAAAATATTACTATAAGAACCTTAAATAAAAAAATACAAAACTGTAAAAAACAAGTATTTCTACATATAAAAGATCTTTAAAAATATTTTCTATGTGTATATAACTTCATTTGATTTTGAGGTATTCATGAATATCGTAGATCTTTTTGAAATCTACAAATTTCATGTAGACTACTTTTTTCTAACTTATCTTGTATTTTTATTTATTTTTTGGGTTTTTTTCTGTTTTTAATTATAAAGTTCCATGTGGTGCGTCAACATGGAGTCATCAACGGCATGCGGTGCTACCACATCGGTGCGCATATAAGTCCAGTTCCACCTCCGATGTTGACCCTAATCAACTTCACACCTTGACCATTTCACACCTCAGTCTTCCCCCCGCGCCATTGGCTCCAGCCAAGCCACCTCAACACCATGTCCACACCTATGTTGACCTTATTGGTCAGCTCCATCTTCTCCACATCGTTCTACTCGGATCTCCAGTTGAGCTCCATGTTGTTACACCCTCGTCCAACAACCACCCATAACCTCTACATCTGCCAACACTCGTACACCCATTTGCTAGCAATCAACTCCTCGCACGATCTCCCACTCCAAGTAACGTCTCCCACAATCCTCATTGCAATTGCTCATCACATGCTTCTTCTTGACAGAAATCACCATCATGGTATAAAACCCCAGACATTGCGTTTCTTATAACTATATGACAATTCGTGGACACGACTCTAGCATTAGACTCCTCCTCTAATGACAACAGTCAGAGCACATTTTTGAGATATGTTGAGTTGTGTGGGTTTAAAGATGGGTAAACGGATCCATGGATGAGGGACCGTTTACCCTAACCTCTATAAATTGTACTTTTCCCCCTTATTACAGAATAACATAGTGAAGAGAGATCCCTAATCTCCAGTGAGGGAGACTAGGGTTTGTGTGTGCCCCCGTGGTTTTTCCCTAATCTCCAGTGATGAATCTTCTTATATTTTTGTTCTGCTACTCCTTTCTTTATTATTTTTGCTTCTTCTCATCAAGTATATGCAATAAGCCTGACCAATCGCCTCAATCAATCTCTCTCTCTCTTTGCATTATTCTTCATGATTTAATCATGTTTAACGAGAGAGAATTATATAGAAATTGATGGGAGACGGGCAACAAGCCGCGCCGCCAATCCCTTTTGAATGGCAAATCCAATCCTTCGAAATACAACATTCATAGACTTAGGAACCATAACATTGCTATGCATGACTTTTTGAATCCTCTTAAGGAGCTCCACTGCTTCACTTGCCAAGAACCCAAATGTATCAAAACCAAAGGGGATGAATACATGTTGGTTGTCAATGCAGGCCTTCTCATGTTTAGCCACTTTAGGTGAGGCAGCTTTTTGTGCAGCGCATCCGGCAAAAAAATCACTCTTTATCGGACCCACCAATGGAGAAACTCCAGTTAAATCAACAAATGCATGTTTTCCTCCAACCCATCCAAATATTAAAACAACTGCCGGTCTAAGTGCCGATCTCCCCTCTTGTGGACCAGTTAAAAAATTTACCGTTACTTCTTTTTTTGAAGCAACGCCCGCATATCTGAGTACATCAAAAAGAACATCCCTGACAAGATCATGTCTGTATTTAAAACCTAGAAGTTCGCGACAATGAACGACATGCTCCCCAAAAGCATCTAAGCAGGATTTGTGGCATACTGGACAAGCCTCATCTGGTGGGAATAGAGGAATCATGAGGCGGTACTTGAGAATACTACGATATTCAATGGGTGACATATGCATTCCAAGTCCCTCAATAGGAATGGCAAGAAGAAAATCTTGGGCATGTTCAGCTTGTAAACATCGGAAAATTGCTTTTTGTCTAGCAATCATGTCAAACTCAGCTTCCATATCTTTTACGATTTTGCTAAAAAAAGAATTCGCCAAAGCATTCTGGGCTTTAGGAGGGACGGTATCCTTACTAGCAAAATATGTAAGATCAATAGATGGGAGCTCCATCTCCAACCAACAATATGGTTGGAGCTCAACTCCTCATCCTCCACTTTGCGTGGAGTCCCAGCCCATTGCACCAACTTTTTGATCCTCAACTAGATACCATCATCTCCTATTGACTGAGGCTATTCATGTCTCAAGCAACCATTCCCACTTGCAGGTAACAAATCGGAGCCATGACCCTTCGCTGGAAAGCAGATTATCGACTAAAGCAACATCTGAAGTCCTCCCCCATCACGTTTGTAGCAGGGTCGTCCCTAATATTTCGTGGGCTTTGGGCAAAAGAAAACATAGGCCCTTATAAAAAAACATAATACAATTTTATAAAATTAGTAAACTTTTTTTTATAAAAAGTTCTTAAAATTTTACAAAGACATATGTATATTTATGGCCGTCGAGCATCAAACAATAGGATATGAACTACAAATCAAATCCTCGGTCGAGCTATAGTGGAAAGGACTGAGATCCGTTCTGAATTGGAGGGAAAAAGGTTTTCAATCGTGTTGGATGATTGCTGGAGTGGAAAATCGAAATGATGGAAGGAATTGTGGGATCCTCTTACATATGAGAGTGATGGAAGCAATGTCATCATCACATCTCGAAAGGATGTTAGAAGAGAACTTACACCTACCTTCGTGAAACCATATCCATTCAGTATTCTTTTGGATAAGGAGTGCTTGCAGATCTTTCAGTCGTACGCCTTTCCATATGGAGGGCCTTCTACAACAAATGGTTGTCATAGTACCAACAGATTGCAAGGAATTAACGAAGAGATTATAAAAAGAAAATCAAAGGGCTTCCCTTAGCAACAATGGTGCTTGGATCCACCTTGTGTAATGAAAATCATGAGAGTGCATGGAATGATGTGCTTACAAGATTTATAAGATGATTGCAATATCATGCCGGCACTTATGTGAGCTATCGACACCTTCCCTCGCATCTGAAACAATAGTTTGCATATTTATTGTTGTTTCCCAAGGACTACCAATTTAAGAAAGAATATGTGATTTGGATGTGGATGGCACATGGTTATGTCCATGCCGAGGACAACCTTGGGGACAACAGTAAAGCAAATGAGAAAACAACTTGAAAGTGATCGTACGGCTGATGCCCAGGCCTCGGCAACCTGATGAGGGCCATGAGTCGGCAGTGCAATGCAAGTCTGAAATGTCAAAGACAGAAGGCTCACATACAACCTATGATTCGTGAGAGAGTGTGGGGTTTGCCGGTTTTGGAATCCGATTGCCGGATGACAATTACAATGGTAGGATGGATTTGAGACTCTGAGCTTGACTTGATCGATTTGAAATTAGAGGTTTGATGATTCGTGAGAGATAGAGAGCGGATTTAATGATATAACTTGAGAATGACCGGAATAGAATATGTAATTATGGTTGAAATAATATGGAAGAGGAACCATCATTTCATTATTGGGAATTTAAGAGTGGGAAAATGAGTAAGTTATGGACCTTAAATGGGCCCCTAAATTTGATGGGCCCTAGGCCCATGCACCTCAAAACCACCCTCAAGGCCGGCCTTGGTGTGTAGACAAGGAAGAAGGGATGGGGGCTTCTGGCAGTTGTTGGATGCCCTTGCAACCCACATACCAGGGTCATAGAATGAGAAGCCTGTCGGAGGTCCAGAGTCGTAGGATCGTCTTCAATGCATCTCACTCTATGCATCTAGGAGCTCCATGCGTCACTTGTGCAGTCGTCTCATCATTCAACCATCTATCTAAAAACTCGCTTTTTACCACTCTAAGGATGCCGAATTAGTTATAGCATGTGATATAAAGTTCGTGATCAAAAAAATACAAAATTAAGAAATCAATGATGTTAATTTATATATTTTACATGTGTGAGTCCCGATGTCTAACTCGTGGAGGTAAAAATTTGGGATCATATTCAATCAAGCCAGTATAGTAATCAGGTTCACACAAGAGATTATTTTTTTAGATTTTTTATGTGAAATGAAAATACAAATGACATGTAGTTGTGCAGGTGAATGCAAAAATGGATGAGATGTGCATTATGAATGCAGAATGACTCAAGGTTGTTCCGTCTGAGGTTAAGTTATTTAAAAATGACTAGCACCTAGAAGTCTCTCTAAGATTCACGGTTTCCTTTGATTGGCCTCGTTCTATCGTCATTTATTTGAAATCTAGCACTTGTGTCACCTCATGGATGATTGCACTCATAAAGCTACACCCACTTAGATATCAAGGTTGAGGTTGGTTTTCACAAATTGGAAGATAAATTAACTAAGCAATAGATGCAACAGCACCGCCTCGAGATCCGAATCCTATTCGAATGTTCCCATGTGGCATGAAGCTATTACATCAATCTACCAAGATCTAGTCATCTAACACCAAATACAAAATATTTAAGAATACAAGCATGATATAAAATATCTTAAAGATGTGCACGATAGGAATACTTTTACTGCATGGCTACAAAAATTCGCTTCAAATATAACAAAAGCGACTGCTATAGGAAGGTAACTAAAATGAAGGACCGCCTCAAGGTAATAAGTAACTAGTCCTCCAAAAAGTCATCAAGTTTCTCCTCCCAAACAACTCCTTTAATTGGGTCACAAATTGCAAGGTGAGGTAAATAGCCAACGAAGCAATATACACAAAGACGATGTCAAGGCTAGAAGTGTCAAGTAATGAACAATTTCAATGAATGTCCATTTAACGAAGTTAATAACAATAATCATAACTTAAAAGCAAGCAAAGATTGGACTGCATCTTAATCTAATTTCACTTGCAGGTATAGAAGACCATCAACAAGAATAAGAAAGGAATACTAACAGTTGCTATGACATTCAATATGCATTTGATGTTAAGTATATGAAATTGTATCAAAAAGATCATAGAGTATAACAATAGAAACTAAACAATTTCATTTCTATTTCAAGGTTGTTAATCATACTTTGATCGTTAAGTATGAGAGAAGAAAATGCCACTAGATTTGCAACAAGAATCTAAAGGTATTCTCAGACCCCATTACTGTGTGTGATTGAGTGGCTACTTACAAACTTATTCCTTACTAAGGCTACACAAATATGATTATAAGGTATTGCTTGTCACTATAAAACAACCACGGAGACAAAATAAGCAATCCTTGTCACACGAGAGACACAACATATGTGACGTGTGTGTGTGTGATGTTAGGGCCCCACAGTGCAACCTAAACTCTCTTCCTCCCCCCCATGTTCGAGTTGAGCTATCACACAATCTACCCAAAATCGCTCAGGTTCATGACTCCCTTAGGTTATTATCTTCGTATTAGTCTAGATATTTAACTGAAATATTCCAACTTAATTGCAGCATTGCTTAATATTTCTCATTGATAACATTTGTAAAATGCATTGGAAGACTAGTCCATAACTTAAAGAACCTAAGTTCTAAGTGGTATGAGTCCAAGTTATCTAAATAACTTAGGGACACGGGTCCTCCGTGCATCAGTATCCCAATACATCTAAGTCCATGTCTCCACTTCTAACTGCATTTGAGTGACTGCATTTAAGTCATAATATTTAACTACACACAATGTTCATTTAAGGATTTGAAGTTAATAGAAAGGAGGACAACAAAGCATCTCCAACACTTAGCAAGTTAATTAGGAAAAAAGGGCACTAAGATAATCACAAAGCACTCTAAATCACTTTATATTTACTAATTTATCATGAATATAAAGCACTAAAAGCATGCTAGCTTTTATCCATCTCTAATGTTATAACCATAATGACAAAGATTGAGGAATGCATGATAGTCATAAAGGAAATTGGTATCCAATAATAATAAATTTGAGGCTCGAATACCACATTGTAATTCATTACCTCTCAGCAATATCCATATACAAAATACAATTTAAGACATGATTATGACTCAATACATGCTCCATTCCATAGAAAATCACTCATTACAAGCATAAATATGCACATTTAGACATGCGCATTTTGGTGCAGGTACCAGGCCTCAAGGACCTACCTGGAGCCCCTTCGAAGTCCATCTTCCTCTCCATGTCAAGTTGGACCATTGAAGACCCCAGGTCCCATTTGACGGGACCTGTAACCTTTTGGAGGCTACCTGCAGGTGCTGTTGGAGCCCAAGAAGGAGTAGGTCGACCAGAGCAAAAAACCAAGGCTGGACAAGGGAGAAATCACGGATCGAAATACATCCATGTTGAGTTCTTGGGGTGTTCTTCATGAACCCTCTAGAGACGTTGAATCATGCCTCAACGCCATATTCCTTGTCAGTCATTGAATTAGCACAAAACGACCCCCTCCATCTGCCATTGATAGGGTTAAATGGCTCCACGTGGCAAGCCCAGCGTCGTCCGATAAAGAACCCTCAGGTAAATTCCATTGCGCCCTTGCCGCTCTTTTTTATTTTGTATTTGGTCATGTAAATATTAGTCTCAGTTTAAAAAAATTGTAAATATTATTAAGGACCCCATGAACTTTGTTAGATTTGCATAAAAGTCCTTACAACTCACGTGTTGCGCCACGTGAGGAGCTGTAGCTTTTGCACAAAAGGCCGCTCAGCTTTATTTATTTACTGATTAGTCTAAAAAATTATAAATATAGCATAAAAATTTTGGGAAAATTTACATGCAACCACCTGCAGTTTATTTTTTTATAAAAACACCCCTATGAGGCTTATATTTTTATTTATGTTTTTTTATTTTTATTGAATAACTTCTTTGCTTACTAGTTGTTGGGAAAAATGCATTACACGCTTTAAATTATGCAGATACATGCGCACATTTTTATTTAGTATTTTTGTGTTTTTCCATTTACTAAAAATCAAGTTAGAGCACCCAAAAATTAGCAAAAGTATATTACTATATATTCTGATTGCAGACTAAAAATCATAAAAAAAATATAAAAAAACACTAAAGATCATAACCCCTAAAAACTTATAAAAATCTATAAAATTTCTTTAAAAATCCAAAAAAAATCTATCATATATTTTTATTTATATCTATCATATATTTTTATTTATATCATACAATAAATATTAAAAATAGTTTTGGGAAATTTTGAACTTATTATATATTTTTAATACCAAAAATAATTCGAACTATATATTTTAAACATTGTTTTATATATTAAATACTTTAAAAATACATAAAAATTAGTAAAAATTATAGTAGAAAACACAGAAACAAATAAAAATCTTAAAAACAAAAAAAATATTTTTTTTTTGAATTTTAAGCATATTTACATATATTTAAAATTACAAAATAATATATATACTATATATATATCTTATATTACCATTATATTATTTATTATCATTATTATTCCTTATAAATATCTATTATATATTTAAACCTTTCAAAAAATAAAATTGATTGTTCTTGTATATATTTACATATATATTATACATCATTATATAATATTTATATTATCTATAATATTATTATATATAAGTGCATATTATATCTCTAAAATAAAAGGAACCTAAAATTTTGCAAAAGTAAAACTAAAAATTAAGAAATAAATAAATATATATATATAACAATTAGAAATCAACAAAAAATGTAGTAATTAAAACCCACAAAAAATCAGAAATTTCCACAAAATAAGTATTATTATTAGTTATTAATTAATAAAAATTATACCTATCCTCAAGTTTTGCTCTCAATGGTTCGACCGCTACAGTTGTTGACTATACACATCTTTTGTAGGGTATAATAAAACTTACCACACACTAGTTTTCATTGTTTAAAATTTATTGTGTGTTTATTTTGTCTTAGTTGATCGATTGGGTTTCAAGTACCGTGAGAGTGGCCACTACAGCGATTGTCGGATCCGACTTGTAGGACATCGCATGCCTTCCAAGACCGGACGTTAGGAACCCATGTTCAGTTGATTAAACTAATGGCATCACTATCTGGGAGCGACACGTAGGTGAAATAGCCAGAAGTAAGCGTAGGAGAGAGTCTTGTGGTCTCACATTGGGGGACCACAGTCGATGTATCGACTTCTCCAAAGAACCTTGGCTAGTTTCAACAATCAACCCACAATACAAATATAAAACAATAAAAGTGAATGATGTGGATCAAAATTTATTATATCCCTATAATAAAATGTGTATAGTGGACAAGTATGGCAGGGCCTCGAACACATGGAGAATGGGGGATAGAAAAAATTGACTAAAAAAGACAACAAATGTTTGAGCTTTTTAGGGGTTTTTAAATTTTACGTTTTTTCAATTATTTAATTTTTTTGGAATTCTTGTTTTTATATTTTTTTAGATTTTTAATTTTATAATTTTTTTATTTTTAATTTTTCTGATTTTAATTTTGATAATAATTATAATAAGCAATATAATTATATATTAAACATATAGAGATTTTATGTTGGGGGTTGGGAAAGCTACACCCGGATGTGTAGCTAACTAACTGCACCCGACCATTTTTTCATTGATTTTTTGTGTTTTTGAAATAAAACCTAGGGGGACTTAAATCATCATTGATCACCATGGTCTCATGTAAAATTCAACTAACTTCGACACTTCTATCATCTCCATCAACACTAACACATTTTAACGATCTCAGAATTGCTTAAATTGACCATATCTAGATGGGCATGTTAGGCATTTTTGTTTTGCATGAAACTTGAAACACATATTCCACTCAATAAACTAAGTAAATCCCCATAGGTTTCCTTCAAAAAAGCAAAACCCAATAAGAAAAATGGTCGGGTGTAGCTAGTTGGCTGCACCCCCCCGATGTAGCTTCCCTTTTTCATTTATATTTATAGATATATCTATAAATTCTCAAAAATTACTAAATAAAATATTGTTGTTTTTTATGTTTTCTCAATTTTCTCAATTTTTATTATATTTTTACTATTTGTTTATATTTTAATTGAATTAAAAAGTCAAAACAATGGCTAGAACAAATCGGCCAGATTGTTTTGGAATTTAAAAATAGCTAAATAGCTCAAAATTTTCCAAACCAATTTTAATGTATAATAAAATAATAGACACAATTTAGAAATATAAACAAATATTTTTAGAATTTTTTTATTTTTTAAAATTTTATAAGGATTTTAGATCTTTTTATATTTTAATGTTTTTCTTTTTCTATTTTTGGGATTTTGGTATGTAGGTACAACACTATGTAATAAACAAAATATAATTTTTTCAATTTTTCAAAACATTTTTACATTTTTATATTTTTTTAAGCTAGATAAGGAAAATAGCTTTATTTTTTTTTATAAATAGAATAATAGGATAAAATATCTTAATAAAAATATATGTGATAGAATATGTTATAAGATATTTATTCTAATTTTCTACAAATTTTTAAGGCACGTCCACTATTTTTCACATAAATAAAATCTATATGAAGAAATACAGTCCGATAGGGCATTTATGTATATATTTAAAGTTTAAGCAAAACCCACACACATCAGAGAAGAACAAGACCAAAAAATGCATTTTTTCTAAATATTTCCAATAATATACACCTGTAAGAGTATTTCTACAGTTGATACAAAGTTCAGGGGGTCAAATGCAAAACTTCTAAAACATATTACACTTATATTCCAAAGATGTGGACTGAAACGAAATATAGAAAACTCAGGGGTCTAGGTGCAAAATACCCAATCCCCTCATGCACATGGGCACGTGAGATGACGTGGAGTGGACCTAAGTGCAATTATGGAAAGCACATGGGGTAGAATGCAAATATTCAAAATATTTAATGTTATAGATGAAAGTTTAAATACTAAAAAGAAATTATAAAAAATACACTGGTAGCAGCAAAAATTACCCCCACGGGCACAATCCAACGGCGTAGAGGTTTCCACTTGCCACGCGTCGCATAGGGAATGACCGATGATGCTTTGCAGATCTAGGGCTCAAATCGCGAGATAATTGTTGAGGTCAAATGTCAGAGATGCCTCACGTCAGGGGGACTGGAAACCGAAACAGACCCCCATCCAGTGCAATTATATGGTGTCAAGGCAAAGGGGCACAGACCTAAGGGAAGGCGTCGATCCAAGCACAACGAGAGGTCTTACAAGAGCTGGCAAGAAAGATTAAGGATGAGATAGAGAGGGATATTGTCACGTGATCGAGTTCTTTTTACTTCCTCGAACGGCTCCTAAAGATGGTGGAAGAATGGACAAAGAACTCACCGCTAGCGAGTTTAGAATCGATGTAGCTCTTGTCTCCGACCACCCGGAGCACCACAAATGGTCTCTTCTTGCTCTAGAAACCCTCTCGTACCTCCCAGGAGCTTCAAGTAGATCCAAGGCTCACAAATCGAGCCATGGAGATCGACGATTCCGGCGAAGACCTAGGGGTATCTCCATGCGTCGAATACCCCTAAAAGGGGGTCTTTTCTCTTCGTTTCCTGCAGGGTTAGCAAGAGGAACCAAAAATGAATCCTCTGAATGCTTCAAGCAGTGGAAATGGGTGGAGGTGATGTGGGGCAGAGCTCTCCGACGGTGAGGCAAAGAGGGCAAGCGGATCTCCAGATCCGACAAGGATTCGAGTGAATGGAGAGGCCTGGAGCGTAAAGGGATGGTCGAGGAAGAAGATGTAGATGTCGATGAAGGTGGAGCGGGTCTAAATCAACGAGGACAGAGGGCGGAGCTAGGGGGCTCTGGCGATCGATTTTTTTATTTTATTTAAACTAAAATGGAATTGAACACAATGAAATACGGAGTTGCACTACTTCCTACACTATGAATTGAAAATGCAAAAGAAAAAGAAGTTATCTGCCATGAAGGCTGGTCGGAAGGTGATGAATCTGAGAATACCTCTTTAATTTGTAGGAATTATTTCGTTGTAGGTGGGTAATCACAATCAATCAAGAAATAACCACTTAATTATTTAATTAATTTTAATCGAAGTGATTTTATGTTTATTTAACCTGGGAAATCCCTAGGGTCAAACTCGAGGAGGAAAAGGAACAACCTATGTTAATGTCTATCAAAGTTCGTGCATAGTTTTCGAGGTGGATATTTTTTGGTTTTTTTAATGCAATTTTAGAATGCAAATGCAAATGTGGACCAAATTTAAGGACCAAAAAAATTAATATCAATTAAAATGATGTACAAAAATTATGAAACATGGCCAAGATGTAAATAAGGGTGAAATTAATGTACTGTAATTTTTTGGAATTTTCGGATGCAATATGAATATTTGATACATTAATGAATGCAAAAAGTGAATTAAAATAATTAATTATAATAAATATTAAACCTCTCTATTTTTAGGAAATAAAATTATCTAAGATAGATCAACAAATAACTACCCTAGAAAAATCCTAAAGCCTAAAAATATGGAGTTAATACCTATTAAAAATTAAATATTGAAATCCGCAAAATGATAGACACATGATGCATGCAAATGCAGTTCTTGTTGGACACAATGTGAAATACAATTAATTATACTATCCATGAATTTTCAGCAATTTTTTGATAAATGGTTATTATCTATGAATTTCAGAGTGTAAAGTGGGCAAAATATGCAAGATTCTACAAAAGTATTGATTATTAATTAGCCACACAGCATAAAATTATGAATCACATGTCAAATATAAAGAATTAGTTGAAGAACACAATGTGATTTTTTGATTAATAATAATGATGCAAAATGAAGTTCAAATAATGAGTGAAACACAAGGGTCTATTTGCAATTACAATAATCAAATAAAGCAAAGAAACTCAGTAGAGGGACCTGAAGGGAATTACTTAAACCCCATAGGAGGGTTTCTGCAAAATTTCCAGTAGATCACATGTGAAGTACGTGACCTCTGGGTTGGGGACTCCTTCTGTAGTTGGAGGAACCATGAGGGGCTCTTTGCAATTTACCCTCCCCTCACACGTGCGGAGCACGTGAGATGACCTTAGTCTTCGCGTCCAGCGGAAGGGAGGGGCAGAGCACTAGTAGTCGACGGAGGCGGCTGAGGGCTCGATGGTGGTCGAGTGGCGACAGTCCTAGCCTCTAGGTGCAGTGGAGGCGCACGGTCGAGGAAAGTCACTAGACAAAGGCGGAGCTTTGGAAGGTGAGGTGGTGGTGCGTTTATGAAGCCTCTGGTCGGAGTCGCTAAGGAATAGGATGATGGTCGATGTAGTTCCAGACTCGCGGTGGAGGAGCGCAGTTAGTGGTGAAGCATGTCACGAAGGTAGAGCAGGCGAGGTAGAGGTGGTAATAGTGGAGGGTGGTTGAATCCGTTGGCTCTACGGCGATGGAACCAGAGAAAAGGCAAGTGTGCAGAGGAGGCAACGCTACAATGACCGTGGGGAAGGTCGGATCTCACCGGAGAACTTGGAGAACTACACAGATGTTGCCACCACCGGTGGTTAGTGGATCATGTGTTCTTGATAGTCGACGGATAAAGAGTGGTGGTGAGAGGTTGGTTTCTTAAATGAATGAGGAGCGGCGAATCGGGAAGGCGGTCAGGGACGATTTGACAAGGATCGGACGAGGAGGAGATTGATTGGAAAGGGATTTGTGAGGGGCGATGCAAGATTGATGGAGGGATCAATTGATTGGAGATCAAACTGGAGAGAGGGTGACGAAAAATAAGATGAAGGCTTCAGATTTGGAAGGAGGTCGAAATAAGGGTGACGGAGATCTAGTTGGAATCGGGAGAGATGGTTGAATAGGAATGGGGATCAAGATCTTGGGGATTGGAAATAGATTAGGGAAGAGATCCAATAAAGGTGGCAGTTTAGGAAGGTGGCATTGGTGAGTTGGGAAAGACACACGTGCGGTGGTGGCACCTAAGATGGAAGATGGTCACGTGAGGGGCGATCATAGATGGAAAGGGAGGAGGTGGAGGCCGGCTGGAGGAGGAGGAGAGGTGTAGTGGTCGTCCGATCGGTCGAGATCGGACGGTCAATAGAGTGTTACGTGTCAAGCTTCTCCTTTTATATATTTTTTATTTTTTAAAATTTTTTAAATAAATGAAATAAATATACCAAAAATGAGTGACACGTGGCTGCTCCAAGAGTTGCCACGTGGCACCCTCAGAAAATTTGAAAATAAAAATAAAAGATAAATCAGAAGAAATAGTAAACGACCTCGGATCAAAAAATTTTCTTCACAAAAGTTGCTCGTCTCGATGAGATCTACACCAACACCAAAATAATTCATTTGCATAAAGTGATATTTTTGGGGTACTCTATGTACATAAAATACCTTGATTTTTGGGTTTTGTAATTTTTTATCATTTTTAATAAGATAAAAAACAGGAACAATACGATAAAATCAAGGACAATTATTTACACATTAATCTATTTTTTTGAATTTTTAATAATTAGGATATTAAAAGAATAAAACAAAGTACAAAAAATACAACTTTTGTATAGAATGTTAGTGAATACTCATACTTGGTTAGTTTCTTTGATTTTGGTCTTATTTTAGATTTGGATTTTTGCCCATTTTAAAAAACTGTTATCAAAAAAATAAATGAAAATGAAATAAAATCAAAAGAGTTAAATATGTGCATAAAATAATAGATCGAAATCGGGTAAAATACGTAATGTACAAAAGAGACCCAAAACCTAACTTTCACGTATGAGCTCCGATTCACTTGAACTTGGTATTGTTTTGAAGGTAATTGAATGTACATTAGTTCAAAAGTAAGTAGGATCAAATCGGACACTATATGAGGAACATGTCAACATTTTAGTCCGATAGATCTGAAATTAGGGTTTGGTTTATTTGTCAATTATTTCAGTTAATGATTTTTTTTATTTTTTCCTTTATTCTTATTAGTAATATGTACACAATGGAGATGGTTTCAGGTGATTTGAAGTTAGCATGAATCAACCAAAAATCAGAGAAGTTGGCTTATTTTTCAAGTCAATTGGGTTGGGATTTTGGCTTCTTATTTTATGCAATTATGAGTGATAAAATGCAATTACTGTTTATACATGCATGAATGTTAATTATGCAAGAAATTGGTAAAAATGCATATCAATTTTGAGGAATTGTGCTAAATTAATCTCTTCTAAAGTGATGAATCGCATATTCATCAGAAGGCTCGTGGCGGAGGAGCCCAGCGACGCATGGATTGACCTCAGATCAACACCCAAACCAACCCCTGAAGTGTGGAGTACACTCTTGTTGTCACTAAGAGGTTTGATCGAAGCCTAGGATTAGGGTTTTGCAGTGGAAGAGGGATCAATAATTGAAGGGGGTGGAAGCAAAACTATATACACGGCAATGTTGGCGAGCGGATTTTGCCCGAGATGGTGATCCAGCGATCGAGGCAACATATTAGAGCAAGGATCGAGGATCAACTTTCATGAAAAAATTGAGGTTTTTCGGGCATCGTTACGATGAGGAAAAATCTATGAAGATGAATTAAAGGTCCTCTGACGGTTACAGGACTAGGGATTAAATAGTTGACAGGGGTCAATTGATCTGGGATTCTCATTGGTCCACATGGACCGCTAACTGACAAAATAGACTGGAAAAGAATAAATAAATGAAAATAAAATAATAAACAAATTAATTAAATAAAGCTTAAAACATAGAAATTATTTATTAATTTATGTGGTATTTTAATATGATTTTCATTTATTTTTACAAAGTACATTATTGTATGCTACATTTTACATGTATATTTATAGGTATATTTACCTATGTATTGTATATTTATTTTTTTATTTTAGAATTTTATTATTTTATATACATAATTTATATATTTATGACTTATTTAAGTATACATAGATATATTTTTATTTTATTTTTCAGAAGTGATATGTACACATAATTAATTATAAGTGTTTATTATATAGTATATACATGTATAATCTATCTATGTATTTTATTATACTAGTTTATTTCATTGTATTTTGCATGGTTTTATCTTGATCTAATTATGCACATATACTAATAATATTTACAAAATTTTAAAAATATGAAATTGCGAAAAAAATATAAAGAATAAATAAAATGAATATTTTATTCAGATATATTGTGCAATATAGGTCCAAAACCTAACTTTTGCATCTTAATTCTGAATTAAATGAAACCTCATTAAATAGCTAATAAAAAGTTATATACAATTAAAGGTGATTTTGAAGAATTTTGAGTTCATATGGAGAATATATGGGTCTGGAAAATTTAGGTTTGGGTTTTTTATTTTGAGTGTAGAAGGTAAAATATGTAATATTTTTGTGTGAAATAAATTTTATAAATTTCATATGTATTTGTATCTACAACTTTCATGTACATAGTTTATTGATTTGAGGTATAAAAAATAAATAATAAAATATGTCACAAAACTGAGTTATTGGCCATTTGTTACTTAGGGTTTTTGGCCATTAGCTCCCCCTACTTTATTCCTTGTCGGCCCAGTCATCATGATGCATATGTCTCGGGGTTTAGGGTTATTCAATACCTTCGGTATTTGATTTCTTTTTCTTTTCTTTATTCTTTTATTTTGGCTTTGAATATTGTATTTTATACAATATTTACACAATAAATATTTTGTGTTATTTTATGCCAAATAATATTATTTTACATGCATTTAACTAGGGTTTAAAGGTCGAAATAGAAGAATAAAGGTGATGAAATAGAGATTCATCAATAGGATGAGATTTTATTAGTTATTTTCATATATCACCTTCTATTTTCTTTTCATAAATAAATGTTTAGTTGTTCTGACCATTTCTTCTGTTGACTTTTCTACAAGGGGGCGCTACACGAGGATGGTCTTCTAGGAGGTTGAGGCAGCCATGCAGATCAGAGGTTCGGTCCCTTCTTTACAGGCTGACAGGAGAGAGAAGGAGAGAAGACCGAGGAGACTGAGCAGTACAGGTTAGCAATAGACTAGTGTATATTTTTATTTTTATTTTCTATGAGAGAGATAGTTTCATTTTTGTAATATAATTTATAATAAAACAGTACTTAGATATTCAGACACTCACAGACCCATTCATCATGTGTCTGTTGAGCTGGGGGTCGGCTCAATTTTTCTGTGTTCTCGCCTTCTACTTTTTCTTCTTCCTATTTTCTCATTATTTTATTTGGTTTCCCATGTTTTGAGTTTTTCGCTTTCTTCTTCTTTGTTTTGTGTGCTTGCAGCCCCTAGTTCTAGATCTTTATTAGTGAGCCAAGTATACTTAGGTCCATACACTTAATATAATAATGTACCTATAGATCGTTGAACTTAGTCAACTTAATAAATATGTGCTTCCCGAGTAGAAGTTCCTGCTAGGACGGTTTTCGCTTGCACACATATATGATAGATTTTATTTTATATGCGAATCATCCTGCATGTAGACAATTGGAGTCAGATACGCATCCCTATCTCTAGCATTTGCATTCATTGATTTTTCGTGCATCAGCTTTTCCGAACCCCTTCCCTTGTTTCTTGGACTTAGGCAATAAAAGGAATCTGAAAATTCATTAGATGCTTTCTTTTTCAAAAAGACCAAAAAAGTGATAACTAATAAAATTGGGACTGATAATTGACTCAACACTAAAATAAACGTAAAGTACAAACATCATTATTTTGGGGAGAGTAACCCCCCCATTGTCACAGGTATATTCCAAACCGAGTTAGACACGTACACATAGGGGTTAGAGCCCCCATCCATGGACTTGTGTCTTAAGCACTTGGGTCAGCTCTTGGGCCCTATTATTGCTGTAAGAACTTACATTCACCTTTAGATGAAGTGGTCCGGTGTTCTAGAAGGCTTGTTACGTCAACTCGAAGACAGCCACTCCAGGTGACTGTACTTGTGAGATTGTAAATAATGGCTTGTTCACCTAACTCTCAAACATAAAAGATAAAAGATCGAACCTTCACGGTCTTTACAATGTTGTGTTGATGAATTGAGGGGGTTTTTTATTTGTGTTTGTTTTGTGTGTGTTTGATCATTCGCCTTTTCTATTCATATTTTGACTTGACAATCGTACTCTCCCTGATCCTGTCTCTTGACTATCGAGATGGCTGACTGGAGCTACTTTTATCTAGACTTCGCATATTCTTCTCATTCCGCTCCAGTCGGTGCACCTCCATTTTGTTAGGAGAAGTATTACCCAAATTTTTCTTTTAGTACATACCCGCACGGGCAGCCTACACACTTTGATCTTCCATATCCTTTAGGGCAGTCTATATACCTAAAGTGCCAGCCATCAGAATTTGACTACCCACCCCGCCACCATAGTCACAATTCCCACCTTCACCCCACCCGATGTTGTGTTGTCAGATTGTCCTCCCTTGGAACCCACTCTTGATTATGTGACCTGGTTAGTGAAGTAAATGCAGAAGAGGATAGAGGACCTCACTGATCCGAATAAGATTCACATTATTGCTTCACCTTCTGATGTCATGGATTCACGAGAGGCTGCCCTTGGAAGATCACAGTCACCAAAAAATACAAAAAAATGAACAAAATATAAAAAATCCAAAAAGATAATAATGGGAGACACCTAGCTCGAATCGATTGTGAGAAGAGGGTGCATGTACCGCCCAGATTGCACACACATACACACATCATAGTTCCCACCCACCCTCCCTTCAAAGATGACATTATATAAGCTAATTCCAGCCATCCTTGTGTACAAGTTGATTCTGACTTCCTCCTGATTGAGGAAGAAATAAAAAATATAAAAAAACTATTGATCAACCCTGAAGTAATGGCTGCTATTCATGATATTTTTGATGCCCCACTTCGAAAGACCATGAACCTTTTTTTGCACATGCACCCAAGAAAAGGAAGAGACATCATAGGACTGAGCACCACATTCTAACCATGGCCATTGCCCATGCCATCACTCACCATCTGCCCAATAGGAAAAGGGACACTAGTACACCCTTCATTAGATGTACCTATTCTGACCATCATTTTGATCACACTCTTCTTAATAGTGGTGCATCGATTAATATAATACTCTTCTCACTCGTCGAGACACTCAATCCCAAGCCTCTCAAGAAAACTAGGATGATTTGTCAATTTATTGATAGATCAATAAATATGTCAAAGGGTATTTTTGAAACTATTGTCATTCAGATCTAGGGCACAAGCTACACTATTGATTTTGTTGTATTGCTCATGGAGACCTCCACCTCTGTGGAGCGCACTCCAATCATCCTAGGTCGGCCTTTTCTTGCTATGGCGAAGGTTGTTATTGATTATGGATCTGGAGAGATACGCTTTCATTCCCACAATGCGAGCCTTGTGATCAAGATGATCACTGTACACGTTACTTACCCAGAAATCCATCCCTAATGAGAGTGTATCTGTGTCATCCAACTCAAAGGACTATGACCTAACTATTGAGATACGAAGATGTTTTCTTTACCATGAATGATACTGAGGCCCTCGAACTCCTCTTCAAGGGGAAGACTCATAAAGCATAGACCTATGTGTCCCCTCTTCCTATGTGTGACAATGTGCTGATGAGATCCACAGAATTTATACCATGGATACCTTACCATGGAGGGAATCAAAAGAAGAGACTTCCCAAGCCGAACCCGACCTTACTACTTCTAGTGATGAGTTCATGTGTTTCCATTTTGAGACCATTGAGGATGTCCACCACGTTGATCTTGATCGGGCTTTGTCAGCTATTGAGACCGATATTGACTTGCATCTTGTCAAATCCATTCCTTAGCGATCGTGAAAGAAGGTATGATTCCTACCTTCTTTATCACTATATATTCCCCACATTGTATATTCTCTCTTTTGTTTATTTCTTTCCATCTACCATTTCTCCCGTCCATCTTGATCTGTATGTTTTCCTTACTTAAGATGTTCTTTATCTTAAGTATAGAGGAGGTGGACAAGTTGAGTGTTTTTTCTTCATTTTATTTCATCACTCATGTCGTTGCTTATACCTAGGGATCTCTTACCCTAAGTATAGGGGGTGATGTTGTCCTTTCTTTTGTCTTTATTTTCTTTATTTATATTTCATTTATTTCGATCCCTTTGCTTATCTCCTCCCTTGTTGATATTCCTATTATATACTTAGGGATATTTTACCCTAAGTATTAGGGGATAAATACTGAGTTGTTGATCTATTCATCCTCACCCCCGTTCATCCTTGTTTTGTATATAGTCTATTATACTCAGGATTAGTTGATCCTAAGTATAAGGAGAAAGATTGACTTCTCATTCGACTTTCCTATACTCAGCAAGATTTTTGTCTTCCTTTTCCTCTTTTAACACTACGAGGGCATATCTCAAGATAAGTATAGGTGGATCGTATATATGTTGTATATACTTTAGCCATAACTCGTATTTGTGTATTTTCAATAATATGGCTAATACACTACGTTGGGTTAGGATATACAATAAATCAATTGTAAAGAATACCCTATAAATATGTAGTAAAATTTTCAAAATTCTTTGTAATTATGATTAATAAATCGGTTTAAAAATATTTTGCAAAATGATTTGAAAAATGATTGTAAAATGACTTGAAAAATGACTTGAAATATCTTTTGAAATCATTTGGAAAACTTGTGCAAAATATTTTCAAACCTTTGTAAAAATCTTATTGTAAATTTTTGCAAAAATTTATCTTATTTCCATGAATAAAATGTTTTGAAAATTCAATTTGTAAATGATTTGGAAAATGGTTGTAAAAATATTTTGAAAATCTACTTGTATCTTTTAAAATTTTTGCAAAATGATTTTTAAATTTCATAAATGTTCGTAAAATATTTGTAAAATTATTTACAAAATAAAGTTTTCAAAATATTTGTAAAAATATTTTCATATTATTTGAGAACTTTGTATATAATTGTAGCAAATAAATTCTTTATATAAATAACCCTTGTATATATAACTTATAAGTAACAACTAACTCATGTATACTCCGAGTGTAAATCTATAATCAATTCTTGTAAATGAGCACGCACTTCCGTGTAAATAATTGTACATATTTCACTAACCTTTATTAAAAATCCCTAAATATTCACAATTTTCAAAACCAATAAAAATTTGCAAAATATTTTCAAAATTCCATAAGAAATTGTAAAACTTTTTCAAAAATCCATAAAAAGATCAAAACCAGAAAATAGCTTAATAAAGAGATTATCTTGCATTGCACAGCATCTCCATTTTTCAGAATGATAATGACAATTGAACAAGTTAAAATAAAGTCCGAAGATTGGAGCTTGGTTTACACCTTAATCCACTTAATTTTAAAGGAACTCCTTCAGGACTGGAATTGAGATGCTTCGGGTGACTATGACTTAATTCTTTAGATTCCATGAGACTATGTTCATGAGTTGATTCAATGTGTCTAACTAGAACCTGTCTTGTCATATGTAAGATTCTTGAGACAGTGGCTTGATTAGAGACCTCACACTTAACATAGCTCAATCTATATGAATTGTTGAAAGATCTTGGTGTCTATGTCGGGACGATACTAGGTCGCTTCGTCAAGGGTGGCTCAGGAACCATTCTTGGGACTGTCGAAATCGGTACTTCAATCCACTTCCTCTGGTAGCATGGGCATCTAATGACTGGAGACTAGATTGAAATAAATCTTCGGACGAGGAAAGGTCTGCTAGCACAACTTTTTCCAAGGCCTAAAAATATGAGCGGAACAAAAGATTCTATTTCTTTCGGGGGAAAACAAGAATGCAGAGCAAATCCAATCAAAGAAATATCATGAAAAGAAGCCTATACCAAACATTCTAAAAATGTTGAGCTTCTAGAAAAGGCATAATTCTTGGTGAAGACTTGGTTACACTGGCTGAGCTTCACAAGGAAATGCGACTACAATGGTCCATTTCCACTCCTTTTCCCATTCTTCTAGCTTCTCCCCCATCGGTTGTGAACTAGCATGCACCCGAACTTAGAAGGAAATATCCATCTCTCTGAGGATGAGTTGGCAGAGGAGGAAATCACTTGATAGTTCAGCTATTTATCTGGGAAGAGATAACACAATCCATACACATGGTCTCTATCAATCAAGGTTGCGAGAGTATGTGACTGAAAGGATGGCTCTGATCAGGTTGTGAATTGAACTGAATAGAGGAGCATAGAACCTAAGGGTTGTTGAGTCACAATTCCTAACCTGAATATGGTTCCAAAAAAACTTAAAATCCAAAGGTCTTAACTAAGCTCCAAATTTTGACTTTATCAAGACAAGTTTAAGAGTCAAGAATTATTCCAAGTTCTTTCTTTTTCTTTTCTTTATTTTCTTTTTCTATACTCATTGTCATAAGTGTTTCCTATTGACTATCAAAGTCAAGTATAGGGGGTGATGAATCTCCATTTTATCTCCTTTATTCTTTCATTTTGGCCTTAAATCCCTGGTTAAATGCATGTATATAGCGTTATTTTGTATAAAATAACACTCACAAATTGATTGATAAATATTCTATTAGTATATTTATTTAATTCCAAAATAAAAGAATAAAGGAAAGAAAAGAAAAGAAAATGAAGTGTCAAAGACATTGAATGACCCTAGACCCCGAGACCAACTCATCATGATGACTTGGTCGACAAGGAATAAAGTAGGGGGAGATAGGGTACTCAATTGTATAGAAGTTATCTCAGAAACCCTAATTCTATACATGTATATATCCTTTTTGGTCCCTATTTTATTTCCCAATTTTTACATCTCAAATAATAGAACCCTCAACATGAAACTTGTACATAAAAATACAAAAAAATATAAGATTAATTTCACACAAAAATAGTACACTTTATACCTGGGGCACACGGAACAAAAGGCCATAAAAAACTTCCTAGACCAGTATTTCTTCCATACATACTCAAAATTGACCAAACTCACATTTATTGTTCATAATTTTTAATTATCTACTTAATGAAGGTGGTTTCATTTAATTTTGAGTTAAGATGCAAAAGTTGGTTTCTGAGTCCATATATATTTTATTCAATATATTCATTCTTTATATTTTTATCTTATATTTTTAAATATTTGTAAATATTATTTAAAATACATTAAAAACATAAACATAAAATAAAATCATCAAAATGCATTAAAATAAATAAAAGTAATATAATATATAGGTAAACTATACCTATAATATACATATTTATTTAAGTAAATAGATAAAATCAAAAAAATAAAATAAAATATATAAATATTATTGAAATATATTATGAATATATAAAATATGTAAACACAATAATAAAATATAAAATAAAATACTTTAAATACAGTTAATATACCTATGTATATGCATGTAAATATTGACACATAATAATTAAGCTTGTAAAAAAAATACCCATAAAATAGTACATTAAATAAAAAATATTTTTCATATTTGACCTAAAATTAATAAAATTGTTTGTTATTTCTAATCTGTTTAATAATTTATTTATTTCTCCTAATTTCTTGGTTGGTCCGCGTGGACCAACCAGAGCGCTCCAACTGTTGACCCACGGGTCAACGGTCCTTTCCTCCAGCCGACTGTATCAGAACCCGTGACCCTACCACCATTCTCCATCTTGTTGGCCATAAATCCTTGCTCGATGGGCCTCGATTCCTCGACCAGTATTGTTATCCATGCTTCCCACCATCTCGCTAGGGGTATAACATCCACCAACTCCCTCGCCAAATCATGCAAACGCCCTCACCCTTCTACCCTTCAACTTGTTTATAAATAAGTCCAACCGACTTCCATCTTGATTTTGATCCTTTTTGACCCTTGTAACCCCGATAGGAGCACTCTAAGTTGAAGTTCTAGTGATAGTAGGACTTCATTAGACCTTGTCAAAGTGGAGAAGAGGCTGAGGAAGGTGGTCCATCTCAGTGGAGATCTTCTCAGGCGATGCTCCTCTGCTCCAGGTAATATCGCATGTTCGATCTATTTTAGGTAGGATTTTACATCGCATTATTTTCCCTTGATGTAGTTTAGGTGATAATTTATGCAATCAGTTCGAATCTTAGTTTAAGTTTAGATTTTTTTTCTTATTGGAGCTATAAGCTACAGCTCGAAATCATTATCATCATGACCGTATTTCGACCCAATTTCACCCCATTTTCATACATCTATGCATTCTCCACCTTTCACACATATTTCCACCTTAGATTCTGTAAGGATCCGAGCTATCGAGCTCCTCCCGTCACCCTTTTCTCAGAGCTATTCACCCTGCTCATACACTATGTGCAACAGCTTCATTTAGGGTTGAGAGAGAGCCTCTCGAGTCCCTTCATCTTTTGGTTCAACTACCAGGCCTCCATTGAAGACCCCAGGTCCCATTCAATGGGACCTAGAACCTACTGGAGGCTACATGCATGTGCAACTGGAGTCTGATAACTGTGGATCGAGCAGAGGTGCCTAACGCCTGGTCGTGGAGAGCATGTGGTGTTCGACAAGTCAGATCCGACAATCGCTATATCGGTCACTCTCACGGTATTTAGCATGTATCCAATCAAAAATGAACAATCAACCCACAATGTATTATAATTCAATGCAAATGTATATGTCAAAAATAATTTTATTTTTAACTCTACAAAATATATGTGAATATTGTATAAGTATGTAAAGTGTCGAACCACATAAATCAATGGGGATAGGTACAATTAGTGTTTATAAATAAACAACAAATAATATTTGTTTTTGTACATTTTAACTTTTTAATTTTTTGTGGGTTTTTAATTATATTTGCTTTTATGGATTTTTTATTCTTTTATAATTTTTCCATGTTTCTAAATGTTTTAAATTTTTATTTTAAATTTTGCATACAATATTTAATAAATATATAAAATAAAGCAAAATATATACAGGAACAATCCTTTTAATTTTTTTAAGGTTTTAAAATATATATTAGGTATTTATAAATAATAATGATAATATATGTATATAAGTATATATAGTATATATATAGTTAATATGGGGTCTGATATTTTTAAATATAACTATATATAATCAAAAATCACAAAATAAAATATTTTTGTATTTTTCAAGTTTTTCTCTATTTTTGAGATTCTTCTTATAATTTTTGCTATTTGTTATATTTTTATGTATTTAATATATCAAAATAGTAATTATAATAGGCTAGATTATTTTGGGTTTTAAAATAGACAATAAGTCTAAACATTCCCAAAACTATGTTTTAATAGATGGTATATAATATAAATAAAAATATATAATAGAAAATAAATTTCTAGATTTTTATATAATTTTTATTGATTTTTATAGACTTTTTAGGGTTTTGCAATTTAGTGTTTTTATTTTATATTGTTTGTGATTTTTGGTCTGGAGTTATAATATATAGTGATATAAATACTCTAATTTTTTGGAATTTTTAAGATAGGTGTTATATTTTGTATTTTTATAACTAAACAAGGGAAATAATGCTTCCAAATGATTTTTAGTAAATGAAACATTATAGTAAAAAATCATGGCATGAACAAGCATCAAATGAAGCATCTACAGAAATTTTCCCATAATTTTTTGAAGCATGGGAGCTATTTAATAGAAAAGCAAATAAATAGTTACAAGCCTGGAAGGGGCATTTTTGCTATACAAATAAAGTCTGAGGTGCTCTATGTTACCCCAAAATATTACACATGTTTACAATTTTTAAAGACTAAAATAAATAATGAAAGTCAGGAGGGCTTCTTTGCAATTTTCTTGCCTCACGCGAATCGACGCGTGAGGTGACATGGCTCGTATCTATTTGTAATATACAATAAATACTGGGTCCTCTTTGCAAAATACATTAAAGTTTTTAAACTAAACTTAAAATTTACAAGACCTGTTAATAAATACAAAAGATGTGGAGGGGGCCTATACAGTACCCCATAAGTGGTGTTGGATCAGGCGCTCCTTCGCGCACCACATGGACGATCGTGCAGCTCCTGCAGGACAATGCTTCACCAAGTAGTGGACAGACAGATTAGATGTGGGTTGCTCTTCAGATCCAACAAATCCTGGGGTGTTTGAAAGAACACCCAAGAACATTTGACCAATGACCTTCAATCCTTCGCTCTGAATGCCTCAGGCAGCTAATCGCATCGCCGACAATCGTGAAGCCTTCTTGTAACCTCTCCACATCTACGGGACTCCTCATATAGATCCAGGCCCCATCGGGGTGGCCTGGAGCTCGATGAACTTGGATCTTCTGACTTGGGCTTCTAATCGGGCTCCAGGGGTTGCTTCGCTCTGGTACCTACACAAAAAGAAAGAGGGAGGCAAGGGGGTCGTATTCAACCCTCAGAGGGTGGTCGAGATGGAGGAGATTCGGCAAAGATGGCGGAGAGGAGCTCGGAGGTGGGAACAAGGGGATTTTGTGAAGAATGTGAAGGGGGACAAAGATGGAGGAAATGGTGAGTCGAAGACAGTCGGAGCATTGGGAATCAAAGTTGGAGCACAATGCTCTCGCAGTCGAAAGATATAAAATTAAACTAACACATTGATCAACTGATGAATACTCATTCATCACTCTTTATTCTTATATTTTAGCTACAAAAACCTTTGCAAATACATGTAGATATATGTAAATACAAATAATTACCAAAAGCATGCATTGTGTAAAAACCTATAATTAGCATGTTTTTGTGCAAAAATAAAAGAATAAAGATTAAAAAGAAAAAGAGGGAAATATTTAGAATAAATATTGAGCAACCTAACCCAAGGGAGGGCTCAGCATGGGCCTGACCGCATAAAAGCCAAAGTAGAGGGAGATAGGGGCTCATGTGTGTAAACATATATGTAAATAAAATAAAAGTATTTTCCTCACAAAAATAGGCTTGTAAATATTTGTATATATTTATAAATATAAAATCAAAATAAAAATTTAAAAATTAAAAAGAAAACAAAAACACCTCTTGTATAGTCATCATGTACATAGAACCACCTTTTATATTTATTTAACTTTATAAATAAAATTAATTTCTAAAATTTTTGTAAATATTCTATATTATATAGTGTAAATAAATAAAATAAAAACAATTAAAACAAAAACAAAATAAAAATAACAAAATTAAAAACACAAAAATATATTGTAAATATACCATGTATATAAATGTACATATGTATTTATTTTACCTATGAATATAAATAATAAAAACCAAATAAAAATGTTTTTTTATTCCTAATTTTATAATATAAATAAATAAAATATAAAATGGGAATAAAATTGTATAAAAATAACAAATTAAAAATCAAAATTAAAAACCCTATATAGTGTACATATACCTATATATTACATATTATGTATATACCTTATTTTTATTTCGAAAAAATTATTATAAATCACTAAAAAATAGAAAAAAAAATAAAAGAAAAATATTTCATGTTTTAAGTTTTCATTAAATCGGCCATTTGCTACCCTTATTTTTAATTGCAAAATCCAGCCACGTGGCCCTTTCTTATTGGTCCTGGGAAGTGTTGACCGCCCGGTCAACTCCCCCCCCCCAGGACCACCCCGTCTCAGATCCGTGCCCGCAACCCGATTTCTCGCCATTTTGCACACTTGATCCGACTCCTGAATCCGTTAACCCCGGGCTCTAATCCGAGCTTGATCATCCCTGATCCACGCCCGGGGTGGATTTTGGGGATCCGCGCACTGAGCTACTCGCCTGACCTCCCGATAGCTGGACCCCTAGGAGTATATAGTCCCAACTCCGCCTCCTCATTTCTCCATCTTTGGCCATTCGAATCCACCCCTGTGAGCTCCAGCGTATTCGTGAGAGTGACAGCTCGCATTTGGCGCTGTTGAAGCGAGGAGAGGAGGCGTGTCCACTGATCCGGCGAGCTTTGTCGTCGTTGCTCCGCCACCAGCAGGAGCACCGAGCCTCGGAGGGAGACGCTCCTCGAGGCAATGACCTAGAGCTTCCTTAGCTCATCCACAGTTTACTCGTCTACCCAGGTATCCATTTCGCTCCGTCTTCTCCTTTGATTTTCATTTACGCCCAAATCGCCGCTCCGCCGTGTTCCATCGATTCCGACCACCCCGTAGTTAGATTCGATTATCGGAATCCACTGACATCTTCGCCTCCTTCCGACGCACCTTCTCCATCCCTCCATCCAACCCAGCTCACACAGGAGCTGGGATTCGAGCTCCACTGTCCCCACTTCACCGGAGCTCGCCCGCTGCGACCCATCGTCCACCGCCACTCCACCTAACTGGGTCGAGGCAGTTTGCCCTCGACCCGCGAGTCTTCTGGATTGCTTTGCAGGTCGAACGAAGGCCATCTGAGGTCCTTCGACATCCAGCCAGGAGGCGCAGCTCCGCCGACCTCGCCCGAGCTCCTCAGAGCTCGGCTGGGTCATCGGAGACCCCTATCCGATGCGGAGGCCCACACCCGACCTGTTCCGATCATCAGCGCCCCGCGAGGAGGTCAGGAGCGCTCGCACTGGGCCGGCGAAGTTCGCCAGCCACCTGTTATTCCTCGACCTTCAGCCACCGTTCGATCATCCCTCCAGCTCCAGTCTTCATCAGGGCCGTCCATCGTAGGAGCAACCGTCACCGTTCGATCTGAGGAGGAGAGATCTGGAGCGCCCGTCGTTCGCCACCGTCAGATGATCCACGTGGCCTCCATCCACCCGCTTCATTAATAAAGGGTAAACTACCCCTAGGCCCTTCAGTTTATTTCATTTAGCGTTTAGTCCTGTAATTAGTTCGTTTAGTTGTTTAGTTTTGGGAATATTTGCATAGAGACCCTTGTGCTTGCATGTATTGACCGATATGCCCCTGTGTGTGGTCTGACACGTGCATCGACACGTGATCTTTTGGGCTTTTTACATTATCTACCCTGTAGTTCTGGTTGTTATCAATTGAATGAAAGTTTTTAACTATTTGCATTTATACCCCTGTGCGTGATACATTCGAACATGTGCGTGATTTTGTTTTGGGTATTTTGTGAATAGGTCCCTGGACTTTTGGTACCTGTTACCAATAAGCCCTAGGAACTTATTTTTCTTACAGATGGGTCCCTGAGTGCCCCGGACACGCGCGTAGCACGTGTTTTGCTGGGTTAATTGCACCAGACCCCCCAGACTCTTGGGTATTTGCACTTTGGTCCCTGTGCACTGTGCCCCTTCTTTATTTTTGAATAAAATAGCAAATTACCTCCAAATCCAACGAAAATTGGACACATGGCTCCTACCATAGTGTAAAATTTTCGAGGATTTTTGAGGACATTTTTGTTTTCATTTGATATTTTTAAAAATTCAAAAACATCTATTTTCTTCACTGTCTAACTTTAAAAATCACAAAAAAATATTGAATAGTGTCTAAAAATTACAAAAAATTTGTCTACTGTGTATTTTGCTGTGTTTGATTTTCTAGCCAATTTTGGCTATTTTTCATTACTGAAAACCACTAAAAATTGAAAAACACTAAAAATCTTATAAAAATTCTAATAAATCAATTAAAAATCCAAAAACAATAAAATAGGTGCCTAAATTTTCCTTGTTTTATTCTCTTTACAGGAAAATTACCTCCCAGCTAATTTGGGGCTTTTAGATATTTTATCTAGGCCCTTGTAGCTCGACTGGACAGTACCTACTGTTTTAGTCACTTTTTGATTTTTAGAAAATTAAATAAACATCAGAAAATTCTCAAAAATTCACCAAAAACACTAAAAATTATAAAACACATAAAAATATTTTTGTTTGAATTTTTGATTGATTTTTATTGCTTTTAATAATTTGTTGAAGTGTGTGTTTATTTACTTTTCCTATTTTCTTTATTCATTAAAAATCCAAAAAAAATATTAAATAATTAAAAACCACCAAAAATATTTGCCTCTTTTATTTTATTTTTCTTTTTGACTACTTCTAGGCCGAGAGGCCAACCCGTGCTCCTTGTGATTGACCCTGGTCGCTATGCCAGGTTAATCTAATAGCAGGACCGCTTTCGTGTTTTGAGTAATTTTATCTATATTAGTGGTTCATTTTTCTTGATTGACATAGCCGAGTGATCGAGGTCGCAACGACCATCTAGATACCTTTGCCTTAGTCGTTTGGCGTGTCATCAGAATGGCGCCGTTGCCGGGGAGCACGGCTTAGTAGTTTTCATTTTATATTCGTTTTTGTTTTCGCGGCTTTTCGCGGCTCTTTCAGAGCTCGCAGCTTTCTCGGGCTTTTTTATATTTTATTTTTGTTTTATTTTGAGTGTTTATTTTATTTTGCATTTTTGCATATATACCCTCATTTTATTTTCATTTATTTTTCTTATTATTATTTGATTATTTTATTTGGTCTGACCACTTGTCTTCTTTCTTGCGAGGGCCCGAGGACCGCGGAGGCGACTTTCGAGGAGCCGACGCAGCCGCAGGACTTGGAGGTGGCTCCTTTCTTTACGGAGCCGCAGGAGAGAGCGAGAGAGAGAGTTGAGTGGGAGAGGTTTTATTTTTCTTTTATTTGATTATTATTGTAATAATACAGGGACTCTCAGAGACTGGACCTTGGACTCTTTGACTTAGCGGGTCTGTTTCGCCGAGCACCGGTGTGCTCGGGCGACCCTTAGGAGTTTTTCGCGGCTTTTTCGCGGTTTTCTTTTCTTTTCTTTTTACTGCCTTTTCCAGTGTTTACGCGGTTTTTGATCGAGCCCCTAGATTTAGGATTTTATACTTGCTTGTGCCGTAATTAGTAGGGTCCCCACACTTAATTATCTGCCTGCTCCTATAGTACGCTTAATTGGACCTACTAATAATCAATTAATAAAAATAACTGACTCATTTTCCTTCGTGGCCTACGTGCCGTAGTCTACCCCACAAAGCGCTTTCTCCTACCCCCGATTTGTCGGGCAGAGGAGGGGTAGACCAAGACCGGACCTTTGGCCTGTTGGACGGTGACCAGTTAGACGGTTCTGCGAGTAGAACTTGCTCATCTAGGACTCGGTTTTCATCGCTGCATCATTTAGGTAGTTTAATTTCTGTCTTTACATTTATGCGCGGATCATATTGCATGTAGAGTGCTGGAGACAGGTACGCCTTTCTGACTTTGCATGCATCATTGATTTATCGTGCATCGGCTTTTTCGTCTTCTCCCCCCTGTTTTGGACTAAATAATCAGGAGAACCGAAAAACTCGTTAGGCGTTTGTTTTTATTTGAAAAATATTAAAAAGAAAAACCATAAAATTGGGACTGGCTAAAACTATCGACCCTAAAAGACGCTCACCTTAAAAATTTGTCTTGGGGAGAGCAACCCCCTCATTGTTTGGTTTGATTGCGCGAGAGAGTGACCCGCACCCTAGGTAGAGCCCTCCGGTGCTATTTCCAGCTGACTACCGACTCTTCCGTGCGGGCCAGTCGGTTGAGATAGTATCGGGTATCCTAACAGGTCACGTAAGCGCTCTGATATCTTGTGTGTTCACCTAATAAAAATTGACAAGATAATTTGACCGAGCTTTCACGATCTTCAGCTCGTGTTGCGATGGTGAACCGGGGGTTTGCATTCTGATCATAGTTTTTCCAGATCTCATCCGCACTACTCGACCAGATCACGAAGATGGGTAGACGCTCTCTTAGGCAGCCTCTGGCTGCACCGCTTTTGGGCACGTCTACCCTATCATCTAGGTCGGCCTGTGAGAGCCAAGACCAGTTCTCCGAGCCCGAGTATGATTCCGCCCTGTTCCCCCTCGACCCCCTTTCTTTCGGTTCTGAGAGATATGAGCCAGAGGAGAGATTAGCAGATTTGACAGCACCTGAGTATGGCTCATTTGATTTTGCAGCAGACGTCATGGACGGTAGTTCAGAGGATCGCTCCAGGACAGAGCACATCGTGATGGACCAGGGAGCGATCAACTCCACCCTGATCGCCTCGTTAGAGACAGTGCAGCAGCAGCTGAGGGATCATGGAGCTTTCATGATTGAGATGAGGAGAGAGTTGGAGCGACTCAGAGCAGAGAGAGATCAGAGCGAGCCTGAGGACGACCCAGATGCAGAGGCACGAGCCGCAGCAGCAGCAGCCGCCGCCGCAGCGACAGCCGCCACGGCAGGAGGACCACCGAGACCGATGCGGGAGTTGCACAACCCCGGATCTACACTGATGCATCACTGGGTGGTGGTGCCTGCTATCGTGGGGGACTTCAAGTTCCCCTCGAACACCCTGCAGATGCTTCCCCGTTTTCACGGACTTGCCACCGAGGAGCCCCACCTCCACCTCCAGGAGTTCTTGATGATCTGCAGTAGTGTCCACGACCGCCATGTGGACCAGGATACGATTCGGATGATTGCCTTCCCCTTTTCCCTAGCAGACAGAGCAGCCACCTGGCTGAAGCATTTGGGGAAGTTCGTCTACACCTGGGAGCAGCTCCGCACCGAGTACTTGAACAAGTACTATCCACTCGGGCGGACGAATGCAGCGAGGGCCCTGATCAGCAACTTCTCCATGCTCCCCAACGAGCAATTTCATGAGGCATGGGAGAGGTTCCGAGAGCTCACAGACCGATGCCCGCACCACGACATCTCGAAGCCGAACCTTGTTCAGAGCTTCTTCACCGGGCTGACACCAGAGCTCCAGGGCCTGGTGAATGCTTCTTGTGGCGGGTCCTATTTCGCCAAGGATCACGACCAGGTCTGGGCCATCTTTGAGGAGATGGCTGAGAACTATATGGTGATGTCCCAGACCAGGTTGTACACTCAGGGGAGACCCCAGCAGCAGCCAGGACCTGTGCAGTACCAGAGGATAGCACGGGTCGATGTCGGTCCATCCAGTTCATCCGCAGTTGCAGCAGCACAGGCAGAGTCGTCCGCTGCGGATATGGGTATCATCAGCGAGAAGTTGGACCGCATGGAGCTGATCGAGAAAAAGCAGTGCCAGGGCATCACTCAGATGGAACAGATGGCACAGACTCTGAGCGACATGAAGACCCAGCTCATGTGTCTCCAGGAGGCACAGACGGCTTCCCAACCCCGTCTTAAGTCGCGAGGCGATACCGGCGGCAGCAGCAGCTCGTCCCAGCGCTCCAGCTCCTTTCAGCAGCCTAGACAGGTTCACCTTGTACAGGCGGAGCCGTACCAGCAGCATCAGCCCTCTTACCAGTCACCACCATCTCCAGACTTGCAGATGGTGGTATACCAGCCGGATCAGCCTCTGGCAGTACTCCCGCCAGCCCCATACGATGCAGAGCCGTTGATGGATGTAAACGGGATTTGGTATGACCGTCCCCAGCCTAGGATCCGACGAGACCATCCCGAATTCAGGTGGGGGAGTGGAGGTACCCAGCCCCAGCAACAGTCATCCGGTCAGGGAGGGCAGTATGGCTAGCAGAGGGATCACCAGCCGCAGCAGCAGCCCCCAGCCTATCAGTCACACCAGCAGTCGTCCTTCGTTCCTCGTCCCTATCAGCAGCAGGGACACTCTTGGAGACGTGAGCAGCAGGCTCACCCACCACACCAGCAGCAGCATCCATCCTCTTACCCCTCTCAGCAGCAGCACCAGTTCCAGCAGCCTCAGCACCAGAGAGGCTACCCGTCGGGCTCCCAGGAAAGCCCTGCCTTGGATGACATAGCCTGCCTCCTCACGGATCAGCAGGCTACTTTTCGACGGGAGATGGACGAGTTCCGCCAGGAGATACGGGACCTGATGAGAGGGAAGGTCGCCATCCCTGCACAGATAGAGCCGAATCCGAACAGCCTGAAGCGGAAATCTGAGCAGGTAGTTTCCACTGAGCATGCCACCCCTAGTGCTCCATTTGATGATATGTCCTCGGATCTATTTGATGCTGATTTTGTTACACTTAGGAGTGGTAGAGCACCAGCAGGCGGTGCCTCGTCTGAGCGACGACTCGAGGATCCACCCAGGGCGCCAGATGAGGAGGAGGAGAGCGGTACTGAGGCCGCTCATGATGATGATGGTGGTACTGAGGCCACCAAGGATGCTGATTCCACCGGCGGTACTGAGGCCGCCGCTTCACCAGTTCGAGGAGGTGGTGCTGAAGCCACCAGAGCAGCCGAGCCAGCCCGCGGTACTGAGGCCGCGAGACGTCCAGTAGCAGAGCCAGGCCGAGGTGGTACTGAGGCCATCAGTGTTCGTTTTGATAGAGATGTTGTTTTTCCTTCTGTTGATGTACCTCAGAACACTGTTGTGAATAAAGGAAAAGGTTTAGTTTCTTCTGGTCCCACTGTGGTGATTGATGTATGTGCGGATCCGGCCGTCGAGCCGTCTAGGCCTTTTCCTAGTCCTTCATCTGAGAAGGACCCTGTGATCCCCTTCCCTAGAGCCCTTCAGATGGGAAAGGGGAAGAAAAGAGAAAAAGACCCAAAAAAGAGAAAGCAGGAGGAGTTCAGCCAGAGCATGATCGATAGATTTCACATACAGCTGACCCTTCAGGAGGCTTTGCAGCACATCCCCCTTATTCAGTGATCTTTGAGAGATAGGACCACAGTCAGGAGTAGGAGGAGGAACCATCATTCAGAGATACATGTGCTGACGAAAGCCACGTGCTTCGCGATCCAGAACCTTCTGCCGGCCAAGAGGCCAGACTCAGGAGCCCCATATGTCAGATGTCAGATTACTGAGCAGAGGTTCGACCGTACTCTATTAGATAGCGAATCGTCTATCAACCTCCTTACGGCATCCCTTCTCGACCGCTTTGAGTTGGGCACTCTTCGATAGAGCAGGACAGTCCTTCAGTTTGCTGATCGATTTGTCAAGAGGCCGAAGGGGTTGTTGCGGGACGTTATCGTCACTATTCAGGGTCTGCAATTCCCCGTGGACTTCGTAGTGTTGGACATGGAGATCCCTGACTTAGTGGCCGATACCTCCATCATCCTCGATCGTCCGTTCTTGGCCACAGCCAAGGCGGTGACTGATCATGATAGTGGGAAGGTATACTTTCGCGTCGAGGGCGAGAGTGTACAAATAGAGACGGTCGAGGACTACAGAGCCAGAGAGAGAGCATGCTCCGAGACCAGCACAGATACAGAGTAGCTGACAGATGTCGGGCTAGACATCCACCAGGACTGTGATTTTGTGATCACAGATGATGAGGCAGCATGGGCAGACCCTTCAGCACAGGCCATCCTCTCATTTCCGGACACCACTGATGCAGAGATGACAGCAGAGGAGAGCTTGGAGAGCACAGCCCTGGTCCAGGATACTACAGAGGCAGCAGAGCCGGTTCTCGACCGCGACACGGTTGCTAGTGATGGTGGTACTGAGGCCACCTTGTGTGACGGTGGTACTGATGCCACCTTGTTTAATGCAGATCCCTCGGATTCAGAGTCTGATTGGGCAGACTGTGATGACCAGATGCCAGACCTGAGTCCACCTGAGCCTACAGATGAGGAGGAGGTAGAGGCAGAGCAGATCAGAGACAGCACAGTTGAGCAGCCTCCTCCAGATCCAGTTTGCGAGAGTTCGTATTCTTTCTCCCAGACAGATTTGGCAGACTTAGCAGCATTCACACACCTTCTTCCGAGGCCAGATTTGCCAGCACCCAGCTGTCCAGAACTGAAGCCGCTCCCTACTTCGCTGAAGTATCGGTTCCTTGCGGGCGAACCTGAGATGTACCCAGTCATCATCTCCGCCGATCTGACTGGAGAGCCGGAATCCCGTTTGATGGGGGTTCTGGAAAAGAACCACAAGGCAATCGAATGGAGCGTAGCAGATCTCCATGGGATTAGTCCATCAGTGTGCTCCCACCATATCTATCTCGAGGAGGGGGCGAAGCCATCACGTGAGTTTCAGCGGCGACTGAACCCCAACCTGAGAGAGGTCGTGATGAAGGAGATATCAAAATGGTGGAGTGCGGATTTCATTTATCCCATTTCCGACTCCAAGTGGGTCAGCCCCTTGCATGTGGTGCCCAAGAAGACGGGCATCACGACTGTGATCAGTGAGTCGGGAGAGGAGATTGCTACACGAGTACCCACCTCTTGGAGGGTCTGTGTTGACTACAGGAGACTCAACCAGGCCACCAAGAAGGACCATTTCCCCCTGCCTTTTATTGACTAGATCATTGAGAGACTGGCAAGGAAGAGCCATTACTGCTTCTTGGATGGGTACTCGGGCTACAACCAGGTGGCCATCGCTCCTGAGGATCAGGAGAAGACCACCTTTACCTGTCCCTTTGGTACATATGCCTTTCGACGCATGCCATTTGGGCTATGCAATGCCCCTGCGACTTTTCAAAGGTGCATGCTGTCGATCTTTTCGGACATGGTAGGGGAGTGTTTGGAGGTCTTCATGGACGATTTCTCGGTCTACGGCGACGGATTCGACTCCTGTCTTGACTGCCTAGATCGAGTACTCCAGCGATGTATTGAGTTCCATTTGGTTCTATCTTGGGAGAAGAGTCACTTCATGGTGACTCAAGGGACGGTGCTTGGCCACATCATCTCCAACAGGGGCATGGAGGTTGATCCGGCCAAGGTTGATGTCATTAGAAAACTCGCACCGCCGTCCAATTTGAGGCAGCTACGGTCATTCCTGGGGCACGTTGGATTTTATAGGAGATTTATTCAGGATTTCAGCAGGATTGCCCGGCCGTTGACTGACCTCTTGACGAAAGACACCGAGTTCCTTGTCGATGACAAGTGTCTTTCGTCTTTTGCGACTCTCCAGCAGTGTGTTATTGAGGCTCCTGTCCTCCGGCCGCCTGATTGGTCTCTCCCATTCGAGATCATGACGGATGCCTCCGATTTTTCCGTAGGGGCAGTGCTGGGACAGAGGAGGGATGGAGTTCCATTTGCTATCCACTACGCTAGCCGCACATTGGATTCCGCCCAGCGGAATTACACGGTCACAGAGAAGGAGATGCTAGCCATAGTGCTTGCCCTAGATAAGTTTCGATCTTATATCATTGGATCTAGAGTGACATTGTACACAGATCACACCGCCATCAGGTACCTCATGGCAAAGAAGGATGCCAAGGCCAGACTCACTAGATGGATCCTTCTACTCTAGGAATTCTACATTGAGATCAAGGACAAGCCTGGAGTCAAGAATGTGGTGGGGGATCATCTCTCCCGTTTAGAGCATCCTGAGGAGTTTGAGCAGATTGATCCCATTCGAGATACCTTCCCAGATGAGGCGATCCTTGCTATCGCCTCACTCCCATGGTATGCCGATATTGTGGACTTTCTCGTTGCTGGGAAAGTCCCACAAGATTGGCCCAGGCAGAGGCTTGAGACCTTCCTTGCGAAGGCCAAGTCCTACCACTGGGAGGATCCCATCCTTTACCACGAAGGAGGGGATAGCGTCTGGCGTCGGTGTATTCCTCAGGAGGAACACCATAGCGTCCTCACTTACTGCCACAAGCTTGAGGCAGGAGGACATCATTCTGGGAGGAGAACGGCACAGAAAGCGCTCCAATCCGGCTTGTGGTGGCCTACCCTCTTCAAGGACTCTGACGAGTTCGTGAAGAGGTGTACTGACTGTCAGAGGATGGGCACTTGTGGACAGCGTGATATGATGCCGATGCAGCCCATTCACTTCTGTGAGGTTTTTGACACATGGGGCATCGATTTCATGGGTCCATTCCCTAAGAGTCAGGGATTTGAGTACATTCTGTTGGTCGTGGATTATGTTAGTCGTTGGGTTGAGGCTATCCCCGCCCGAGCCGCTGATGCGAGGACAGTTTGCAGATTTTTGAGGAAGCACATCATCACGCAGTTTGGGGTTCCACGAGTTCTGATTTCTGATGGGGGGTCTCATTTCATCAACGACCAGGTGAAGGCCCTTGCTAGCGAGTTCGGTATAGACCATCGTGTTGCTACACCTTACCATCCACAGACGAATGGTCTAGCCGAGGTGTCGAATAGGGAGATCAAGACTATATTGCAGAAAGTCGTCCGCCCTCACCGAAAGGATTGGTCACAGCTTTTAGACTCGGTCTTATGGGCATATAGGACGTCTTTCAAGACTCCATTGGGCACATCTCCCTTTCGCCTCGTATATGGAAAGCCGTGCCATTTACCTGTTGAGCTGAGGCACAAGTCACTTTGGGCAGTTACAGATATTCTGATGGATCCAGATGGTATGGGAGACCAGAGGAGGGCAGAATTAGCCGCCCTGGAGGAGCTTAGAGATACAGCTTTCTCAAACAGCCTACAGTATAAGGAGAGAGTGAAGGAGTGGCATGATTCTCATATCAGCCACAAGCATTTTGAGATTGGACAGAGAGTATGGATGTTTGATGCGAGGCTTCGTTTGTTTCCAGGGAAGCTACAGAGCAAATGGAAGGGACCCTACTTGGTCAGAAAGGTACACGACAATGGTAGCATTGATATATCTGAGTTGTCTTCTGAGAGTACCTTTTGAGTGAACGGCCAGCGGCTCAAGCCATTTCTAGAACATGAGCCGCGGGTCGATGATCTTGCCCCCATTCATTTTGCGTGAGATGTAGTCTTTGACTCACATCTAATGCATCTCACGCCTGAGTTTCACTGATCTTCCGCCTTGTATAGATCCAGATGTTTATATCACTACATTCTTTAGTCCCACATCCCTTTATTCATCTTGTTATTATGCTATACTTAAGGTGCACTTTACCCTAAGTATAGGGGGGATGTGAGACCTTTGGGTATTTCTTTTGTTTCTGTCTACCCCTATTTTTGCTGCCTATACTTAGGGATATCTCACCCTAAGTATAGGGGGGGTAGACCCTGTACATTCTCCACTCGGTTTTTCCCTTAGTATACAACCTGCTATACTTAGGATTACTTGATCCTAAGTATAGGGGGAAGACCCGAGACCCTCTTGACTTTTCTATTTCATTTATTCGTCTTTGTATATAGCCTTCCTTTTCACTTCCCTATACCTAGCACGAGTTATGTCTTCTTCATCGCTCTTGACTCTGAGAACATCGTTCGAGCTAAGTATAGGGGGGTGTGTATATATTCCATATATACTTTAGCCATAACTCGTACTTTGTGTGAGTGTGTTAATAAATAAAAGGGCTAAAAATCACAAAAATTAAATTTTTTTTTCATGTACATAAACTTCTTTTATATGCACATAAATAGCTAGTGTACAAATTATTTTTGTAAAAATGATTTCAAAAATATTTTGTGTAAAGTTTGTGTAAATATTTTCTTATCAAAATTATGTATATAGTACAAATTTTTTCCAAAATGTTTTGAAAATAAAAAGTTTGCAAAAATCTTGTGTAAATTTGTGTAAATATCTTTTTGCAAAACTTGCACTTCATGCATCATCCATACATGATTTCAAAACATTTTTCAAAAATTTTGCATATTTGTAAAATTTGTGTAAATAAGCATCTTTTGTACATATGTATATAGTTTTTCTGGATGATAGCTGACATTTAAACTAGCCTGGAATCAAATTGAGAAATGGAGCTTGATTAAGATCTTAATCCACCTAACTTCTAAGAGGAACCTTATAGGGCTTAGGTTTAAGGCTTTTCAGGTCCATGGTGACTTAATTCTTTGAGTCCACTAGCCTATGATCACATGTCATCTCAATGAGCCTAAGTAGAGCACTTAACAACAACACATGACTCTTATAGATTATGGCTTTACTTGGACACTAGCACTATGCACCAAGCTCTCTACGGATGAGGTGGTGAGGAGGCAGTCTTCCTTGACTTGGGGTAGCATATGAGGGTAGTACTTCTAGGCGGAACCTCTCTTCTTCTTTTAGTGAAGGAAGTGCGTCTCAACTTGGTCTGGTTGCCATGAGGTCTAACGACGGGAGTTGTGGGTTGCAATAAAGCTTCAAAAGAGGGATAGTCTACTCGCTCAAGAGGAAAAACTCCTTGTATATATGCTGCACATGTATATGTTGTATAGATGCACTCGGAAAAAAAAATTGTGCAAAAAGAAAATAACTCCAAAAAAGTGGTGGGTCTGAGAGAAAATGATAATCCCACCAGAGTATGTATATAGAGTGCAATAAGCAAAGCTTGAGTATCATGATCCACCTGATGTAGCTTGCAGTAGGGAGACTTGGCTACACTGGTCAAGCTCCCAAATGTACTTGGCTACACTGGCCTTGACCCATTCTCTTCTTCCTCCTCTTCTTGAGCCGGTTGAACTTGAACTTAGAAGGGAATACCCCGCTCCTCGAGGAAAGAGTGGCCAGATTGAGGTCATAGAGTTACCTTGTTAGGGAGGGTTGTTAAGTTGCCATTTCTGAGGTGGAGAGCTTAGACCTCACTTTCACAGGACAGGAAAAGATTCATGGTCTTCAGGGTTTGTGATTGATGACTTGTTCTGATCTGGAGCATTGAGGAGTCTTGGTTATAGAATAGTGGAACTTAGAGGCTGTTGAGTTTTAGACTTAAGTCCAAATAAGGTTCCGACACATTAATAATCCAAAGATCTGATCGAGCTCCATACCTTAATTTAATGAAGGCAAGTTTAATAATCAGCCTTGATCCATGTACATTCTCTTTTTCTTTTTCTTTATCTCCTTTTCACTTCTTTTTCAAATAAGTGTTTGCTAAGGGACTAGCAAAGTTAAGTATAGGGGGGTGATGAACACTCATTCATCACTCTTTATTCTTATATTTTAGCTACAAAAACCTTTGCAAATACATGTAGATATGTGTAAATACAAATAATTACCAAAAGCATGCATTGTGTAAAAACCTATAATTAGCATGTTTTTGTGCGAAAATAAAAGAATAAAGATTAAAAAGAAAAAGAGGGAAATATTTAGAATAAATATTGAGCAACCTAACCCAAGGGAGGGCTCAGCATGGGCCTGGCCGCATAAAAGCCAAAGTAGAGGGAGATAGGGGCTCATGTGTGTAAATATATATATGTAAATAAAATAAAAGTATTTTCCTCACAAAAATAGGCTTGTAAATATTTGTATATATTTATAAATATAAAATCAAAATAAAAATTTAAAAATTAAAAAGAAAACAAAAACACCTCTTGTATAGTCATCATGCACATAGAACCACCTTTTATATTTATTTAACTTTATAAATACAATTAATTTCTAAAATTTTTGTAAATATTCTATATTATATAGTGTAAATAAATAAAATAAAAACAATTAAAACAAAAACAATTAAAACAAAAACAAAAGAAAAATAACAAAATTAAAAACACAAAAATATATTGTAAATATACCATGTATATAAATGTACATATGTATTTATTTTACCTATGAATAAATAATAAAAACCAAATAAAAATGTCTTTTTATTCCTCATTTTATAATATAAATAAATAAAATATAAAATGGGAATAAAATTGTATAAAAATAACAAATTAAAAATCAAAATTAAAAACCCCATATAGTGTACATATACCTATATATTACATATTATGTATATACCTTATTTTTATTTCGAAAAAATTATTAAAAATCACTAAAAAATAGAAAAAAAATAAAAGAAAAATATTTCATGTTTTAAGTTTTCATTAAATTGGCCATTTGCTACCCTTATTTTTAATTGCAAAATCCAGCCACGTGGCCCTTTCTTATTGGTCCTGGGAAGTGTTGACCGCCCGGTCAACTCCCCCCCCCAGGACCACCCCGTCTCGGATCTGTGCCCGCAACCCGATTTCTCGCCATTTTGCACACTTGATCCGACTCCTGAATCCGTTAACCCCGGGCTCTAATCCGAGCTTGATCATCCCTGATCCACGCCCGGGGTGGATTTTGGGGATCCGCGCACTGAGCTACTCGCCCGACCTCCCGATAGCCGGACCCCTAGGAGTATATAGTCCCAGCTCCGCCTCCTCATTTCTCCATCTTTGGCCATTCGAATCCACCCCTGTGAGCTCCAGCGTATTTGTGAGAGTGACAGCTTGCATTTGGCGCTGTTGAAGCGAGGAGAGGAGGCGTGTCCACTGATCCGGCGAGCTTTGCCGCCGTTGCTCCGCCACCAGCAGGAGCACCGAGCCTCGGAGGGAGACGCTCCTCGAGGCAATGACCTAGAGCTTCCTTAGCTCATCCACAGTCTACTCGTCCACCCAGGTATCCATTTCGCTCCGTCTTCTCCTTTGATTTCCATTTACGCCCAAATCGCCGCTCCGCCGTGTTCCATCGATTCCGACCACCCCGTAGTTAGATTCGATCATCGGAATCCACAGACATCTTCGCCTCCTTCCGACGCACCTTCTCCATCCCTCCATCCAACCCAGCTCGCACAGGAGCTGGGATTCGAGCTCCACCATCCCCACTTCCCCGGAGCTCGCCCGCTGCGACCCATCGTCCACCGCCACTCCACCTAACCGGGTCGAGGCAGTTTGCCCTCGACCCGCGAGTCTTCTGGATTGCTTTGCAGGTCGAACGAAGGCCATCTGAGGTCCTTCGACATCCAGCCAGGAGGCGCAGCTCTGCCGACCTCGCCCGAGCTCCTCAGAGCTCGGCTGGGTCATCGGAGACCCCTATCCGACGCGGAGGCCCACACCCGACATGTTCCGATCATCAGCGCCCCGCGAGGAGGCCAGGAGCGCTCGCACTGGGCCGGCGAAGTTCGCCGGCCACCTGTTCTTCCTCGACCTTCAGCCGCCGTTCGATCGTCCCTCCAGCTCCAGTCTTCATCAGGGTCGTCCATCACAGGAGCAACCGTCACCGTTCGATCTAAGGAGGAGAGATCTGGAGCGCCCGTCGTTCGCCACCGTCAGATGATCCACGTGGCCTCCATCCACCCGCTTCATTAATAAAGGGTAAACTACCCTTAGGCCCTTCAGTTTATTTCATTTAGCGTTTAGTCCTGTAATTAGTTCGTTTAGTTGTTTAGTTTTGGGAATATTTGCATAGAGACCCTTGTGCTTGCATGTATTGACCGATATGCCCCTGTGTGTGGTCTGACATGTGCATCGACACGTGATCTTTTGGGCTTTTTACATTATCTACCCTGTAGTTCTGGTTGTTATCAATTGAATGAAAGTTTTTAACTATTTGCATTTATACCCCTGTGCGTGATACATTTGAACATGTGCGTGATTTTTTTGGGTATTTTGCGAATAGGTCCCTGGACTTTTGGTACCTGTTACCAATAAGCCCTAGGAACTTATTTTTCTTACAGATGGGTCCCTGAGTGCCCCAGACACGCGCGTAGCACGTGTTTTGCTGAGTTAATTACACCAGACCCCCCAGACTCTTGGGTATTTGCACTTTGGTCCATGTGCATTGTGCCCCTTCTTTATTTTTGAATAAAATAGCAAATTACCTCCAAATCCAACGAAAATTGGACACATGGCTCCTGCCATAGTGTAAAATTTTTGAGGATTTTTGACGACATTTTTGTTTTCATTTGATATTTTTAAAAATTCAAAAACATCTATTTTCTTCACTGTCTAACTTTAAAAATCACAAAAAAATATTGAATAGTGTCTAAAAATTACAAAAAATTTGTCTACTGTGTATTTTGTTGTGTTTGATTTTCTAGCCAATTTTGGCTATTTTTCATTACTGAAAACCACAAAAAATGAAAAACACTAAAAATCTTATAAAAATTCTAATAAATCAATTAAAAATCCAAAAACAATAAAATAGGTGCCTAAATTTTTCTTGTTTTATTCTCTTTACAGGAAAATTACCTCCCAGCTAATTTGGGGTTTTTAGATATTTTATCTAGGCCCTTGTAGCTCGGCTGGACAGTACCTATTGTTTTAGTCACTTTTTGATTTTTAGAAAATTAAATAAACATCAGAAAATTCTCAAAAATTCACCAAAAACACTAAAAATTATAAAACACATAAAAATATTTTTGTTTGAATTTTTGATTGATTTTTATTGCTTTTAATAATTTGTTGAAGTGTGTGTTTATTTACTTTTCCTATTTTCTTAATTCATTAAAAATCCAAAAAAATATTAAATAATTAAAAACCACCAAAAATATTTGCCTCTTTTATGTTATTTTTCTTTTTTGACTACTTCGTAGGCCGAGAGGCCAACCCGTGCTCCTTGTGATCGACCCTGGTCGCTATACCAGGTTAATCTAATAGCAGGACCGCTTTCGTGTTTTGAGTGATTTTATCTATATTAGTGGTTCATTTTTCTTGATTGACATAGCCGAGTGATCGAGGTCGCAACGACCATCTAGATACCTTTGCCTTAGTCGCTTGGCATAACTAACTTCTAACTTATACTAATTAAAAGAAAAGCAATAGGAAAGGCTACAACCAGCAGCTCATACATGGTCGGAACCAAGGAGCTGGAAGGCTCGCCAAAGCGAAGCTTGGTTGTCCTGGATCACCTCAATCTTTGCCTTATCCATGCCATGGAGGTTGGGAATGACGCCTGCTTTCACCAGGGATTTGACCAAGGGGTCCTCTTAGGGTTACAGTGAAGAGAGAAGAATCAAAACTCAAAAAGTATTAAGGGGTGTATTTATAGGTGTGGCGATGGTAGAAAGGGGGAAGTAGATTGCGTGCAAGGAGGCGATGATTGGTGGAGGCTATATATCCGACGTGGAGTATGGGAGATAAGAGAGCAGGATGGTGGGTGTCTCGATGTGTATGGGGCATGGACAGATGGGGGGAAACAGAGAAAGTCAGAAGTCACGAGACGTCTGACAAGGGAGGCAGAGGGGAAGGACATTAACCTATTAGGTCAACTTTCCTTGGCTTTTGGTTGGCCCACGTGGATCGACCAAAAAATAAGGATTCCAAAATCTCTTATTAATTAGTTTTAAAATAATAGATGAATTGTTTAATTTTTGGTCAAAACATGAAAATTGTCTATTATTTTATGTAGTATTTTTTAGGATATTTTTATTAATTTTTACAAGGCTTTTTATTGTGTGTGCATATTTACATGTATATACATAGGTATATATGCATGTATTTGATGTATTTTATTTTTATTTTGTATTTAATATTTTATTATTTTATATACATAATTACTATATTTATAACTTATTTAATTACACATTTACATATTTAATTTATTTTTCTGATTTTATTCATTTAAATAAATAAGTATGTGTATTATATAGGTATACTTTACCTATATATTTTATTACTTTGTTTATTTTTCCGATTTTATTTTATTTTTATTATTTAATTTTATTTTCAATAATATTTACAAGTATATAAAAATATAAGAGAGTTAAAATATAAATAATGAATATATTAATTATTATTATATACATGAATACATTACAATAGGGACTAAAAGCCAACTTTTGCATCTCAACTCCAAATTAAATAAAACTACCTTCATTAAATAGATAATTAAATTTTATGAACAATAAAGGTGAATTTGGTCAATTTTGGCTTTGTATGGAGGAGATACAGGTCTGGGAAGTTTTCTTTGTGGCTTTTTATAAGCATTTTTTTAATGATAAAAATACTTGTTTTAATTTCTTTTGTGATTTTTTGTATTTTTTAGTTTGTATTAATGTCAAAACAAATATTTACAACATTTATCTATTTTTTTTGAGATTTTTTATATTTAAGAAAATACAAAAAAGGGCACATTAATAAGATTATGTATACACAATAATTAGGGTTAACTACGTACATAGGATTAATTATTAATATTACTCAACTAGGATTATATTTTATTGAATAGTTTACGTAAGAGAGATAATAAATAATAGTTATGATGATAAATCATGGATTTATCAACTGGCCTGGCTATCTCCACAACTTTTACCAAGTTGGCGCATGATGATCCATAATTTTAAGGTTTTCAACACACACTGGTACCTAGGTTAAGTCAAGATTAGTATAGGATCTTGTCCTCGTACTGGCTTTTGTGTTGACACTCAAGTTTGTGAAGTGACCCTTAATCAAATCCCATCCTCAAGAACCTGATCCAAACTCAAGCCTCTCATCCTAGTTCTTCAGGCAAAACATAGGCTCATCGCAAAGATTATGTCATCGTACATGTGTTGTGTTAAACATTTTCCTTTGAGATTTTAAGATTCTATATGCAATGTAGCACATATATCTTTTAAACTAGGGATGTTGAGTAATTATGTCTTAGGGACCTAATGGAAAAGAGTAATGTGACTCAGACACAAGTATCACTCTAAACCAAGTAGTATGGAATACACGTCTTGTGAAGGTGTCAAGGATAAAACCTTAAATTAGTTTTGTGTTGTTTTTTCAAACATGTATTATTATAGTGAAATAATTACTGGCCTGAACTCACACGTCTAGTTGCATCTACTTTCACCCAGTATGGTTGTAAGTACAGATTGTAGAACGTCTACCCTTGTTACTTCAGGACAGTGCCTTATGCGTTGTCCTTTAACCACTCAATCTGCTAAGGGAAATCGTAGTTCCTTCACTAAAAAGTAGCTAGTTGTTTTTAAATTTAGGAGTCAGAATTATCAGTAAAAGAATTTTTAATTTATAAAAATTTAGTTATACCCCCTAATTTTGATTAAAAAAACGTTCATATATGTATTTTTATATGCATATTATACACAAAACTTACCCATACCTAATTTTTTATTTGAAAACAGTTAAAGTTACGGGCTATAGGTAAAGTATATAGAATATATATACCCCCCCATACTTATCATGTGTTATTTCCTCATGCCACAAGGTGTAATTAAGACATAGCATGTACCATGCACAATTGAGTGATAATAACAGAAAGTCAACTCGTCCCCCCCACCATACTTGGGCTTTTGAGGGCTTAAGTATAGTAGAAGAGCACGAAATAAAGTGGTCGAGGGAGAGAGGACAGAAAAGAAGTGAGGTATACACAATGATATAGCCCCCCCTCCCCCCATACTTAGGCTCAGGTTAGCCTAAATATGGTAGAGTAATCACAGGTGGGAGGCCGATAAGATCCAATATGGATATATAAGTTATCGCCTTAATCTTCTAGCTACATGGAAGAGAATGGCTAATGGAATCAAGGCTTCATGCGGGCATGTTGATCTTCCGTCTGACTTTGTGCTCCATATAAATGATATTAGCTCGACTTGAACCAATTGATCATTTGATTCTATGAAGTATTTCAACAAAATGTACGTTCACAAGGAAAGATGGAAGGACCACTTTATTTGAACATATTCTTCTAGCAGTAGACTATTTATTAAGGTGGGTAGAGGTTATCCCTACTCGAGCCGCAAGCAGCAAGACCGTCTGCAAATTTTGAAAGATGATATTATTTTGAGGTTTGGGATTTCCAAAGTATTAATATCTGATGGAGGTAGACACATTGTCAACTGGGAGGTGAGAAAGTTGACTAAGTACTATGGCATTGAACACAGTGTTTCTAGTCCTTACCATCTACAATCTAATGGCATGGGTGAGGTGTCAAACATGGGCGGCGTTAAAGGAATTATGTAGAAGCTAGTCCATCCTGATAGGAAGAATTGGTCCCAACTCACAGACCAAGTTCCATGGGTGTATAAGACGGCTTAAAGACCCTATTGGGAACCTCCCCATTTAGAATGGTCTTTGAAAAACCATGCCATTTGTTCACAGAATTCGGTCACAAATCAGAATGGGCAGTCAGAAAGATCAACCGGAATTGTCATCAATGGGCCCATAAAGTCAATACATCACAAATGATCAGTGGTTGCATAGGCATGGCATCTTTAGGACCAATAGTCCCTCCCATTCGCTAACAGACTGGGCACGACCTGACAAAATTATAGGCATCCTTAAACAAGACCAGCCAATAAAATCCAGATTGTAATATCTTCTATGCGGTCCTCTTCTTAAAGTGGTGTCCTCCTGCCTCCAAGGTATGGCATAGAGTTAGGACACTTTGGTATTCCTCCTGAGGAATACATCTCCTCCAAATACAATCCGATCCTTCGAAAAAAAGAATAGATCTTCCTAATGGTAATGTCTAGATTTCGACTTATGTTGGTCAATTCTATTATTGGGCCAATGGGGAACTTTCTTAGAGACAAGATAGTTAACCATGTCGGCATACCATGGGAGAGAGTCAATAACATAAATTAACTCATCTGGGAAGGGTTCTCAAATCATACCTAACTTAGTTTGTTTGTTATGCTCGATCCAGGATAGATGATTAGCCACCACATTCTTCACTCCATGCTTTCAAAATCCTGAAGTACGAGAATACATCTAAGAAGATGCGCCTTTGCATCTTTCTTTGCCACTAAATATCGGATGGCTGAATGATCGATAAAACCTATTATCTTAGAACGAAGAGGCAGAGATCTGAATTTTTCCAAGGCAAATACTACGGCAAGCATCTCCTTTTCCGTCATAGTATAGTTCTTCTGATTTAGATCCAAAACTTTGCTTGCGTGGTGAATATCATACGATACTTCATCTCTCCTTTATCCTAACACAGTTCCTATTGCAAAATCACAAGCATTGGTCATGATCCCGAACATATGAGAATAATCAGGGGCTTGTAAGATGGGAGTCTCTATGATCTTAGTTTTGAGCAGCTTGAAGTCCTCAAGACATTTACACTCTACATCAGTGTCTTTCCCTAAGAGCTCGGTAAGTAGTCGGGCAATTTTACAAAAATCTTTGATAGATCTCTGATAAAGTCCGACGTGCCCCAGAAAAAACCACACTTGTTTCACGTTGGTTGGTGGCTCAAGTTTCTTGATCATAGCCATCTTGGCAGGGTCAGCGTCCATTCCTTTCTTGAAGATGATGTGCCCCAATACAATGCCCTCCATCACCATAAAATGGTTTTTCTCCTAAGAGAGCACGAGATTCACTTCCATACATCTCTTGAGGACTCGATCCAGGTGCGTGAGTCAATCATCCAATGAATCACCATAGATTAAAAATTCATCCATAAAGACTTCTAGGAAATCCCCAACCATCTCAGTAGATACGACAATCATGCACCATTGAGAAGTGTCAGGGGCATCACAGAGCTTGAAAGGCATGCGCCTGAATACGTAAGTACCAAAAGGACCAGTTAATGTTGTCTTTTTCTGGTGCTCGAGAGTGATGGCTCCTTGATTGTAGCCCGAGTACCCATCCAAAAAGTAGAAGTATTCCCTCCCAGCCAGTCTCTCTAATATTTGATCAATAAATGCAATGGGAAGTGATCCTTCTTCGTCATGGCATTCAAGCATCCACAATCCACCCGTACATGCCATGACATGTGTACTCGTGTGGTGATCTCCTCTCCCTCCTCATTGGTGATGATCTGGAGTCCCTACTTCTTTGGGAATACATGAAAAGGTGCCACCCACTTGAAGTCCAAGATGGGAATGAATCCTGCTCCACACCATTTCTCTATCTCGGTCTTCAACACTTCCCGTAAATTTGGATTCAGCCTAAGCTGGAATTCACGAGAGGGCACGGCATTCTCCTCAAGGTATATTGATGAATCTGTGATTCATCACTCTAAAAGTTGAAAATAGAGCTTTGTTCCCTAGTAATTAGATGCATATTTCCACTTATATTGCATAATTAGCATTCATGATGCATAAATAATATCTGTATTTTAGCATTCATATTTGCATTAAATAAGAAGCCCAATTCACTTGTAAAAATCACCTGTAAATACCATATTTGTATCTATTTTGAACTCCAAATCCAATAAAATCAGCTCTATAGTGTATATATTACTAACACTAATTATGAAAAAATATCAAAAAATACTAACTTGTAAAATTGACCAATAAAACCCGAGTCCAAGTTGAAACTAGGAGCCTTAAAATGTGCATATCGCTCTCATACAGTGTCTGATTTAGGTTTACTCACTTTTAAAGTATATACATTCAAAGACCTTCAAAACAAGATCAATTTCATTAAAATCGGAGCTCGTATGTGAAACTTGGGTTTGGGGCCCCTATTGTATATTGTACATATTGACCTTTTTGCCCTTGTATTTTATCTTTTTAATTTCTTAATTATTAAAAATCTAAAAAATAGATTAAGTTGTAAATATTTCTTTCATATTTTCTCTAACTTTATTTTGATTTTTCTAGAATTAAAAATGATAAAAAAATTACAAAAGATAAAAATACGGTATTTTGTACCTATAAGATACCACCCAAAAATACACTTTGTACATATGACTTCTTTTGATTTTCGATCCTTCACAAAAGTTGTAGATCTCATCGAGACGAGCAACTTTCGTGCTGACCACTGTTTGATTTGATCTTTTTGTTATTTCTTTTTTATTTTTCTTTACATTTAACTTTTGATTTTCCAGGTGCCACACATGGCAGCTCCTGGAGCTGCCACGTGTCACCCTATTTATTTATTAATTTATTAATTTCATATTTTATTTATTTTATTTATTATTTTTATTTATTATTTTTTATTTTGATTAATTATTTTCTTTATTTTCCCTTTATTATTTTTAGCCTACTTATTTTATTTTTATTTTCCCTTTTATTTCTTCTTTACTTTCTCCCTGCTCCAAGTCTCCACTTCCTCCACCATTCTCCCCACTTTCTCCACCTCATTTCCAACTTCCCCCTCATCCTTTATATTCCCATTTCCTCCCCCATTTCACATTATCCACCGTTCTTGAGAGAGAGAGCCCCAAGCCTCTTTGATGCGTCATCGGAGACAGCTTCGGCGCAACAGGTCGAGCGACGATAAGGCTTAGGTGAGATCCGTGGAGCACCGCCCACGTAGCAGCAGCTTCTCCAAGCTCGATGCCAAACTTCAAGGTCGACATTCGCCCGACCTTTCGAGGCGACAACTCAGGTCGAGCATAGCTCCCCACTCTCCATGCGACTACACAGGTAAATCTTCTATCTTTATCTTTTTATTTTTTATCTAACATTTTTTCGTTTCATTAGCAAATCATTGTCATCGCACACCACCTCATAATCATATCTTTTTATTTTTCATTTCTACGTCATCACTTTCATAACCATATAAAAACACCACCAACATCACCATCCACTCTTCATTCCTGCATTTTTATTTTTTGACATTAACAAAAAATACAAAAAATTATTACAAAAAAACAAAAAAAGGGACACAAGTAGCCCTCCAGCAGCGGGTCACCGCCAGTGCATCTCCTCCAGGAGGACGATCGCCCACCTCCATCGGCCGAGCACGGCCACCTTGCTCCATTGTCAACCCGCCCTCGGGCCAGCCGTAGCGCTCCAGCCCTCGGCTAGAGGCCCGCACGTCCAGACAGCCCGCGTCCGTCAATGCGCGCACGCACCCTTGCCTACTCCAGCACCGCCCCCACGCGACGCCGCTCGCCGCCAGCCCCAGCGACCGCGAAGCTGTCCCCGCACCTGCTTCTCGGTGGTTGCGCCCTACACGTGCGCCTTCTGCCCGCAAAGGGCGGACCCCCCCCCCCCCCCAACCTTCCCCGCGGCCACGCCCCTACGTGCCCCCGCAGGTCGTCCCAGCCGCTTGGATCGCCTCCGCGGCCGTCGCGCCTCCTGCCGACCTCCCCCCGCGACCCACCAGCTGCGATCGCCAACCTCCGCCACGTGTCCTCATGGCCCCAGAACCACCGCGCTCTCTTCTAGACGCCGCACCCGCGGCCGTAGACACCTTCTTCCAGCAGGTCGTGCGCGCCGTCGCCGCCCCTTCCCACCTTCCGCGCGCCCGCCTCCCCCGTCGTCTGCGCTACCACGAACCCTAGTGGGAAGGTGGAACCCACGTTTCCCACATCTCTATTTTTTTATTATTTTTTTGAAAATTACAAACTTTTCTGTACTTGTTTACATATTTGTAAAAGTACCCTTAGGCACAATTTCAGTTTGTTTCTTACATTTCGGTATTACATAGATACCCTTGCATTTATGTTTTAATTTGGACGTTTATTTCGCATCATTTTTTTAATCAAAATAACATCTTGTTGAGAAATTAATTCTTTACATTTTAGCTATTTATTTAGATTTTTCTGAACATTAGAGAATTTACTAAAAATCATCGATTGAAATTCAGTCATATTTTACCCGTTTATGCTCTGAAATTCACACATACTTAAATATTGCTCCAAAAATCGTGCAAAAATTGTGTATGATGCCTTTAAGTGCTATTTCAATCCAAATTTCATGTAAATAGGAGTTGTGTCTTGCCTAAAATAAATTGTTGAGTGATTTTTGTAATTGATTTTTAATTATATTCATGAATAATATTTTTGCAAAATTTCAAGTCTCTTGGATTGCTAATAAAAATATCTATTTGAGATAATTTTGCTTCTGGATAATTTAATTTCGTGGATTATTAGGAATTAAATACTCATAGTCGCTATGTTTTCATTTAAAAATTCATAAAAAATCATAAATTGTCAAAACAAATCTTAAAAAATCAATGTAGCTTCATTTCATCATGTTTAAGTTCCAGTGAATTGTTCATAATTTTTGCATTTTGTTTGCATGTAAAATTACATAAAAAGCCCTAAAAAGTTTGCATTTTTCATTTGTGCATCTTAAATCCAAAAAATCCAAAAAAAAATACATTTTGCATTTATCGTTGGATTAGGTTTCCATGAAAATTATAACTTGACTAATTTAATTAATTTCATATTAAAATTAAATTTGGCTAAGTTGTTTATTTTCTTAATAACTTAATTCAACCGCATTTGTGCATTGGCATTTTTATTGCATAAAAAATTACAAAAAATCTTACTTGGAAAACCATGAGCTAATTCATCTAATCTGCTCCAAAGTTGTTCCTTTGCCTCCTTGAGTCGACCCTGGGGCTTGCCCAAGTTAAAAATACATCAAACCATGCATTCATTAAATTGTCGATTCATCGATTCGTGCAGTTAATTTGTTATCGATCATGATTTCATGGCTATAACAAAAACGACACATTTTAATCAAATTAAAATGGCATTTTCGGATACGTCATATATATGGCGTGAACATAGCACAGGGTTAATTGTTGAAGGTCTGACAATCTCCAGCCTATGCCTTGTGATTCTTCTCTAATACTTTTAGCATGCAAATTTCCTGCTCTTCGGTTTGATGTGAACTGATAATGATCGGAAACTTTCCTTTAGGTCCCACAAGGAAGGCGTATTTGAGAGTAGGGTGCAGTGGTTTGAGCTCGGGTAGATCTGTATCATCTACGAAATCTAACTCTGTCCTTGCTGAATCTAGTTATGTAACTGATGCAGTTGGATCCTGCGTGATTTCTGTTGGCACCAACTGAACAGCTTTGGGAGTCAGATTAACAAATGTGTGTCTTATTTTGGCAGAAGCCGCGTTCGACTCATCTTCATCATCCCTGGATTGTCCCAAGAGAAATGGAACCGGCAGGTCAAGATAGACATCCGAGTCTACATGAGTGTATGTGGATGCATGGAGAGTGTTGTCTTCAATGATCTAGCAAACACAGGATCGTCAATCTCCTCTCCATATGAGAGGGATTCTTCAACTGCAGTCAGCTTTTGTCTCCAGGGCCAACTATCATAACTGTGCTACAATTTGCCTCAGACCTAGAAGAAGCGGACTCGATGTTGGATTCTGAATCAGGCCTTTGAAATCTTGTCTTCTTCATTTCTAGCTCAACATCCTCGAACTAGATATTCCAGGATTGTAGTCAAATAGGGCTATTGTGGTCCTAAGGAAGGTCTACCCTAAAATCATCTTAGAATCTTTCCAGTTTCTAGGAATGTCCATGTCTAGGTCTATTAAGTCCACTGAATAATCCTGTCCCTCGATGTTGATCACAATATTTTTGATATCGCCCTTAGATATCTTCATTGATGTATCTGTAAATTGATGTACGGCTCTTGAATTTCTAAGAGGACCCATATTTAGATGTTTAAAGAGTGTAGAAGGCATGAGATTGATGGAAGAACCATTATCTAACAAGGTTCTAGCAAACTTGATATCATTGATCTTATTAATCATGAAGTGTGCACCCATGTCCCTCTTCTTTTTGGGGAGATCATTGCATATTAAATGATATGCTGCGATAGAGAGAATATGTTTCTTTGTTATGCTCAGATTCTTTCCATTGACCCTGGTCGATGTGCATCTCACCTTAAGATATTTTCTGAATGCCGGTTCTCTCTCTATCATCTCGTCTAAAGATAAAGTGACCCTGATATTTTCTTTGCAGATTCGGGTCATCTCTTCATCATTTTTTTTATTTTTTAAGTTCTTATTTCTAGTCATTAAAGAATGGGGGAAAGGAATTAAGTGATCGAGTTCATGAACTGAAATTTCACTTTTTATTGGAAACAAAGTTCTGTACAGAACTCAAACATCAACTAACGACAGGACTCTAACTTGGACTCTGAAAAGAAAATGACAGCTATTGTTGTGGAGGTTGTTATTGAGGTGTGTCCTTCGGATGCAGTGTATGTTCCTCCTCGAATTCAGACGCACTTGACTCCAAGGGTGTTCTTCTCCTTTTTTGGATTTTTTCTTATTTTTGGGATTCGGGCCCCCTCTTTGAAGGTTTCCCATTGATGGTGTTGGTTGCCTCTCTTCCTCTTTGATATTTGTGTCCAAGTCTATTGGGAAGCATGGACCTAAGCAGGAATTGTAGTCTCTGGTGCGGTGAATTCATCTCTCCGTCTTGAGAGTCGATTGACATCAACTCTCATATCATGTAGTTCATCAAGAATTCTTTAGAGTTCAGAAGAGGCTGAAGAGGAAGACCCTTGGCCCTGTCTGGGATGGGGCTGCTAGTACTGGTTGTTGGGATGGTATTGGCCCTCATGGCCATGGCGTTGATATTGCGGATGCAGTTGTTGGTAGCCAAGATGGGACTATTGGTATGGACGTTGTTGCTGTTGCAGAAATCTAGGGTGAGACTATTGTGAATGAGGGTTTGGAGTAGAGTTGGGGTCCTATCGGCTTATAGCATCAAGATCATACCATACTCTATTAATTTCCATGACTTGTGGAGTCTCCTTGTAAACTATTTGTGCATAGGATTCTTTGTTATGATGTTGGTGAGTAAAGAATTGGTCTCCACTCCAGTTTCTTTGTGGCCCTATATCTTACCCTTTAATGTAATGGATCTTATGTACGGAGGCAGGGGTATAGTTAGGGTAGGTATCTGTATTTTAGATACTCGATCATCAAGTTCCTCCATCTGCTTTGGTAGTTTAGACAGGCTCTCCATATTAGTGAATTTATGGAGCTTGCATACCTTTTTGTTAATCTGTCCAACCATTGTGAGCTTATTTGTTATAATCCCCATGTCAGCGCTCTGGTCGATGGACAGATTGTTCACAATCTTCTTTCCCCTTCTTTTAATAAGAGTGTCAGGGGGTTGGGCAAATATGCTTGACTAGTGGTTTGTGCATGGCTTGTGCTGGCTAACCTCTCGAACACCTTCTAGACGGTGTCTTCGTGTCGGCCCATATAGCTTCCTCCATAGGAAGCACTCACAAACCCCTACAATCTCGAGGTTCAGACCACCGACAAGATTCTGGACCAACATCATCTTGTTAATGCCATGCCATGGGCATTTTTGAATTAAGTCTTGAAATCTCTCCCAAGTTTCATGAAATGTTTCATTTGGGAAACTGGGTAAAGCTTGTGATCTTTATCAGTATTTGGTTAATTCTACTCACTAGGTAGAATTTCCTCAAGAATAGAGTCTTGAATATAGCCCATGTTGAGATCACCTCCCCTAGATTTTTCAACCAGTAAGCAGCCTTATCGATTAAGGCAAAGAGAGCGGCTCTCAACCAAATGTAATCCTGGTTAACCCTAGGATGGAACAGGTTGTCATAGACTAGCTCGAAATCCCGAAGAAAAGAATAGGGCTCTTCATTGTGGTTTCTACTAAACTTCAGGAGCAACCCGAGGAAATGTGATTTATGTTCGAACGCAACCTCAAGAGGTACTGGTCTCAACGAATTGTAGTCATCATCGATCTTCGAGAGGTACGAGTCTTCCATTGATTCCTCCTTGTGTTATCCAACTCCTTCAATTTGTCCTATATGAGCTCTCATTAGTTCATTTTGTTGCTCAGTTGTCAGTAGTCGAGCCAGGATAGCCAGCGTTGGGTTCATTGTTGTTCTCGTCTTCATTTGGATTCTTTTTGGGAGGCATCTTATCTTCTTCACATTCAGATACAGATAGACTCGAATTAGATACGAGTGTAGAAGGTCGGGGGGTTCTACCAAATATAAAGGCTTCCTTGGTAGGAGGATAATTAAAGAGAGGGTTAGTTTGGAATCAACTAAACCTTGATAGAGATTTATTGGTCCTGGTCTTGAGAAGAGGGTCATCCCATGACAAGGCTTGTTAGAGAAGAGGGTCATCTCGAATCCTGGGAGATGCGAGATCTGAAGGGTTGTTTAAAGTGTTCGCAAGGTCCATACTAACTTCCCTAGAAATTTCCATCTCTGATGTCAAAAGGAACAAAAGAAGAGCACGGGTGTAGAATCAAGAGATAGAATACACAGGGAGTACAAATCCACAGTCTTTGTATACACCCAAAGCAAACACAAATCAAACATGTAGATTCACCAACTGGACACTAGTGATGGCACGTTAAAGTTCAGTTGCTTATATTTTCAGTTTTAATTTTCAAACAAGATTTTAAACTATAGTACTCAGGTGGCCTATAGTGATTGATGGTAGAGGTATAATTCGAGAGACTCGGAGAGTCCTCACTTGAGGTAACAACGAGCCAATCCTCCAATACGATTTTCCACACTAAATCATTATTTAACATGAGGATAATTACTTGTAACACAAAAAGTGTCATGTGCTAGACTCAACTGTGCACGAGACGATGGCCTTCGTCAAAGTCCTGATGAGATGGTACCAATCCTCCCTTATCTTTGAGTAGACTCAACTGTGCACGATAGCTTTAAAAATATTTCTGAAAACCCAACAACACTTGTGGGGAGTTCCTACTCTGTGCTAGTGCCAATAGGCATCTCTCTGATCCACACCCTCGAGTAAGGTTTCTTACAGCGTGATATTCCAAGTAAACACCCAGGGACTTGGGCTAATCCTGATGTGTAGCATGCTGATGAATCTCAGATTCATCATATTAAAATCCAAAATATTAATTTCCTTGCTTAAACATTTCGATAAAAATCACAATTAATTCATTATAATTAAACTTGTTTTATATTATGTATAATTAACTCTAATTAACAAACTCTATTTATTGTATTACTAACCTTTTCCTTGTTTTCCTATTTTATTAAGAACCCATAAAAATTAGATTAAATATTATCCATGTTTTCCTTGACTTTTAAAAGAAAATTGAAAGTAAACAATCCCAAAACCCTTAAAAGCAGTGTTTTTATCCCATTAAAAATACTCACAAAAATTAACTTTTGTACAAATGACCTCTTTGACTTTTTGTCCAAAATGAAACTTGTAGAGCTCATCAAGATCTACAACTTTCATGTTTTTACTTTTTCCTAATTCAATCTCTAACTAATTCTTTTTTTATTTGTCTTTGTTTTTGTATTTATTGAATTCTCTGGTGCAGCCACGTGGCGCCCTCTGGGTAGCCAATGTGACCGCATCTCCTTGCGCCACCCAGCCTCCTTTCTGGCCCTTGGATCAAGCCTCCCCATCCTCTATCTCCACTGTCCTTCTCCAGATCATCCTCAGCCATCAGATCACATCCTTCTGATGAGATCTGAGCCACTCTCGTACGCTCTCACCTAGATTGCACGATCACCCACCCATTCAAAGGCTGAGCTTCCTCCATGTCATCCACTTCTCCATAGCCATTAGATGAATCGCACTAAGGAATCCCAAGCCGCCTGCA
>JAZKJV010005365.1:0-41691 GCA_037367405.1 Ottelia alismoides
TCACGCGAACCGAAGCTTCGCGGCAGGCCGCAAAGGCTTCCGGCAAAAGATCATCCAGGGTTTCACCTTTGGCGAGACGCTCTTTGAATTCGGTCGTCTTGGCCTTTAGTTGCTCGTCCGTAAGACTCTTCATCTGCGGCTCAAGACCGTTGATGCGATCGACAATCGGCTGCAGGCGCTTCATTTCGCGCTCGTGAGCCGTTCCGAAAATCTTTCCTAAAACCTTGTTGATCATTGGCTGTAGCTCGCTCTCTTTACTTTTACTTCACGTAAACAAATAGCCCTATTCTCTTAACGGGATTTCGCGGCAGGGGCAAATTAATGCGAGATTCCTCAAACCTTAAAGATACCCCATCCTTTCGCCTCGAGGAAACAACAGAATGGTCCCTCACGGACTTTTACCTGGTCTTTTCCCGGACTTGCCTGAGTAACTCGAAAACCACGACAGCAACCGAGTTGGAGAGATTGAGACTGCGAGTCGCACCGGGCATCGGAATTGACCAAGCGGTCGCGTCAAAATCGCCGATAATCTTGGGATCGAGCCCGCTCGTTTCCTTGCCGAAAACCAGCCAGTCGCCCCTGCGAAAGTCGGCATCGTAAATGGTCTTTGATCCCCCCGTCTCGATAAGAAAAACCCTCGATCGATCCGGAACCTGATCCCGCCAAGCGGCATAGCTGGGATGCTTGTCCCAGTACAAATCCTTCCAATAGTCGAGTCCGGCGCGCTGTACCCGGCTCTCCGTCAGCTCAAAGGCCATCGGCTCCACAAGATGCATTTCGCACTCGGTGCCGACGCAGGTACGGCTGATGTTACCGGTATTCTCCGGGATCAGCGGCTCGACAAGAACGACGCGCGAGAGAGGGTCAGGATGCCGCTTGGGCTCGAACCAGGAGAGATCTTTTCTATTCTTCATTGCCGTTTTTATATCAGAGAGAGGCGCGGGCGCAAACTCGAGTCCGGACTCTATTCAAAGAAAAGTGAGGCGCGCTGCGGGAACCAGCGAGATCGCTTTGACTTAGTTGCAAATCTTCGCCTATCTTGAACTCCCAAGTAAGGCCCTTTGCAATACATGTGCTTCAACGACGTGAAAGCCGCTCCCAGTGCGATTCACGCGATCATGTAAGCATGACTTCAAGAAGGGGCTTGCCCAAATAAAATTTGCTTCATGGAGACCGAACGCCCGCGATGAAGAAAATCGAAGCGATCATCAAACCCTTTAAGCTCGACGACGTTGTCGAAGCTCTCTCTGAAATCGGAGTGGAAGGGGTGTCGGTGTCGGAAATTCGCGGTTTCGGACGGCAAAAAGGGCGCACGGAAATTTACAAAGGCGCCGAGTACGTCGTCGACTTTCTCCCTAAAACCAAGCTTGAAGTGGTCGTGAACGACGCGCTTGTCGACCAGGCGGTTGAAGCGATCGTACAGTCCGCACGCACCGGCAAAATCGGCGACGGAAAGGTTTTCGTCATCGATGTCGAGCGAGCCGTCCGCATTCGTACCGGTGAAAAGGACGAGAACGCGGTGTGAGCCATGCCGTAAGGCGGGCGTTGAGATGTGTGATTAAGAGTTTCTCCGGTCTGTGAGGAGATGGAGCCCGGAGAGCAAATGAAAACGTTAACCCAACCCTACTTAGGAGAGATGAAATGACGCCAGATTCAGTTTTTGAGTTCGCAAAAAAACACGGCGCCCAGATGGTGGACCTGAAGTTCACGGATCTTTTGGGCATGTGGCAACACTTCTCGATGCCGATTTCGCAACTGAGCAAAGACTCGTTCGACAACGGCTTCATGTTCGACGGTAGCTCAATCCGCGGCTGGCGCAACATTCAAGAATCCGACATGATGGTGAAACCCGACGCGAACACCGCTGCCATTGATCCGTTCATGGAAGTTCCGACTCTCTCCTTGATCTGCGACGTGCACGATCCCGTGACCGGCGAGCCCTATAACCGCGACCCGCGCCAAATCGTGAAAAAAGCCCTCGCCTACCTGAAATCGACCGGCGTTGCCGACACCGCGTTCTTCGGTCCGGAAGCTGAGTTCTTCATTTTTGACGATGTCCGCTACGAACAGTCGCAAAACGGCGGCTTCTACCAAGTCGATAGCGACGAAGCTCCTTGGAACACGGGCCGCGACGAAGGCCGCAACCTCGGCTACAAGCCGCGCCCGAAGGAAGGTTACTTCCCGGCTCTGCCGCACGATACGATGCACGACCTGCGCGCCGAGATCTGCCTCGAGCTCGAAAAACTCGGCATCCAAGTCGAACGCCAACACCATGAAGTGGCTCCCGGCCAGCACGAGATCAACTTCAAGTTCGACTCAATCCTTGAGACTTGCGATAAGATGATGTGGTTCAAGTACGTCGTGAAGAACGTCGCGCGCCGCCACGGCAAAACCGCGACTTTCATGCCGAAGCCGGTCTTCGGTGACAACGGTTCGGGTATGCACTGCCACATGTCGCTCTGGAAAGACGGCCAGCCGCTCTTCGCCGGCGATAAATACGCAGGCCTCTCGCAACTCGCTCTTAACTTCATCGGCGGTATCTTGAAGCACGCGCCCGCTATGTGCGCGATCACCAACCCGTCGACCAACTCTTATAAGCGCCTTGTTCCGGGCTTCGAAGCTCCGGTCCGCCTCGCTTACTCGTTCCGCAACCGCTCGGCGGCCGTTCGTATCCCGAACACCGGCACAAGCCCGAAGGCGAAACGTATCGAGTTCCGTACTCCGGACCCGTCGTCGAACATCTACCTCTGTTTGGCAGCACTTTTGATGGCCGGTATCGACGGCATTCAAAACAAGGTCAACCCGGGCGAACCGCTCGACAAAGACATCTACGGCCTCAGCCCGCAAGAGCTGGCGTCGGTTCCGGCTGTTCCGCCGACCCTCAACAAAGCGCTCGAGAACCTGCAAGAAGGAGCCGCGTTCCTTCGTAAGGGCGATGTCTTCTCGCAAGACCTTCTCGACGCGTGGATCGACTGGAAATGGAACAAAGAGATCATCCCGCTGCAACAGCGTCCGTCTCCTTACGAATTCTATCTCTACTTCGACCTCTAAGACCGCTTAATGCCGCAGTTACCGCAGCATGACGCAATAGGGCCGGCTTCCGAACGGGAGACCGGTCCTTGTTTTTGTTGACTGTCACTCGGCTTCAAGGAACTTTCTCATCTGAAAGTGTTTTTTGAGTTCAAAGAGAAGGATCTGACGATGCCGACGAGCGAAGATTTTATCCCCTACATGGGTTACGAGTGGCTGCAAGTTGAAGACGACACCGTCACCATCGGAATCAGCGAAGAAGGCCTGAGCGAGTTGAGCGAAATCACTTCGATCAAGTTGCCCTCCGAAAACGAAGAAGTCACACCAGACGAAGTTTGCGGTGAAATCGAAACCGACGAGGGCGCTTTGAATATCTATTGCCCGCTTGAAGGCAAAGTCGTTGAGATCAACGCGGCCGTCGTTGAAAACCCGAGCCTCATTATGGAAGACCCATACGGTGATGGTTGGCTCTTCCGCGTGGAACCGAATAATCCCGAAGACCTCGACGATCTGTCGCAGGCCAGCTCCGGCGAAGACTGATTCATGAAGTAACTTTTATAGAGACAAATGACAGCCGGCGCCCCCGGCTGTTTTTTTTCGCTTTGGACGCAATAAAATCCGGCATGCGCTTTGCTCACTGAGCCCGCGGCTCACTCGTTTGGTCTCCAAACGACACCGCGATTTCAATCGGAGGTATTATGCGTTCCATGCTTTTGGCTATCGGTCTCCTGACTCTTTCGACATCTGCATTTGCCCGCACCGGATACTATTGCGGGACGACCGATCACTTTGAAAAATTCGTCAGTAAATCCACAAATTTGAAGCTCGCCAAGGCGGTCGCCCTCACGAATTGCCGCGAAGCAGGACGAAATCCTTCCGCCTGCATCAAGCCGCACTGTGTTGCTTATGAGATTCCTGAGGGCAAACCCTTCCGGACCGCCGCTGCTCCTAAAAAGCAGCGCCCAGCCCGCCAGGTCGCGCGGGCCCCGCGCCAACGTGGAATGTCGGGTGAAGAGGCGGCCATGGATGCCATTGCGGCCTTCCAGCGCCAGCAGCGCGAACGGCAAATCGACGAGATGATCGAGGATTGGCAAGAACGCAAAAATCGTTGATCGAAAACGAAGGGGCCGCCAACAGGCCCCTTCCCACTCATATTCAGTCACCGTCATCTTCGGCAACGAGTTCGTCAAACTTCTTGATCGCTTCTTTGATGGATCCGCTCGTCAGGTCCCTGCGAATTTCAACTTTGCAGGGAGAACCTTCAGGTTGGACCGGACAATACGTGATGCGAATGACCGTTCCGCGAACAGACGCCTTTTCGAGCGTATAAATTCTTTGGGTCATCGCGCCGCCGATCAACCCTGTCGATTTGATCACCGGACTCTCAGCAAATGCGACGGGCGCCAAAGCGATCAGACTCAAAATGAAAGCTATGATCTTTTCCATTTGTGGGCTCCTCAATTATTTTCGTCTTGTGCGGGCAAGCACGGACGCGAGAGATCGTCCGCGATCGCGCGGGCTTTTGCATTCATATCAAGGGCGTGCGGAACCTCACCGATCAAGCAACTTTTCTTGCCAGCGAGACGTACCACATACAGAGTATCGTGGCTTGATTCACCGTCAGGGTTCGAAATATTCAAACGATAGATCAACGCGTTGAATTTGATTTGGCCGTTAGCAGCGGTTTTTCCCCGCCACTCCACTTTCTTGGCGCCCATATCGTGAAATGCGCCGATGTTGGTAAACTTCACCTCTTCGCCACCATAAATCAAAGAAAGCGAGTAGCGGATATCGCCGCCCGAAACGACAACGGTGTAACCGTCTTTTCCGGGGCAATGGCCGAGGTAAAAATCGATCTCGGAACTGGGATCACTTTCGCTGCTTGCGATTGGCTGGCAATCTTTCGGTTCGACACTGGTGTAAACACTGCCGGTTTTGGCAAACGCGACCGAGCTGATGGTACTGAGAGCGAGGGTCAAAATCAGATTTTTCATCTTTAAACTCCTATTATTTGCAAGAAAGCGTGTTTTCGATAACTGATTGGCCGTCATAAGCGACCGTGCACTTCAATTTAAAATCTGGGCGGCTGGGTGCCTGGAAAACGATGCGGCCGGTAAGCACGATAACGCCCTCAGCAACGAGCTTGGCCCGGATCGAACGGTTCTTCGTGCAATTTCCCATTTCAAAACCCATATCGACTTCTTCCTTTTCCATTTGCTTGTTGATTTCAGAGCAAAGAACGCGGCGCTCGTTCAGAGTTGCGGGCGCGGCGAGAGCATTGGCAGTGACGAAGACGACGGCTAAGAGAACTGATAGTTTCATGGTTAATTCCTCCAACGTGAGTTCTTGGTATGGCGCATTTATAGCGCGATCAAGCGCGAGACGTGTCACGCGGTTTTGGCGAAATTGTCATGAAACTGTCAAATACGATATCTTATTGAAATAACTGGAAATTTTAAATTTGTACTGGCGGGTTTTGACAGGAAATTTGTTCACCCAGCGAGCGCACGAACTCTTCGATCAGATCGTACTTACCGTCGCTTTCGCTCACATCGGCCTCCAGAATCTTGCACACCGAGGAGCCGCGCAATCGGAAGACGTGCATCGTCTGCCGGACCGGTTGCGGAAGACCGTGACTTTTCTCCAGTTCACGGATCAAAAGAAAAAACTCGCCGCTCTTTTTCACCGGGAAAATCAAATGCAGCGTTCTTCCGAACGCCAAATCCGGCGCCGCGAGAAGAGTGCGTGAGCGAACCATCGTACTCTGCAACACCTGGCCCTTGGCTTTGATGACGAAAAGCTGACGTCCGGTCTCGCGCGCCAGAGCAAAGTCGAAACCTTGCTCGGAGCTGCAAACGGTTTGTTGCCCGTCCACTGGCTGGCAACGCTCGGTCGCGAACGGCAGGGCCCGTCCCATAAAATCGCCGGGAGCGTAGAACTTCTTTTTGTTGGCGGAAAGGACGCGCAAAATCTCCAGCTTGCGGCCAATCGATCGTTCGCGACCGAGCGCCTCGACGGCCTGACGCCGGAATTCTTCATATCGTCCATCGGCCAAAGATCGATAAAGGGGCGCGTAATCCGCAGCCGCAACCACAAGCATGGCGCTTAACAAAAATCTGGTCATCGCGTGGCCTCAACATACCGGTAACCACTGCTCCAAACGGTTTGGATCAAATCGGCGTTGAGCTTCTTTCGCAAGTGAAGAACATGTGTATCGACCGTTCGGGGTGTGAGGTTGACGTCTTCGCCCCATACCGCATCGAGGAGCTCGTTGCGCGTGAAAACGGTCCCTGGATGAGTGACAAAGAACAAAAGAAGATCAAACTCTTTTTTGGTCAATACCAACTCTTCACCTTGGTAGCTCGCCCTCAGTTCGGATTTGTTGATCTTGATATCGCCACTGACGATCGTTTGCGCTTGTTTCGCCGGCGCCTCCGGCACAACCGCTTCGAGAAGAACGTCGATACGCGCCTTCAATTCATGAAAATAGAAGGGCTTGCCGAGAAAGTCGTTCGCACCGGCTTCGATCGCTCTTTTCCGAAAGCTTGAATCGGAGTTTGCGGTCAGCATCAGGACCGGCAGCCGCACGCCCCGCGCCCGCGCATCCGTGACGACCATGATCCCTTCGCCGTCCGGCAGGTTCCAATCGATAACGGCGGCCGCAAATCGGGACAGATCAACGACCGACGTTTGCGCGACGGTTTTCAAGTGGGTTACAAGAAATCCCGCTTGCTCGAGACTTTCCACCACTTCCTTGGCGATCCGGTCGTCATCTTCAATGAGCAGCAAGTGCTTCATTTCTCCTCCACGGGCGCGAACTGCAGAACAAATCGCGTCGGCGATGCCTTCACGTTGAGCGAACCTCCGGCCTCTTTCATCTTCTGGGCGACGATTCGAAGCCCCAGTCCAAGTCCCAATTTCGATCTTCGCTGGAAGAAAGGATTGGCGTACGAGCGAAGCTCCTTTAACGAAGCCTGACCCGAATCTTCCACTTCGACTTGCGCACGCCCATTTTCCTTCGAAACCTTAACAACGATCGGCGCACGGCCGTGCAGAAGCGCGTTTCGAACGAGATTGGTCAGACAGATCTCATACCAAAAGTCAGAAAAGCAAACCTCGACCGTCTGCGAGGGTTCGTCGAACCGAACAAGCTCCTGAAATTTCATTTCCAGGATCGATCCGGTCGCTTGTCCGAGATCGAAGGTGCGCGCTTCATTTTCGCCCTTAATTTCATTTAAAGTACGCGTGACGATTTTTTCGAGATCAGAAAATCCGTCGAGAATTTTTAAAACACTCTGCTGGCCTCTGTCGTCGAGATTGTCGAATTGCTGGCGGAGACCGTCCGTGCTCAGCTTCATCACCGTCATCGGCGTTCGCATCTCGTGGGAAATAACCTGGAAAAGCAGCGCCTGCTCGGCATTGCGGCGCCGGCCATCTCGGCGCCATAGCCAATAGGACAGAACGCCCGCAAGAGCCGCGTAGACGACGGCACCAAGCAGGAGAGCAATTGACCATTGCCGCTTCCAACGGACACCGCTTTGTCCGTCGTCTAATTTCGAAAAACAAATTCCAAATTGCTGATAGGTGCAGTACGGGCTTTGACGGGCTGGCGCGATCGCCAACGAAAAGGTTTCACGCAAATCTTGGCTCACGGCCGAAAACGGCAGAACATAAATCTCCCGCTTGGATCCGTTCCAGTCGCCGGCCACCGCTAACTCAGGCCCCAATGGCGCGATTTGAAACCCCGCCAAAAAGGTCTTCTGGTCCTCTGGTGAGAGGCCAAGAAACCATTGATCAAAATCACTCAACCGCGCCCGCTCGTTGACATGAAGGAAAGACTCAGAGCGGGAGGCAGGATCAGCCGGCCGCTCCTGCGAAAACAATTTCGCGTACGAAACTCCGGACGGATGAAGATAAGGCGCACGATCGAGCCAGAAATGAAAATTCGCGAAGTTGCGCGAGCAGACCGAGCGATGCCAATCGAGAAATTTGGACGGTGTTAGGCCGAGCTGGCTGCCCACCATCTCGGCCCGCTTCAAGTCCGCGGGACTGCAATTACTCTCGTATCTTCGGACCGCAACGAGAAAGTCCGGATGAACATTGAGAAGCCCGCGAGAATCCGGGAATGGATCGTAGAGCTCAGGATTGGCGACGAAATTTTTCTCATCAGGAGAAACGAAAACGCGCGCGCCGTCTCTCTGGCTCAAAAGATAACGGATCAAGGCCGGACCTTGCAAGTCAGGGATATGGCTTTCGCGATAGGCAGTAACAGCTACGACCGATGCGGCCACGGCGACCAGCAAAGCCAAGTTGGCGGTGAACAACTGACCCTTCAGAAGGTCTCTCGGCTGGCCCATTCACTCACGTTCACTGCGCGGGAGCGGGTGTCGCCGTCGGCGCTGGTACATCCGAAGCCGTGACTTCCGGGACCGGTGCCGGGGTCGGAACCGGAGTCGGCGCAGCCGTAATCTCAAGATTTCGGACCTTTTCAACGGTCTCGCGCAGCTCGGATTGCGCGCTCAGCAGGTCGCTCGTTTCTTTGGCTCCATTAGTAAGATTCACGCCTTTAAAGATCGTTCCGAGATGAGGATGAACGACGGGCTTGACGCCTAACTCAATCAGCGCTGCACGCGTCGCCAGGCAACCACTCAGATAGAGACTCAAAAGACGCGTCTGTTGCAGATTGTACTTATCCAGGTTCAAATCCCACGCATAGGGTTTACCGGTAGTCTTGGGCTGCAGATAGATATTCGCCGCCGCTTTTCCTTCAGCGATCCACTTTCTGAACTTGCTCTTGATCGATTCGGTCATCGACGAATTGGCGCCTTCAGGCTTTTCGGCAGCCGCAGCGAACGACTTGTTCAGAGTTTCTTTCAAGAACACCGCGAGGAGAATATTATGGCGGGCTTGAAGGAGTTTCAATGCCAGCTCCTTGTTTTCGAGCACGATCTTGTGATGATCCTGCCACTCTTTCGAAGACGCCGTCTTCTCGGCTGCGAGACCGTCGACAATCAGGGAATACATCGAGGTCAATTTCAAATCCTTATGCTCCTTGAGCATGTCTTTCTGTTTGCTGTTCACTTCGTGCAGGGTCAGCGCCAAGGCGTTAAAAGTTGCTTGTTTGTTCTTCGGCGAGCTCAATGATTCGTTCGCATTGCGTTTCGCGATCGGATCGGGTTCGACCGACGGATCATCATCAGAGAATTCCTGAACCGCTCTGAAGAACTCTTTCACGCCTTCGGCCATGAGCAAAAGGCGCCGCTCTTCGCTTGCATCCTTGTCCGAACCGGTCCAGAACTGATATTCAAAGGCCTTGAAATAGAGGGCAGCGAAAACGGATTTCTGTCCGCCTGACTCGGCTTTGTAGACCGACTCAAGAAGATCCCGGCGGGAGTTCATCGCCATTGCCTGCCGAGAGGCATCGTAGATCTCAGCGCTCTGCTTGCTGAGTCCTTGCGTGAGTTCCTTCATTTTATTGGTGCTTTCTTCCATGCGAGCCATGCGGTCGCGCATGTCATTTGAAGTCTCGGCCAGATTTTTCGTGGTCTTATTCAGGTCCTTCGATGTTTCAGCAAGCTCCTTCGTCGTCTTGTTCATCTCGCGAGTTTCTTTCGCCATGACTTTGGTCGTCTTGGTGAGGTCCCCGGTCTGCTTCTCCATGCTGGTGGTTTTTTTGGTGAGTTCCTTTGTACTTGCGCCAAGATCCTTGGTCGTGACGCTCATGTCTTTAGTGGTATTAAGGAGCTCTTTGGTCGTGCCGTTCATTTCAACTGTCGAGTCGCGCATCGTATCGAGCTTGCGCGTTTCCGAGCAGCCGAACATGGTCAGGGCTAAACAGACCGGAACGAGTTTCTTCATTTGCTCCATAACAACTTCTCCTTCATGTCGAACTTTTCGACAGTGGCCCGCGCACGTCGTCCACGATCGCGATTCGCGACTTCAAACCCGCCACAACCGCTTCCAGGCCAAATCAACAGTGTTTGGCAACTTCTTTTCAGTCCGTAGGGAAATTAGTACAAATCCGGTGCCAGCCCCCGGGGCCTCTCTCCGATTAAAGCGCCTTTCCGGCGCCCTTGGGGCAATCCGATATCGGCATGCGGGTTGCTAACCCTGCCGGAAAACCAAAAGGAGACAAAGTGAAAGCTCTCGCATTAGCCCTTGGATTCCTCATGTTTTCGACGACCACCTTCGCAGACGTGTTCGAAATCGAAAAAGACGCAAAGACCTATCGCTGTGAAGAAACCGATGACACCGGCGGCTCAAGCGCCGCCACCTGCGCAGCGAAAGCTTATAGCGGCTCTTTCAATAAGGAAGAATCGATTCAGCTTTGCGCAGGCGCACGCTCGAACGCCCCGGCCGAATGCGCGCAGAAAGCCTATAGCGGCTCTTTTAATAAGACAGAAGCGCTTCAATTGTGCAAAGGAGCCCGTACGATCGGCCCCGCCGATTGCGCCCAACAAGCCTACAGCGGATCCTTTAACAAAGAGGAAGCCCTAAAACTCTGCCAACGCAGCGGCAACCGCGCCCGCGCCAAGTGTGCTCAGGAGGCCTACAGCGGCGCATACAACAAGGAAGAAGCCATTAAGATGTGCGCCGGCCCGCATCCACACCTGGTCTTGCGCTCGCTCGAGCTTCTCGCTTCTTCGCCGGATATGAAGATGAAGATGGCCACCCTGAAGCAAAAAACCCTTCAGGCCAACCAAAACTAAGTCTCAAGCGACTTCCATTCGAAAGGAAAGTCGCTCTGGACTAGATGCAATGCTGTCCGGATAAGTGCCGAAGGGTGGAGCGAGCAAAATGCTGGCCGGTGCTAACCGGACAGCATTGGGATTAGATGTCATTTGCCGATTTCGGCGACTCTTGCTGGAGATTGAACTCCTTGTAATCGCGGCCGTCGAATCTATACAGCTTCGACTGTTGGTCTTGAACCGTGACGAGGTTCACGGGCCGTGTCCAGATCGCCTGCAGGTTCTTCAAGGTCTCCCGCATATAATCCGGCTGCATTTCGACGCCTTCAAAGAGATGCGTGAGTAACAGCTCACCGCGGTTTTCGTAGTTGGCATCTTCAACCTGAATGATCGGCTGCCCGAAGTTCGTGAGCTGGAACAAGAGCTGTTTCTTGATCAGCGGGAAGTCGCGCGTATCGACTTCATAGCGCCCCGTCCGTTTATTGAACTTATAGACGAAGAATTTATTACGAACGCAGAAGTCTTCGGTCAGGAACTCGTCGATAAAGGTCACGTCGTTGTAGTTGCGGCGGACTTCGAAGATTTTCTCGCGGCCCTTGCCAAGTTTAGTGTCCCAATTGGCGCGCGCTTTCAGGTCATCGCACTCGTTCCATTCCTTACCAAAGCGGCCGCGGTTCCAGCGGTCTTCGATATCTCGGAAGAGCTCGATGCCAACCTTATAGGGATTGAAGTTGTTCGGCGACATCGCCATCGTGCCGCTGTGGGCATCGGCAAAGTCGATGACTTCACTATCGTTCATGATGTTCCGGGTCATCATCGTCGAGTGCCAATAAGAAGCCCAGCCCTCATTCATGATTTTTGTCATGCCTTGCGGAGCGAAGTAATATGCCTCATCGCGGATGATCGAGATAATGTCTTGCTGCCAGTTGCGCAAAGGAGCGAAATGCATCAAGAAAGCGAGAACATCGCGCTCGGGACGAGCCGGAATTTTCGCCGCGCGCTCAGCCTCTTGCTGCTTCTTCTGTTTTTGGTGCTCCACGAACTCGGGCGGGTTGATGTACTCGTCCATGTAATCGCGGTTGACCTTCAAAAGCGCGACTTCGGAAGCCTTACGCTCTTCCTCTTGGCGCTCCTTCTCACTGGTCTTTTTGATATAGGGACTGTAGCGATCGATCAGATTCTCGAGTGACAGGACCTGATCGATGAAGTTCTCGACCACTTCAATTCCGTAACGGTCCATGTAGCGTCGGATGCGGGTCGCATGGTTGGCCATCGCATCCATCATTTTACGGTTGGTCGGCGCGAACCACTGGTTGTTTTTGAAGAAGTCGCAGTGGCCATAAACATGCGCCATCACAAGCTTCTGGTCGACCATGCGGTTGCCTTCCATCAAGTAGGCATAGCAAGGGTCGGTGTTGATCACCATTTCGTAGATTTTCGACAGCCCGTACTCGTAAGACTTTGAAAGCTGTTCGTACTCCATACCGAAGCGCCAGTGAGGATAGCGCACCGGAAAGCCGCCGTAAGCCGCGAATTGGTTGATCTGGTCATAAGTGATCAATTCAAAAATAGTCTCAAAGCAGTCGAGACCATAGCTTTCAGCGACCTTGAGGATCTTAACTCGGGCGCGCTCGAGTTCGGGAGTGAGGTTTGCCATCGTTTATTTCCCCTTTCCGAGGAAATCCTTGATTGAACTGAGAATTTTATCGCGGCTCTCGATCTTTGAGACCACGAGCTGCTCCTCGTTCGGGAAATCTCGCTCAAGGTCTTTCAAAAACTGCCCGCTGCCGTACTTTGACTCGACCTGGCCGTAGCAGAACATGTTGCAATGAGGCAGGAAGAACTCACGCAACAAGCGCATACAAAGGCGCGTGTCTTCGCCACTCCAGTTGTCACCATCCGAAAAATGGAAGGGATAGATGTTCCAGTCGTTCGGATTGTAATCCTGCTCGATGATCTCTTGGCAGAGTTTATAAGCCGAGCTGATGAGCGTCCCACCGGACTCGCTGGTCGAAAAGAAAGTCTTCTCGTCGACTTCTTTCGCGGAAGCATCGTGAATGATGAAGCGCGTTTCCAGCCCCTTATAGTGGCGCTTGAGCCATGTGTTGATCCAGAAACTCTCCAGGCGGACGATCTCTTTCTGCTCTTCGCCCATCGAACCCGAAACGTCCATCATATAGATGACCACGGCGTTCGCCTGCGGCGTGACCACCTGCTTGAATGAACGATAGCGAAAATCACCGCGAATCGGGATAATGACAGGGTTATCCGGTTGGTAAGTTCCGCTTGAGATATAGCGCTTCAATGCCCGACGGTAGGTCGATTTGAAGTGGCGCAAACCCTCGGGCCCCACCGGCGCGATCCCTGAGTACTTGGTCTTGATCGTATCTTGGCGAGGTTTACCTTTGGGCTCGATTCTCGGCAGCTCGAGCTCCTCGCCGAGAATGTCAGCGAGCTCGTCCATCGAAATGTCGACTTCCAGCGTGTGCTGGCCGGGCTGGTTACCGGCCTCACCCGCACCGTCTTGCGGTTCACCATCGATCGGGTCACCAGGCTGGCCTTTGCCCTGGCCGACCCCGCCTCGTTGCTTCGGGCCATATTTGAAACGGGGGATATCGATGTAAGGAACAGGAATCTTCACGAAATCATTCTCGCGTTTGCCGACCATTTCGCCGTGCGAGACGTACTTCTTGAAGTTCTCTTTGATCCGGCCCCGGATGATATCGCGGAACCGGTTATGGTCTTCCCGTATCGCCATGCCCTTTAAGCCCCTCTAAGTCATCCTGACTTACTTATTCTTCACGTCACCGCGTGCGAAGATGCTCGCCACATAGTGGAGAACGTCGGTCGCTGAGATTTCGTCATAACCGAAATCCTTGATCAAACGCGTTTTGACGATTTCGATCTTTTCTTGCGTGTCCTTGTCGACGACGCTCGAGACCAACGACGTCAGCTTGATCGAGTCCTTCTGGTCTTCGAAAAGCTTCAGCTCCAAAGCCTTGTGCAGGCGCTCATTGGTCTTGTAGTCGAATTTCTTGCCTTCGAGCGACAACGCGCCGATGTAATTCATGATCTCACGGCGGAAGTCATCTTTACGCGACTCGGGAATCTCGATTTTTTCCTCGATCGCGCGCATGAGCCGCTCATCCGGTTCCTCGTCCTGGCCAGTGAACTGGTTGCGGACACGCTCCTTCTGAGTGTAAGCCTTCACGTTATCGATGTAATTGCCGCACAAGCGAGCAAGAGCGCCATCGTCAGCCGAGATCGCGCGCTGCACTTCGGCCTTGATGATCTCTTCGTATTCTTGCTTCACGACGCTCAAGAGCTCGCGATATTCCGCTTTCAGCTCTTCGTTTCCGATCAGCGAGTGGTGCTTCAGGCCCGACTCGAGCTCGTTCAAGACCATGAACGGGTTCACGGAGCCTTTGTTATTCTGCTGAGCATTCACGAGAGCGTTCGACAATTTATCCTGAATATAACGCGGCGAAATCCCGTCGAGACCCTCACGCACCGACTCTTTGCGGAGCTCTTTCACGTTGTCTTCGGTGTAGTTCGGCAAGGATTTTCCGTCATACAGCTTCAACTTCTGCATGCGGGTGAGGTTCGCCTTTTTCGGCTTTTCGAGACGGGTCAAGACCGCCCACATCGCCGCCATATCGACGGTGTGCGGGGCAATTGAAACGCCGCGCAATTTGCGCGAGTTGAAATCCTTCTTATAGATGTTCACTTCGTGCTTCCACTTCGTGATGTACGGAATGTCGATCTTGACCGTACGGTCGCGGAGAGCTTCCATGAACTCGTTGTCTTGAAGACGGCGGTATTCCGGCTCGTTCGTGTGGCCGATGATGACCTCGTCAATGAAGGTCTGCGCGAACTTCTTCGGCTTCACGCGGTGTTCTTGCGAAGCGCCGAGAAGGTCGTAGAGGAACGCGACGTCGAGCTTTAAGACCTCGACGAACTCGATCATACCGCGGTTGGCGACGTTGAATTCACCGTCGAAGTTGAAAGCGCGCGGATCCGAGTCCGAACCGTACTCGGCGATCTTGCGGTAGTTGATATCGCCGGTGAGCTCGGTCGAGTCCTGGTTCTTTTCATCCTTCGGCTGGAAGGTTCCGATACCAATCCGGTCGGCCTCACTCAGCACCAGACGTTTCACGCGCACATGCGAGAGAACTCTGTTCAGATCGCCATGGTATTTCTCCATCAGCGCGCGGAACACGAAACGCGACGGCGGAGAAAGCTCGCCTTCGATGTTGACGCGGAAGTCGGTCTTGTTACCACGATTCAATTCTTCGACGATGCGCGGGCGAAGATCCTCGGGAATCAACAGCAAAGGCTCTTCGTGCATCGGCGATGGATAGGCCTTAACGCCTTTACCGAGAAGACCATCGAGCTCTCCGTTTTCGTCGACCCATTCGAACGTATAAAGAGCACCTTGATCGGTCTTCGCGTATTGCTCGAGACCTTTCTTGAGCATGCGGCAGATCGTCGACTTTGCCGAACCGACAGGACCGTGGAGGAGGATCACGCGCTTTTCAGTGCCGTATCCGAGAGCGGCAGACTTGAGCACGTTAACAAGTTTCATCAAGGGCACATCGAGACCGAAGACGGCGTCTTTTCCGTCATTCTCTTCATCATCGAAAAACTTATAGCGGGTGATTTGCTTCTTAAACTCGGTATATTCCGTTTTGCCCTTCTCAGTGATCATGTCGTACATGCGCTGGAAGGCGTTGCGTGTGACTTTCGGGTTCTCTTTCACCAACGCGAGATAATCGTCGAACGTGCCCGACCAGGTCAGGTCTCTGTATTTCTGATTTCCCTGCCAATCTTTGATCAGATTACTCAATCCCATTGCGGTTGAGTTCTTCGCCATAAGCCCAATCCTCCTAAATCCTTGGTCGTAAAAAACGGCTCGTTCCGAATTCCGCTAGGCTCAATTTGTCTCGGTCCTGAGACAGCGGCATTCCGAAACGCTTCGGTGCCCCTCTCTAAAGTATGCCCAATCCCAGGGGAAAAGGGCAAAAAACTTTCTTGAGTTCGCGGACTTTGGCACCGCCGGACTTAATGGCTGAAAACAAATCAAAAGTGACTATGCGACCCCGCATCAATCTGGTTCGATTGAGTTTATAACTTCCGTTGAAACCGGACATAAGGAGAATTCATTCAACCTGACGTCAGGCGTTCTTCTTTGTAACCGCTCGGCGGAGCGAGCGTGAATGCATCCTTGTTGAACTCGACTTTGGACTTGGCTTGATCGATGACCAGTTCGATGTCAGCTTCTTTCGAAGTGATTTTCAAACGGCGATTGCGTCCGTTCCGCTCAAGCCACTTCACCCCAATCTCACCGGACCGGTGTGCGCAAAATACCGGCAAATTGGAATCAGCCGTGCGGTCGCATTTCCAATCCGCAGCCGGAAGCTCGCGCTCAAACAAAACCGCGAGCAAAGCAGCCGGCGGAATTCGCACGGGTACCAGCCGCACCAAAGCGTTTTCACCGGCGGGCGACCTCACGAAGCGTTTTTCCTGCGTCAGGATCGTCGTTACTTCCCCATCGTTCAGGGCGACGCTCGCAACGTGTACGCCGAAGCTGCCGCTGATTTCCATACGCAATTGCGACGGCTCGCGCGCAAGGATATCGACGTCGAGAACACCGTTTTTGCCATTCTTCCAGTTGCGGACCATAGCCTTGCCACGCCATTGCCCCTCCGCCGTCCCGGCGTTGCCAACAACGGTCTGTTCACTTTTCGGGGTGGTCGTGCATCCGGCGAAAAGCGCGAGCGTGAGAGTCACGCCCGTGGCCGCCGCAAGAAGGGACTTAATGCTTTTTTGTTGAAGCCGGTTGACGGGAATCGCCATCACCGACCGCTTGGATTTGGCGGTCGACAGCGTGGATTTTCGAGCGAATCTTTTCAAGGGTCGTGACATTAACTTCGTTCTCCGCGGCCCGTTGGTAGAGCTTCTTTGCTTTCTCGGGCATGTGATTCTGATAGTACGCATCGCCCAAGTGCTCGGCAATCACAGCTTCATTTGGCTGCTTTTTATACGCTGCCTCCAGAGTGCGGACCGATTCGCTGTACTGACCTCTCTTAAAGAGAACCCAGCCCAACGTATCGAGAATATAACCGTCGTCGGGCTGAAGATCGAGGGCCCGGCGCGCCATTCTTTCGGCCTCACCCAGCTCCCGGCCGCTGTCAGCGTAAATGTAAGCCAGGAAGTTCAAGGCCTGAACATGATCGCGATCAAGATCAAGCACGCGTTTCATCGAACTGATCGTTCCTTCACGATCGCCGATGCGGTCCTGCATATTGCCCAAAAAGAAGTGGAGCTGCGCTTGCTCAGGCAGTTTCTTGGTCGCATCGAGAAGCATCGAAACCGCTTGTTTATATTCCTTCTGGTCGTCGAGTAGCGAAGCATACAGCGCATAAAAGGGCGCGTGATCATCCTTTGCCTTGATACCAGCCTGAATCACTTCGATCGCCTTCGAATAGTCGCCGATCTTCTTAAACAGATAAGACGCGTGCACCACCGCTTCACTATAATAAGTAGATCCTACGGGTACCTTCTGAAAATGCACGACCGCTGACTTGAAGTCATTGATCTCTTCGTAAACCGCACCGAGATAGAAACGAATCTTGTCCGAGGAGGGTTCGATCAAAAGAACATCTTCGAGCCGCGTGATCGCGTCGTGAAACCTCTGCTGTTCGATCAAGATAAAGGCCATCTTCGCCTTCACACCGATGTCGGTTGGATCGCTGCTTTCGATGATCGCCAGCTGATCATAGGCGTGCTGGTAATCTTTCTTTTCGATGTAAAGGCGAGAAAGATCTTCAGCAACCGATGCACTTGGGCCGTACTTCTCCTGGAATGCCTGATAAAGACGAATCGCCTTGTCCCGCCGTTCCGTGCGCTCATAAAGGTTGCCAAGTGCCAGTGTGGCTTCCGAGTAGGATGGCTTGGCCGCGATGCTTTGCTCAAAAGCACTTTCAGCGCGCGACGTGTTCTTCTCGCGGTTTTCCTCGAGACGAACGCGACCGAGATAATACCAAGCGACGTGCGCGTTGACATTGCCAGGGTTCCGGCCGAGCTTTTCGAACTGCTCAGCCGCTTCCGAATATTTTTTCTGCTCAGCTAGAATGGCGCCGATGAAAAGCGGTGCCTCGGTATTGTCGGGGTTTTCCGATTGCACCAGACGGTATTCTTTCAGCGCCTCGTCGTAACTGCGCAATGCCGAATACAAACCACCCAGCAAAAGATGCGCGTCGACGTATTTGGGATCGATCTTGATCGCCGCCTTCACCTGTTCCATCGCCTCGGAGACCAAGCCCTGCTTCACATACTCAGCAGCCAGTCGAACGTGAACCTGGGGAGACATCGGATCATAAATCAGCGTTAGCTTGTACTCTTCCGCCGCGCGTGCGGTATCGCCTTGAAGGCTATAGGTTTCGCCGAGTGCGTAGTGATAGTCGGCCTGAGTACGTTGGAAGGTTTGGTCATTCGGAGATACTTTCGTGTCGCCCGGGACTGACATCGAACTCGGCGCCCGGTTGACGATGTCGGCCGCTGACTCCCGGTAAAGGCCGGGTTCACCACTGTCGCCCCGGCCAGGCAGAAGCGAACAGCCGACTGTCAGAGTCAGGAATCCCAAGAGCGCCGTAAGACGAACAAAACCGGGCATAACGTCCCTTTCGATGGACCGTTTTTGGCCGGCGCCCAAATCCAAGTGCTTTTGTCGCCCGCCATGCTCTCAAATCGGCATGTTTTGGGCTTGTCTTGACTCGAAAGTCGCAAAATGAAGCGGTTTTTTAAAAGCTGGTCCTAGAACTCGAAAATTTAGAGTTCGAAGAGGAACTCTTCGACATGTCCGACGTCATCGCCATTTAAGACAAGGCGGCCGCCATGAGTTTTCTGCGAGAAGCTTGCAGACTCGGTATCAGGTTTGCCGTCAGGGCCATCGGACCAGACATAAACCCAGCCATGCAGCTTCTGGTGATACGTAGGGGGTAGCTCTTCTTTATGTACGTAATAGTGGAACGGCCTTCCCCAGGGGTCATAGCCAATTGTCCCGGAGTTTAGAGGCGAGGCCGGCGGCGACGAGTCGCTGGAGGCAGGGCCTCTTTGACCTGGCATCGGCTCACTGGTGCGCGTTTGTTCAACACGAATTTGTTGGGCAAGGGTCTGAGCGACCCCCTGCGCACGACGCGGCTTATCATTCTGCATAGCTTGAGCAAGGATGGCACCGGAGATCGTGGTCATGAGGCCGACCAGACCGATGAGCCCCAAAATATCCACCGTTCTAAATACCTGTTTTTTCACGTGAAAATTTGACATGGTCCCCCTGCCGCTGTCTGTTGGTACCTTCGGAAGAGTCCGGTTTAAACTAAAGTGCTTTCTTCGAATTAACCGAATGCCACCCCGCATGAATCTCTACCTAAAGGAGCACGGTGAGCTTGGCCGCAGAGCGCAAATAATGGAATGCATTATAAGAACAGCCAATTTTGCCCCCTTGACATCCTGTGGCGCTCTGACTATTGTCGCCCGCGAAGTTCAGGGTAGGCTCTTTATGGGGGATCTCCATCCTCCATGCCAAATGGGGAGGCAATGTGATCAACCAAACGCAAGAAACTGTCGCTCTCGGCAAGGTTGCTGGCGCCAGCTCTAAAACCAAAATTATTAAGCGTTATCAAAACCGCAAACTCTATGACACGCAGCAAAGCTGCTACGTTACCCTCGACGACATCGCAAAGATGATTCGTACGAACGAGGACGTGATGGTCATCGATAACAAAACGAAGAACGACATCACGGCTGCAACTCTGACTCAGATCATCTTCGAAGCTGAGAAAAAAGCTTCGCAGTATGCTCCGCTTTTCACCCTCCGTGAAATCATCCAGAACGCCAACGGCAGCATCTCGAGCTACCTGGCGAAACTGGGCGCTTTCCCGAAGGACTACGCAAAAGCAGAACCGGTTCAGTATGCTGAAGGCGCGAAGTCATTCGACGACCTCAAGCAAACTCTGGAAAACCGTGTTGCTAAAGCGGCTTCTGATAACACCGAATTGACCGCCAACAAGTTCATCGACGAACAGACTCCCAGTCTGCCGAACTCGAACAAGAGCTTGAATCAGTAAGGCGGAGCTTCCTCAGGGGAAGCTGTTAATGTAACGAGCTAGCTGTGCTAGCTCGTTTTTTTTGCCTACCACCTGCGGCGTCGACTTATCTCAGACGGAAATTTTAACGCTTCGAATTGTTTATCTAACGGTGCGCCAAGATAGGAAGACTTTGCGGCCTGGCTTCACCTCGACGTCCTTGCTCGGCATTCTTTCGCCAGTGGGACTACCGTAGCCGGTCAACCCCGTTGCCGTGACTTTGTATTTTCCGGCCTTCACCGGAATGCGGGCAAACTGAAATGATTGAGGCAAAGTCGACCATTGCCGCAAGTCCGCGCGATCGGCCGCATTGAGGGCAATATATGTCAGGGCCCCGAGAAGTCTGTCGCGCTGGGCGACTTGATCGGCGACCACGGCTTTCACCACGACGCCACCGACGCGGCTAGCGACCAACCTGGCATAATCGTCATTGAGAGTTTTGATGGCGACATCTTGCACGCTGAAAATCGGAAACGTTCGCGCTTCACCGCCACCTTCAATTTGCAATCGCGCCAGCTGGACATCCGAATAAACGGGAACCAAATGCGGGAAGCGCGGAGCTTCCGGACGAGGTTGTTTGCGCGGCCCCCAACCCTGCATCAGAACCAGAACAATCTCACCGTAAGATTTGTCGCGCCACTCCGGCTTGATTTGGACCTCTGGAAACTTCGCTTTCCACTTTTCGACTTCTTCGGGTCGCTGCGCTCGGAGACCTGCGCGAATCAGATCTTCATGCAGAGGAAGATAGCTGGGCGCGACGTCGTACGCGTTCTTGTATGAAATGTACGCGTCGTCGAACTTACCGCTGGCCTCATAAATCAACGCACTCAGATAGAAGGCATACGGATTTTGTTGATAGTCACGTTTAGCTTCGTATTTGAACTTGTAAAGCTTTTCATTCAACCGACGGACCTCGACCAGCGCGCCGTCCAGGTCTCCCATTTCGAGGTAGTTGATCGCGTTCACTGCGTTGATCAAAACTTTCTCGTAGTCATCGCCCTTGTACTGAACCATCTCTTCTGAGAGCAGGAGCGAGGAGGCAACCTTGGAAAGACTGTGGTAATCCTGAATATCCGCTATTTTCTCAGCGCGTCCGAAGATCTTGGCGCTGTCTTTGTAGCGGCCTTCTTGCTGAAGTACAGTCGCGTAATCGAGAAGATAAACGAGTTGATCGTCGCCTTCTTTGTTCGCGAGCGGTTCCAGATGCTTCGATGCTTCCGCAGGTTGCCCGCGACGCATGGCCTCGCGGGCACTGCCAACTTTGGTTTGATAGGTCGCGCATCCAGAGAGGGCCAGCATCACCATCACGGCAAAGGCTGGACCATAACGCCGACAGGCGCCCGGGCGGGCACCCATCAAATCGAAATTTGGAAGCGACGATGTTTTCTGCATTTAACGTATGACCTATTAGAGGCCAACGGACCTTTTACGGAATTTCTTACGGAGCTGCTTGTAGTCGGACCAAACGACAAGGTTCGTTTTCAGGTTGGTCAAGTTGAGCGTGACCTTATAATAGACGGTCTTGTCTTTACCCACTTCTTGAACGATTGAGTCGAGACGACCGTTGACGATCAAGTCAGCACCGATCTGACCACCGGGGCCCTTTTTGGTTTCTCCGCTGACCATGCCGCTGTTCTGATAGTTGTACTCTTCTGCCACGTCTTCACGTGCTTCTTTATCAACGAAAGCGACTCGGCCACCGCGTTGCAGCTCGACACGCACCATGTCCATGATGCTTTGAGTGTCGATGTGCTCATCTGTTTTGTTTTGAAGCTTCGTCACCATGACGATCGGCGGATGCTTCGCGTTCGAGATCGAGGGGTGTTGAATCATTCCAGAGACCAGCGCCTGCACGACCTTTTGCATGTCGGTTTCCGACCATTGGTCGTTAAGATTGTTTTCTTTTTCAACGTCCTCGTAGTCGCCTTTGACGAATGCCTTGGGACCGCAGCCTGTGACGAGCGCGACAGAGCACGCCGCCAGCATCATGAGTACAAACTTCTTCATAAAGATTTTCTCCCGATCGTTTTCCGATGAGTGCACGAGTTGTCATTGTAAACACACGACTTGAGGGGTGCAACTGGCCGAGCCGAGAAATTGTTCGCGGTCCGGACACCCGCGTACAGAAAGACCTCCGATCTCCGTCACACTTGAGCCCGCTCCGCTCCCGGTTCTTGCATGAAGAACCAACAAAACCCTCATGATCCAGGCTGGGATCGGAGAATTAGACTATGGAAATCCTCTCTGCGGAATTCGCTCACTTCACATTAAAAGATTTGATGACGGCTGAGGTCGAAGAGTTCTGGACCTTAGCCCTGAGTCCAACGAAAGCTGTGCTGCAAAGCAAGATGATTTTTCGCGGCACCGTCGATGCCTGCCTTGTGCATCCACGCGATATCTTCCGCTTCGCATGCCTGGCGAATGCCTCATCAATTCTTGTTGCGCACAATCATCCGAGCGGCGACCTGCGCCCGTCAGAGCGTGACCTTGTTTTTACCCAACAACTTATCCGCGCCGCCCGAATTCTCGAGATCCCTGTTCTCGATCACTTGATTCTGAGTCGTGGAGGTTTTTCTAGTTTTGCCCGCGAGGGATGGTGCCGGTTTGATTGACCAGTTTCACTGCATCGGGCCGGCACTCGAGGGGCCGCGGTCACCGACGCGGCCTTTTGAGTAGATGTTCTGTGCCGCTTCCTCTGTTGGAATACGCCCGAGCACGGTGACGTTACCGTTTTTGTCGACTTTGACGCGATAACCGGCCTTCGCCGCGTTGGCGACGAACTGATCAACGTACGCTTGCCGCGAACGTTTTTCGAAGTCAGCTTGTTGCTCCTGCTCGCGCAAGCCGTACTGCACACGTGTATCGGCAAAATCCGGATTCGCCGGCTCTAAGCGGTCTCGTGAACTCGTGCGGTGATGTTGTTCCGCCATTAGTGGCACACCCGCCATCATGTCAGGCTCGGCAACTTTCTTCGAGATTTGCTTAAGACGGGGGGCGGAAACTTCATTCTCATATTCAACGCCAATGCGTTGCATATTGAGCCTGCGGCCGACCGACTTGCGATAGTACTCGACCTTGTCGGCCAGCGAGCTTCTTGTCTCCTGCGAGACGGCCGCCGATTCCGGGCGCGCGTCGTCTCCTGAAAACTCCGCCTGTAGTCCGAACCAAAGAACCGCGAGTACAATAGGCGCCAGGACAAAAAACAGAGGCGGAACGCCGGCTCGTTCGTTCTCCCTACCTTCTTCTTCGCGATCGACATTCATCCGTTCGCGTTCGCGCTTTTTCAAGACTGATGGCGACGTCAATTCAGGCTTTACAATCTTGGATTCGGCTTGCCCCACCGGAGCGTCGGAACCCTTGCGTTTGCTCTTCTTCTTTTTGACCTCGGTGACGGGAACCATGGCGCCGGCTTTTCCCTCAAAGAGCGAAGTCATAGAGATGGGCCTCGGATCAGCCTGATCTTTCTCTTTGACCGCAACCTTGGATTCATTCTGTCGCCGATTCGAATCGCTCATGGAGCTTCCGTCTCAAAATAAGACATACTAGGGCACACTTCGCCTATTGACTCAATATCGGCCGAAGGACCGGGGAACTTAAGCCGTTTGATGACTTCCCGCCGGCAGAACTTCGCCGTCGATCGGAATGGTAATAATAAACTCAGTGCCTTTGCCGACTTCCGAACGGACTTGGACGTCGCCGCCATGCTGTTTAATGATGCCGTACGAAATACTGAGACCCAGTCCCGTTCCCTGTCCGACGCCTTTGGTGGTAAAGAACGGATCGAAGATTTTCTCGAGGGTCTCCGGCGCCATGCCTTTTCCGGAGTCTTTGAACGAGATTTCGGCAAGACCGGTCTCTTTGAGATGGCGCAGGCGAATCCAGATATCACCTTCTCCCTCGATGGCTTGAGCGGCGTTACTCAGCATGTTCATGAAAACTTGATTGAGCTGACTCGCGTAACAAAGAGCCTCGGGAACCGGCGCAAAGTCCTCATGAACACGCACGCGATTTTTAAGCTCGCCGGCAAGAAGCTTGAGCGTGTTCTCGATGCCTTCCTTCAGGTTCACACGCTTGAGCTTGGCCTCATCCAGACGGGAGAAATTCCTGAGACCCAAAACGATGTCGCGGGTTCGGCGCGCGCCCTCCTCGCAAGAGGCGATCAGGCGCGGCAGATCTTTTTGAATGTAGTCGAAGTCGTTTTCGGCTTTGGCTTCCATGAGCTTTTTCGGACCGCTTTCGGCTGCTTCGATGATGTGAACCATGCGGTCGGAATAATCTTTAAGATGACTCATGTTGGAAAATATAAAGCCAATCGGATTATTGAGCTCGTGAGCGATGCCGGCGACCAATTGACCGAGGCTCGCCATCTTCGCCGTATGCACAAGACGCGCCTGCGTGTCTTTGAGCTCGGCATAAGCCGCCTCGACTTCACGGACCTTGTTTTCGAGCTCAATCTTGGCGTCATACATGCGCCGGCTCATCTCATTGAAGCTTTCTTGCAGTACGCCCAGCTCGGTGGCACTTGAAATCGGGATTTCAGTCGGCCCTTCTTTGCTGTCCATCGTCTGCACCGCCTGGACCAGCTGGTAAACCGGACGCACCAGCAGGCGCGTGGCGATGATCGAGGTAAAGATCAAAAGAATTCCGATGGCGCAAACCATGGTGAAAAACGCGTAGTTCACGTTCTTCACGAACGAGCGCGCCTGCTGTTTTGAGGCGCCGAGCGCGAAGGCGATCGGAGTATCACCCCACTTCGCCTGGTTGACGACGAACTTAAAGGGCTCGTCACGGATCGGCAGGTCGAAGAAGATCTCGGGCCCGCTCAGAACCGTTTTCGAAAAGGCCGCCTTCTTGTAAAGCATCAGATCCGGTTGGCTGGAGCCGATGATCTCGCCTTTTTGATTAAAGAGAACCACTTCAACATTGTGCTGCTTGCGATAGGTTTCAAGGAAAGCCGGCCCGATGTTGATCGTCTCTTCGACGAAACCGGCCTTGCGGCCACTCTTTCCGTCGATGCGGGCGGTGGAAATCAAGTCCATACCCCCAGCACCGCCGGTGTCGACATACATCACGTGTCCGGAAGAGGTGATCGAACTGACAAGATTCTGGCTCAAACCAAGGTTGGCATTCTCAAGTTCGCTGTTCTGCCGCGCCAGCCCGGTCTCATCTTTGAAGTAAGAGGCGACCAGATCACCGTCGGCGTTGAAAACCGTCAGCGTGATTGCGATCGGACTCACGCGCACAAGTTGTTGTAGGTGAAGACGCAGCTGGGAAAGCGAGCCATTGAGAAGCGCCGAAGAAAGAATCGGATCAGCGACGTAGCGCTGGCGGCGGTTCACGAGAAATTTTTCGAACTCGCCCATCGTCGCCGAATACTCGCGCGCGCTCGAACGCAGGCGACTCACCAGTTCATTCTCGCTTCCCTGCTCATATTTGACGAGTGAATAGCCGGTGACGAACATCAGCGGCACCAAGGAAAGCAAAAGGAACCAGACCATAAGGAGAGTGCGTAACGATCTCCTTGGCCGTATGTTGCGAAATTTTTTTTCGTTCACATGTCGATCCGAAAAACATGGATTGATGAAAATAGCCGATCACTGGTCGGCAGCTTCGATCCATAGGATAACGCGGACTTGCCCTTGCGGCATAATCCTTGGATGCGGATCCTTTGATATCCGGACTGGACCATAGGCGCGAAGCTTTTCGAGAAGCTTCTCTTCATTGTCCTCCGGAATCGCGAAGTGATAGTAACGTCCTGTTCCGCGCTTCCACGCCAACTCCACTTCGCCGGCCTTTTCGCCACCAAGTTCGGTGATGTGTTCGGCGATTTTCGGACCAAGGTCGTCGAGGTTTCCGAGAGTCATGTAGGCCCGATAGACGAAGCCCTTTGGTTTGGTTTCTTTCGAGCTCGCGGTCGGCTCCGAATCGCTTTCCGCCACCTTCGCGGTCGGTGTCGCGCGCGACGCGGGCTGAGCGGAGCGCTCGACAGGCGCCGAGGCGGCGACGGGAAGAGGAATTTGCAGCGCGGCCGGAGTCGGCGAAGGGGCTTTCACGGCCACCGCCGGCGGAGCTTGGTGGACCTGGCCTTCCGGCGGAGCGCCTTCGTCGGCCATGTCCATCTCCTCATCGCCCGAGCCTTCGTCTCCAGACGTATCGCCCTCTTGCTGATCTTGAAGAGACTCCGCTTGTTCGTCGTCAGAAGGGCGAGTGAGTTGCGCGACTTCAATAACCTCCGGCTTTTTCACTTTCAAAACCGAAGCGAACATTCCCCGCAATGCGGGAAAGTTTTTCCATGGCACCAGCGCGACCCCACCCGCCAAGACAATCGACACGAAGACGGCGGTCACCGACCAGCGGATCGAATCCGGCCAGGCCCGCCAATAGGAGTACCGACGACCAATCGAAAGGGCGCTTTCGGCTTCATGCAACTGCGCCAGCACTTCGGGCTTAACCTCGGTTGCCGCCAAACGATCGGTGTAATCGAGCCCCGCGCGAATTCCTTCAAGAATGCGGGTGCAATCTTTATCCTCGGCGAGGAATTCCTCGACCGCTTGCTCGCGTTCGGAATCAAGGCGGTCGAGTGCATAGTCATAGAGCATTTCCTGACAAAGAAACGGCGTCAGCTTGCGTTTGATTTTCGGCTTCGGGGGCCGGCCTTGCGTTGACGCCATCTTACGGCTTCCCCTGCGCTTGCCGCGCGATGAGCCCGAGGCTCTTCATGCCTTTACCGACCCGATAGCGGGCCGTACCCAGGGAAACATTCAGACCGTTGGCAATCGCCTCGTCGCCGAATTTGAGCACTCGGGAGAGAATGACGGCAACTGTTTCGGATTCGCCCGAATCTTTTTGGAATTTCCGCCACACCGAAAGATCAATTCCCTCGGGCGTTACAAGTGAAACCACCGGCTCCAGCGGTTGGCGCGTGCGATGAATCGATTTCTTGAGTTGGTCGTAAGATTTGCGGATGACACGGACCACGTCAGCCTCATCCACGACGTCAGCGTCACTGTTCTGCGACGCTTTAAGCGCTTTCAAATTCGAAACCGCCTTGTGGGCGGCTTCGAGCGCCACCTTTTCGTCCGAAAAGACGAACAGGAAGAAAAGCGCGATTTTTCGGACGTGTTGTTCCGTGACCAACGTCAATCCGTCGTGAGCGATTTAAGAAGATCCAATTCGTCGAGAACCTTACCCGAACCAAGAACGACGCAAGTCAACGGATCTTCGGCGATCGTCACCGGCAGGCCCGTGCGTTCGCGAAGGAGAATGTCAAAGTTAGCGAGAAGCGCGCCACCACCGGTGAGAACGATACCGTTATCGACGATATCGCTCGCGAGTTCGGGCGGAGTTTTTTCGAGCGCCGTACGGACGGCATCGACGACTTCGCTCAAGGGATCCATCAAAGCGTCGTTCACTTGCGAGCTGGTGATCTCGATCGTTTTCGGAGCGCCGGCCACAAGGTCGCGACCTTTGATTTCCATCACGCGCTCTTCTTCGAACGGATAAGCATTACCGATTTGGATTTTGATTTTCTCGGCCGACTGTTCACCGATCAACAGATTGAATTGACGGCGGACGTAGTTGATAATCGCTTCGTCGAATTTATCGCCGGCGACTTTGATCGATTTACAGTAAACGATACCGCCGAGCGAGATCACCGCAACACCGGTCGTACCGCCGCCCATGTCGACGACCATGTTACCGGTCGGCTCGGTGATCGGCAGACCCGCGCCGATCGCGGCGGCCATCGGCTCCTCGATCAAGTAAACTTCGCGAGCACCGGCGCTGACGGCGGCTTCTTTCACCGCGCGTTTTTCCACCTGGGTGATTCCGTAAGGAACGCAGATGATGATACGGGGTCGGATAAACGATTTTTTATGACCGGTTGACTTCGAGATGAAGTATTTGAGCATCGAGCCCGTCACTTCGAAGTCCGCGATGACACCATCTTTGATCGGACGAATAGCGACAATCGATCCGGGCGTGCGGCCAAGCATTTCTTTTGCTTCTTTACCTACGGCAAGAACACGGTTCTGCACGCCACGATAGTTTTTTTGGACAGCGACAACCGACGGCTCATCAAGAATAATTCCGCGACCTTTCGCGTACACGAGAGTGTTTGCCGTACCCAGGTCAATGGCGACGTCGTTCGAAAAGTAATCTGAAATTTTGCGCGTGAAATCCATTCCGCCTCTTTCTATGGCTCTCGGGTTTGAATGTGACTTTAGGACGGGCTCAAAACGAGAGTCAATCCGAGATGTTATCAAAATTAATGCGCCGTGGTCGAAAACCGGCCGCAGGCGCGGAAGTCCGACCGCGTCGACAATCCGAAAATCCGATCTGAAATTGCATTGCCTCTCGGCTAACCGTGTATCACGATATCCCTCGATATGACTGCCGAAGATTCGTTTCAAACGCTAAAAAATTTTTTTGAGACCCGGAACGCTTCGCGCCAAGCGATGAAGACCATCAAAGAGGGCGTCGAGATCGGCATCGTCATCGGCGATCTCATCGATTGCGCACTCTTTAGAATCGGTGACCAACCCGTTGTCGAACAACGACCTGCGCGCGAACCCGATGTGATCTTTCACATCCGTCCCGAGAGCGTCGAAGTTCTGAATTCACGCACCAAAGACGAGATCGGTGACATCGGCGTCAACATTCTCAAAGAAGTGCTCGCCGGCAATATCGCGATTAAGTTCCCCGGACGATTTATGAATCTTCTCAGCCGGGGCTATCTCGACATGATCAAGCAAGGAGGCGCTCCCGTGATGAGCTTTCTCGCCCATCACGGCTTGGCCAGCGTCGCTAAGATCACGGCCGCGATCAGAAGGATGAAGAACTGATCCCGAAGTTTTGCTTCCAATTCAATTCGTGGCGGATGTAGGCCTGAAGTTTCGCCGTTTCCTCTTGACGCCTTGAATCGCTCCAGCCAAGTTCGGCCGCGAAAACGCGGCTGATCTGGGCGACATAAGAGAGCCCGTGGTCGGCACGCGCCAGGAAGAGATGCGTGCGACGTGCATAGAAATCAATTAGGTTCAGGCACATCGTCCGGCGAATCGCTTGAATGGCTTCCATCGTCCACATTCTTTCCGTCGAACTCTCGCCAATGGAAACGGGCAGATCGCGGGCCTCTTCAAGCATCAGCAGAGCCTCGGCACCATGACGAGAAATGAGCTCGACAACCGTATCCGAATGAATGCCGTATTCAGCCGAGATCAAGTCCGTCTCGCGCAAACCGGTTTCAATCTTCTCGATGGTCGCCATTTCGTTGAGCGGCTTTTTCGTGTCGGGCCGGCTGAAGCGGACTTGGTCCTCCAGCGAAAACGACTCCAGCGCCGCGCGCACCGTTTGTTCGGCCATGAGCCGGTAAGTCGTATACTTGCCACCAGCCACGAACGTCACATTGTGCGGGTCTTGGATAATCACATGTTCACGCGAAGTTTTGGACTCGGTCTCGGCGCCATCGTCGACCAGCGGGCGTACGCCGGCATACGACGACACGATGTCGTTCGCCGTGAGCTTCGCCCCCGGGAAGTACTCTCTTGCCACGCCCAAAAGATAATCGACATCCTCTTTCGTCGTCGAGACGTCGGCCGGATCTTCGGGATAGTCCGTGTCGGTCGTACCGATAATGGTCATTTCATGGCGGGGAATCCCAAAGACGATTCGCTTTTCAGCACCCATGACCACCGCTTGGCCTAATTGCAAGCGCCGGCGATCGAAAGTCAGGTGCACGCCCTTCGACGGACGGAGGATCTTTTTCCAGTCGCCGACCAAACGGGGCGCCACCAAATCGGTCCACGGACCGACGGTTGAGATGACGTGGCGGCCGCGCAAGCGGATGCGCCGATTGGCAAGTTTGTCCGTGCACACGACCGCGGTCACTTTACCTTCGACGATTTCAGCATCATCGGCCGAGACGTGATTGATGGCGAGAGCCCCCTGGTCGACCGCCGAACGCAGGGTTTCGATCACCAAACGGGCATCATCCATATAGGCGTCCGAATAGACGTAGGAGCCAAGAAGGTTTTCGGGCTGCAACTGCGGCAGGCGCCCGAGCGACTCCTGGGGATCCAATCTTTCATGCAGCTCTGGCGCTTCGAACATCGACAGGGCGTCGTAGAGCCACATGCCGAGGCCCATTTTGAACATGCCGACCCGGCCACCTTTATAGAGCGGAATCACGAATCGCAGCGGATGAACGAGATGCGGCGCCAACTCAAAAAGCAGGCGGCGCTCAGACAAGGCTTCGAACACCAAACCGAACTCGAGGTTTTCGAGGTATCGGATGCCGCCATGGATCAACTTCGACGAACGCGAACTTGTGCCTTCCGCGAAGTCACGCGCCTCGACAAGAGCGACCTTCATACCGCGCGAACTCGCGTCTCGCGCCACTCCGGCACCTGTGATACCACCACCGATGACGACAAGATCGAAGATCTCGCTCGTCATGCGGCCTAGAATTTGGTCGCGGTCATGAAGAGAAAACGTCTTCAACTCAAGGCCCCCTATAGACGAGCGCGAAGAAGATAGGCTAGGATGTCCTCAAAATGATTTCAAAAAACCCGAATCCGGTCAATGAATTCAGTCCCGAGCTATGGGACCATCTGCATCGCACTTTGCAAAAAGCCGTCGATGGTACGCCCCGCTCGGCTCGTCGTATCGCGGCCTTCGACGCCGACGGAACGCTTTGGGACAATGACGCCGGCGAGACTTTTTTCGATTGGGAAATCCGCCAAGCCGGTCTCAAAGATCTCCCTGCGGATCCTTGGGCGCATTACCACGCGCTCAAAAAAGTCAACCCGATCACCGCTTACGTGTGGCTGGCGCAAATCAACGCCGGTGTTCCTCTCACGCAAGTGCGCGCTTGGGCCAAAGCCTGCTTCGCCGAGTGGCCCGATTGGCCGGTCTTCGAATCGCAGCGCCGTCTGATCGCTCTGTTGCGCACCTTCGACTTCGAGATTTACATCGTCACCGCTTCGATTAAATGGGCCGTTGAGCCTGTGGCCGCAATGGTGGGGGTCGATTTCGATCACGTCATTGGCATAACGACCAAGATCGATGTTGAAGGACGCGTGGGAATGGACGCGGTCGAGCCGATCACCTGGCGGCAAGGCAAAGCCGATGGCTTATTGCAAGCGACCGGCGGTATCCGGCCGATCATCGCCAGCGGCAACACACTCGGCGATATCGCGCTTCTCGATGCCGCGACTCATATTCAGCTCGCGATTTCGACGCAGAATACGCCCTGTGGACTTTTCGAAGAGGAGTTGAAGCTGGCCGAAGAAGCCGACCGCCGCGGGTGGCTTCGCCATCGCTTCCGTAGTTAATGATCCCGGGATAAGGATTCAGGCCGCGTGAACGTGACTGTACTCGCGATCAGTTCCCTTAATATGCTGAGCCAGCCAGATATAGAGGAATTGCACGAGCTCGCTCGTCACTCGGTTATCGCCTTTTTCGAAGCGATCAATGTAGTGATCGAGCTGAAGAAGAAGGCGCCGATGGATGTCCTTGTGCTCTGCGCGCTTCGGAAAGTGAATCGAATCCATATAGGCTTCTTCATCACGAAAATGCGCGAGCACTAATTCACGCAAAAGCGAAACAGCGCTCTGAAGCATCGGACGCTCGGCCCTCGCGTTGATCAGATGATAAATGTGATTCATTGAATCAATAAGACCGCGGTGTTGAGCATCCATTTTGGGTAGATCAAGATGAAATGCCTGTTCGTTCCACTGGAAATATGTCATCGCCATCCATCCTTCTTGGGAGTCACTTTTATTATCAGATGGATTTTCACCTGTTCTCAATGCGGCCGGCGGATTTCAGTAGAATCGCTCTTAACGCCAAATTAAGGGTTGGTCGCCGTATCAAAAGAAGAAGATTGCGTGATGCTGAATTCGTAATAACGCAACGATTTCCGTCTCGTAGACGCTCAGTCAAACGCGGTGGGAAGGCTGGGATCGTGCGCGTGAGTAAAACACATGTGGATCTGCTTCTCGGTCACCCGGTCACGTGAGAGCGGCGGAATCTCTTCCGGTCCGAAAAAGGCGCTATCGGAGGTTTCAAGCGTGTCTTTCGCTTCCCCGCCAACGAGTCGGCATAGAAAGAAGAACTTGTAGAGATGCGGAATGTTCTGTTTTGGATGCCCATGCTTCTCGCGATCAAAAACCGCGATGAGCTTCACAGCCTTAGCCTCATAGCCCGGTTTCTTCTCGTACTTCCTTTTCGGCGTTTGCGGCCGCAGACAAGCCGATGTCGGCCCACCCCCCGGGCAATGTGAAAAGGCCGTCCTCCCTCTCCCGACAAAGAAGGATTTTATTCTCGTCAATCACCGCCGCCCGAACATCGATCTTCGGAGTGGCGTATCCCTTCTCGACGGCCAGACTGTCGCGGACCTGCGCCACCGTCAGTCCGGTACTGGCAGCAAGAAGCTGGGCGCTGAGTTCTTGCAGCTGGTGATATCTTTCAAGATCATACGGCCCCGACGCGTAGGTCAGTCCGATCTGCGCAATACCGCGAACTTGGTCAATCAAGCGAATTAAGTCCATGGCCAGGAGAAGAACATGGTCGTTCCTGGCTGTCCACAACTAGGAGGCTAAGGTGCATGACAACAGAATCTGCATTTTCCAGGAGCTTAATTGACCAGCTAACCACTATACGGTCGGCAAGTCGGTCGCCTTGGCGTCAGCGATGATCTTCTCCAGTTTTTTCAAGTAGAACTTAAGAGCCCAATTGGCCCCTCGTGCAATCAATGACTTAATGCTGAGGACACAACACACTTAAGCTTTACTTAAATGTTTTGGTTGAATGATCAATTGCGAGAAGTTCGTGTCGATCGGAGTTTTGTTGGTTCCACACCACGATAAAAAAAAGGCGCCGCTCACTGAGCGACGCCTTCTCAAGCATTCAAGCGTGTGGACTGATGAATTACATCATGTCCATGCCGCCCATGCCACCCATACCGCCCATGCGCCGCCGCCAGGAGCTGCCGGAGCTTCTTTCTTCGGAGCTTCAGCGATCATGGTTTCAGTGGTCAGCATCAGCGATGCAACCGAAGCCGCGTTCTCGAGAGCCGAGCGAACGACTTTCACCGGATCGATGACGCCAGCTTTAACGAGGTCTTCGTACTCTTCGCTGTAAGCGTTGAATCCGAAGCTAGCCGCTTTGTTCGAACGGACTTTGTCGAGGACGATCGCGCCATCGAGACCTGCGTTGAACGCGATCTGACGGAGGGGCTCTTCAGCCGCGCGCTTAATGATTTGCGCGCCCCAACGCTCGTGATCTTCGAAGGCTTCCAGTTTAATCGCTTCAGCAGCGCGAACCAGAGCGGTACCGCCACCTGCGACGATGCCTTCTTCGACAGCTGCGCGAGTCGCGTTCAAAGCGTCTTCAACACGAGCTTTTTTCTCTTTCATTTCGACTTCCGACGGAGCACCGACGTGCACGACCGCGACGCCGCCGGCGAGTTTCGCGAGACGCTCTTTGAGCTTCTCTTTGTCGTAATCGCTGGTGGTTTCTTCGATCTGAGCTTTGATCTGAGCAACGCGAGCCTGGATGTCGGCTTTCTTACCGTTGCCATCGATGATCGTGGTGTTGTCTTTATCGACGACGAGGCGTTTCGCAACGCCGAGGTCAGCGACAGTCGCCTGCTCGAGCTTTTTGCCCATGTCTTCCGAAATGACGCTCGCGCCAGTGAGAATCGCGATATCTTCGAGCATCGCCTTACGACGATCGCCGAAGCCAGGAGCCTTCACAGCGACGACTTGCAGAGTGCCGCGGAGTTTGTTGACGACGAGGGTCGCGAGAGCTTCGCCTTCGATGTCTTCAGCGATGATGCAAAGCGGACGGCCTTGTTTTGCGACGCCTTCCAATACGCCGATCATGTCGCGCATGTTCGAGATCTTTTTGTCATAGATCAGGACGAGAGCGTTCTCGTACACGGTCTCCATGCGCTCAGCATTGGTGACGAAGTACGGAGAGAGGTAACCGCGGTCGAATTGCATACCTTCGACAACGTCGAGCTCGGTCGCTGCGGTTTTCGATTCTTCGATGGTGATGACGCCTTCGCGGCCGACTTTCGCCATCGCTTCCGAGAGCATTTTGCCGATTTCGGGGTCGTTGTTAGCCGAGATCGTGCCGACTTGAGCGATTTCGTTATCGCCTTTAACCGGCTTCGCGAGGCGCTTGAGTTCGCCTTTCATGATTTCAACGGCTTTGTCGATGCCGCGTTTCACTTGCGTCGGGTTGTGGCCGGCAGTGACGATCTTCGCGCCCTCGCGGAAGATGGCCTGAGCGAGCACCGTCGCAGTGGTGGTACCGTCACCGGCGTCGTCGTTCGTTTTCGAAGCGACTTCTTTCACCATTTGCGCGCCCATGTTTTCGAACTTGTTTTCGAGTTCGATTTCTTTCGCGACAGTCACGCCGTCTTTAGTGACGAGCGGAGCGCCGAACGACTTTTCGATAACGACGTTGCGGCCTTTCGGTCCGAGGGTAACTTTCACAGCGTTAGCCAGGGCGTTCACGCCACGGAGAATCGACGCGCGCGCTTCTTCACTGAAACGAAGTTCTTTAGACATCTATGAGCTCCTTAAAAAATTATTGGATTTCGAGTGTTAAATTCAGTTGTCTGTTCAGGTGTCCGCTCAGTTGAAAACGCCGAGGACGTCTTCTTCACGGATCATCAGATATTCTTTGCCATCAAGCTTGAGCTCAGTGCCCGAGTACTTGCTGAACAGGACCTTGTCGCCGACTTTCACTTCAAGCGGCAAAATTTTTCCATCTTCAGTCACGCGGCCTTTGCCAGTCGCAACGATTTCACCACGCTGGGGCTTCTCTTTCGCGGTGTCAGGAATGATGATACCGCCCGCCGTTTTTTCTTCTTCCGCCATACGACGAACCAGAATGCGATCGTGAAGCGGGCGAACGTTCAGGTCTGCGCTTGCCATAAAAACCTCCCTAAAAGGTAACGGGCTCGATCGGCCCAGAAAGTTGAATCGCCAAAACACGATAACCAAGTCCTTTGATCCCGAGCCAATCAGCGTAAAGTCAGGGTAAGCTGAACTCGAAATCGTCCTTGCGAACGTCTTTTGGCGAAAAAATCAGATCCAATATGGACGGTGCGATTTTTCTGTCAAGGAAGGGCGGAAGATTTTTTCGCAGACGCCTCGCGTCTTAGAATGTGCTGGCTTTATTTGCGGGGGGAGTCGCAAGGCCTGCGGCCGAGGGCATGATATCGTCGAATGCTCCGCCGCCCGAGGAAAGGTGCTTCTGATAGGAGATCATGAGATCAGCCATCTCTTCAGGGCTAAGTTTTTTAGCCGCCTCGATAAAAGAATCCCGGGACTTCAATTGGCTCAAGTAAAGGACGAAGTAATCATTCACCGTCAGTTCGCGTGCCAGCTCAAGGTTGGTTTGAGCCTGCTGAATCTTGAAATCGCCCCGCGAGCTCTTTTTGCTGACCTGCAGACGCGACTCTGATTTCTGGGTCTGCTTGGGGGCTGACGCCAGAGGCGGGACAGTTTTATCGTTTTGCAGTTTTTCGAGGTTGGCCCGAGCTTCTTCGATCCGGCTGTTCTTCCACGTCTGAAAGCCGACCACTTCAGCATGAGCGCTGACAGCGAAGCAAATCATCAGGATGGTCGACAACAAACGAACGCTCAACACAGCTCTAGCACCTTTCACACAAACGGGGCTCTCCGGGGATTTGCCGGAAGACCGCTCAAGGCGGCCTCGCCGGGACTTTATCAATCCCTGTGCCATGGTCAGCGAAAATAAACCGGCTTTTCAACGTACGAAACAAGAAAAAAGCAGCGCAGATCGTCATCTGCCAACGCAAAAATGGCAGCTAGGTGCTGGGCATGTCTGGGAGTTTGAAATAATTGCAGGGCTGCCGGATGTGGGCAGCCCTGCTTTTCGATTACTGGCCGCAGGCCGCGTTCTTATTCAGTAAGTCGCGAGCGAGAGGGCGGGGCAAACCGGTCAAAACGCCGGCCGTATTGGGGCCAGTTAATTCGTGGATATTATTGAGCGTTTTACCAACGGGCACCGAGAAACCCGAGGTAAGGCCAATGACATGACCATTGATATCGACGATCGGGCCTCCGCTCTGGCCGAAGTTGTTCATGGCGCTTGAAAAGATCAAATCCGGAGCACCGAATTGCTTGCGCACCCATGCGCGATCGACGTCGGTTGTGTGGGACTGATAAGTCAGGCTCTCTTCCGGACGCGCGAAACGCTGGCCACGGCTCGCACTCAGGACCGGAGGGTCGCCCTTCACCGGCGAGACCGGATAACCCACCGACCAAACTTCTTGTCCCGCGGCGGGACGCTTGGGATTCAGCCGCAGACACGCAAGCGGGCTTGTGGTTTCAACCTTAAGAAGAGCGAAGTCGTTTGCTTTGTGATCCCAGTCACGGTCGTCCAATTGGCGGAACAGGCCGGTGTTATCGGCGAGAAAGCTGCTATTATAAAGAAGCAGCGCCGGTCCAGTGGCAAGGATCTTCACATTCCCCGTCACGCCGATTCCCGGAATCGTGAAGTTCGCGCAGGTCACGCCCCGTATTGCCGGGATTTTTGACGACGAAAAGATCCTTGATGCCGAGATAGTCGTTTGAGGCTTCTTCGAGAGCGCCTTGTTCTGCGAGGCAAGCACGCACGCAATGCAAAGCCGTCAGCACGTAGCCGTCGGGCGAGACCGGAAAGGCCGTGCAATACGACATCGGCTCCGACGGACCCATGTTCATCTTATGAACCGCCTTTTCAAGACGCTCGACGGTGGCTGCGCTGAAACCGAGACCGGCCGCGTGAATCTCTTGCGGCGGCTGCGGCTCAGCGGCCAGAACCGATTGGGTCGAGAATGCGAGCAAAAGAAGGCCTGCGAGTTTCTTCATTGCCGGACTCCTTTTTTCTCCGCATAGGTCTCGGCGACGCAATTGACGCTGCCTTGAGCGGTCTCGTCGCCAGGGTCTCCGAGGAGAAGCACGAAAGCCTCCGCCGGAGAATTCTTGATCATCATTTGGCTTGTGGCGATCAGCTTTCCGTCGCGCTTCCAGTCGAGATTGAGCATCGAGGCACTGGCTGATGCCGTCAGCTCCTCTTTGTCGACCTTGGCTGTCGCCGAGCCACGCGGGGATTGCCCGCCGATAGCGTCAATCGTGAACTTGGCTTCATTAAAGCCAGCCGGGACCACGAGCCCCACCGTGCATTCGAATTGCCGAATAAGAAGCCTGGAGAGCGTGGGAAGATCGCTGATCGACTGCTTGGATTTTTCTGCCGACGCCACAACTGAGAACAGGGTCAAAGTCAAGCGCCGAGGATTTTGCTGTTTTCATGCCCGGTCAGGGATTGCAGGCCGCGTGCCGCTGCGATTGCAGCTCCATTGCGATTTGACCGGTCCGCCCGCCGCCCGGCTCATTTATTAGTTCGACGGTCCTGTGGAAATTACAACCTGTCTCAAGTTGAGCTTTCTTGAGCGACGTCGGGGTTTTTCCGATGAGTCGGTCATGCGAAACCTGCTCATGGCGTTTTCATCTATCGGCGTCTTTTTGGCGCTTTTGACCTTGGGCTGCCAAGGGCCCGAAACCAAACCTGGGGTTTCTTCGGCAATGCCGGTCGTGCATGAGCGCGCTTTGGAGCAGTACTCGTATGGCGACCTTTTTGCCGCTGGAGAGCTTCTCAGTCGGGTCATCGCGACGCCTGCGGATTTTCCGACCGCGGAAGGCGAAGGCACTTTCGGGTGCCGGCTTGATGCGGATTCCGCGCAGCGCTGGCTCCCGCCCCTTCGCGCGCTGATCGATCAACGCCAAAGTCAGGAGCGAGAAGCGTATGTGAAAGATCCCGTGGCTTACCAAAGATCCGCGGGCTTCGAGCGCTGTGGTCCGCGCTGCTCGTGCGGGGCGCTGACCGCCGTCCTCAGAGGGGTCAAATTGAAGGATCTCAAATCGCCGCAGCTCCGCGCTTCTCATCGCGAATCCTTGCGAAAGCTCAATGTGAAATCGGCCCGTCTTGATCCCGATGAGAACTACGCCTGTGTAAAAAAGGCCGCTTGGTTTTGTGCAAGCGATCTGCGAGACCTGCTCGAAGCAGAAGGACCCCGCGTTCGCTTGCCCACGTCGGCCTCTTCCCCTTAAGCCCTCGAGGCCCGTGTCTTCGAGGCACAGCCGCTGGTTTTTTTTCATCTGTTGATTGACTCTGTTTCGCCGATGTCCGTATATGCGACTATCATTTTTCGGAGGTTGATGATGATCGCTCGTGCGCTTGGACTTGTTTTTCTTTTGTCGACTGTGAGCCACAGCCAGACGGCTGCCGGCCAGGAAAACTTAGTCCTTAAACAGGAGGTGAAGCAGGCGGAGAAGAAAAAGCTCGGCTGGACGCCGTCCGCGAAAGTCGGCGTGAACGCGTCGCTCACCAGTTCGAATAACGTCATCGGTAAAGCCGAAGGGCAGAGCGAGACGTACGGCCTTGATCTCAAAGGTGGATACGATTACGCAAGTGCCGAAAGTGAGTGGCGTAATACGCTCACCTACACCGGCACGACCAACAAAACCCCGGTCCAGCCGCGCTATGTGAAGGGTAACGATCTCCTAAAGTTCGAATCGCTTTATCTCTATAGCCTTGAGAATTATCCAACGCTAGGTCCCTATGTGAGCGCCTCGGCGTCGGCGCCACTGTTTTTCGGCGAGGATGTGCGGCCCGCTCCGACCTCTTACACGATTCGTTATCGCAGTGGGACCTCGCAGACGTTGACCAGCGACACCCTGCGGCTCACGGACTCGCTTCGGCCTTTGACGACGCGTGAATCCGCCGGTTTATTCTGGAAAGCCTTTAACGACGGGAACGTCCGCATCGAAGTCCGCGTGGGTGTCGGAGCGGAACAAACGGCCGCCGAAGGTCAGCTCGCGGTTACCGGCTCCACCGCCGGCGGTGTCACGGTCGACGAACTCCGCAATTTGAGCCAACTCGGCGCTGAAACGGGATTGACGGGAAAAGGAAAAATCAACGAACAGACCGGCTGGGAATTAGGGGTCGAAACCCTCACGCCCTTTGTCTCCAACAAGGAGGCTTCGGATGACCGAGACGCGATCCGCCTGACCAATGTCGACGGCTTCGCCAAGCTGTCATCGAACCTGACTCCGTGGGCCGCCCTGTCGTATGACTACAAGGTTCTGATCAAGCCCGCATTATTGGATAAAACCCAACAGAGCCATATGTTGGTTCTGAACATTAACTACAATCTCTTTTAAGAGATTTCGGCGCGCGGGAGCGGCGCATCTTTTGGCTTTTTCCCGCGCTTTTATGCTGGACTGCAAAAAACACCCTATGCTACACATCCAGGCTCTTTCTTCAGCGTCCCATACATGTATGCGGAGAGGTGGCCGAGTGGCTGAAGGCGCACGACTCGAAATCGTGTAACGGCTAATACCCGTTCGAGAGTTCGAATCTCTCCCTCTCCGCCAATTTAAGTCAGTAGAGACGGCCGCTCAGATCCTAAGTAGTGAAAATCACAAACCAAAGGTTTCAACGAGTTAGCAAGGTCAGAACGAAGCGACGATCACGGATCATCACAGAAAATCACGATCGTTGTCTTAGTAAAATCTTACTGAAGTCTTAGTCAAACGCAGACCTTCGCGAGTGTTGCCCAGTAAGTAATACCGTGCGGAGGACGAAGCTATCCATTCACGGCCGTAGGCCGTGTTCGCGTCGCTCGCGCTCGCGAAGATCTATTTAATGAAGAACGATCCCTGTCTCGTCGACTTTCACTTGGTGTTTCGACACGATCATCTGATGGCGTTCGTGCTTAATATCCACGCCCAAACTCTTGAGTTTGCGAACGAGTACCTCGATTTGCTTTTCGACCGGATCGCCGCGCATATATCCCAGATCCTTGAACGGCTGGCCGCCGAGAACCTTGTAGATGGCACGTGCCAATCGATTGGCAATGGCGACTTTGGCCTTATTGGCTGAGCCGAGGCGCGACTGCAGCTTTCGATATTTGGATCGATAGTACGATCCTTTTTTCTGTTTGGCCCGTTTGCGGCTTGGATCAGGAGTTTTCTGAGGTGTGGGTTGCCGTGCCGGCATTTTGATCTTTTTTTTTACCGGCGGACTCGTTGTTGCCGCTGGCGACGCCGGCCCAGGCTGCAAACCTGCGCTCGTCAGGGAATGCGCTCATGTCTGTCGTTGCCTCGGCGATGATGCCCATCGCTAGGATCTTGTCGATCCCCGGGATTTTGTCGAGCTCCGTCAGCAGATGCGCGTACGGCAGCGCCTTCTCGGTCATCATATTCTCAACCTCAAGCGTCCTGGCTTGGATATCACGATATTGTCTCATCAGTTCGCGGATCACAAAAACATGCTCCGTCGTCAGACAGTTGGTCAGGGCCTTTTCGGCCTCCTCCTTTTTTGTTATGCGTGTGCGTACGCTTGCCGCCAACGTTCGCGCATTGGTGACACCATCTGCGATCAGGTCCAAAATCCCGATCCCAGCCACGCCGAAGGTGTCGGATACTATTGAGCTCCATTTTATGTTGCCATCTTGAAGAACCTTCTCAACCCGGTTCTTGATCCGCGAGAGATCCTCGACCAGGTTTGTGCGATGACGGCTCAATAGTCTCAGCCGTTGATAAGCGCCATCAGGAACAAAGGAAGGGCGTATTAAACCAAATCTATGCAGCTGAGCGATCCAATGGGAATCATTCATATCGGTTTTGCGTCCCGGCACATTCTTCATGTGCGTGGCATTGCCGACGATGACATTGAGACCCAATGGCTCCCAAACATTGTAGACGGGTTTCCAGTAGACACCAGTGGACTCCATAGCAACGTCCTTGACGCCTTTTTCCTTGAGCACGATGCCACAGGCACGAAGATCATCGGTCATGGTTCGGCATTCGAGATGCTCGACTGTCGGGTCTTCATCTCCTCCGCCGATCATAATCGTGATCGCGAGCATATCTTTGTGAACATCGACTCCGGCAACGTGCGTCCGAAGAGCTTTCATAGAGGCCCCCTTGTATGATGGTTGCCTCCAGAGAAAGGGAGCGGGCTGCACTACAAAATTTGCCCAACGAAGCCGTGCTTCGAGAAAATCTCAAAACACCATAGCCCCATACGACGGTTCTTTAAGCGCCCACTCGGCCACATTCAAACTCGACCTCAGCCGACCGCTCGCGAAAGCAGTCCGCTTGGCCAAACGAACTTCGACCTTTTTATCCTCCAGAGACGGCATCTCCTTACCAGACTGAATCCGCTCTGAAAACTGGTCGCGGCCGCCGGCCGCTTGTGGGAAAAAATCCAGAGAAAAAATAGGGCAGTTCAGGAAAAACTTACGTCCTAGACGGTGGGGCGCCAGCCCCATGAGCATTCAAATCTGTTCTTAAGTAAATTGATATCCTCTTGAGTAACCTTTTCGACCGAAACTGACTTGGGTGGCTTACAAAGTGGAAGCGCCGGTTTCAAAAGGGACAGCTTCCAACGGTTCACCGGTATCAGGTGGTCAATCAATACCGGGATAAAAATGGACGATCTCGTCTTGAACGCGGGACAGCCTCGGCTGTCGATCGCACGGATCGAGCCGATGCCGTCCCGACTTGCCAGCGGGTGAGTTAAGCGGTTTGCTTTTTTCGCTTCAGTTTTTCTTGTCTTTGGTGCGGCCGATAGCTATCACCCTCCATGTAAAACACCTCGGCTTCATTGACGAGCCGGTCAACGATGGCGTGAGCAATGGCATCGTTAGCAAAGATCTGGTTGAACTTTCCGAACGGCAGATTGGTCGTTGCAATCGTTCCAAGTTCTGCATCATGTCGGGAAGAGATCACCCTGGAAGAACA